>PQWD01002323.1:24911-356582 GCA_019425675.1 Leucinodes orbonalis
TTAACCCGCTACTTCGTTTATATAGATGAGTTAAAACTGCGATATCACATAAGATATTCATTTAAGGTGAATAACGTAAATGGCAATTTCGTTTAAAATGAAATACTTGTGATACATAAAGTATTTATTTAGATAAGGATTGATATTATATTTATGAAAATACCTTCGCGAATGATGCATTATTTTAGATTTTTTTAGCAAAAAATATGTCATGGGGAGTTAACCGTAAAAGATAGACAAATGCTGTCGCGAACTTTTTTGTAGACCTTTAAAAGGCGAACAATACTCTCATACATGACTTTTGCGAAACTTTAACCGTTTACGCAGCGTACGCAGCGGAAGCTCCAACTATGAAAAATTCCCCCTGATTTTGAAACATTCTTATTTGCTGCTCCGCTCCTATTGCTCGTAGCTTGATTATATATAGCCTATAGCCTTCCCGATAAATAAGCTATATAACATTGAAAGAATTTTTCAAATCAAACCAGTAGTTTCTGAGATTACCGCGTTCAAACAAACAAACAAATAAACTCTTCAGCTTTATAATATTAGTATAGATATAAAGAGTTTTCAAAATATATTTCTTAAAAAATGAAGCAACATTGTGGCAACCCTAAAAATGAGGTGTTATGACTTAGTCCCCCAACATTTGGCGGGGTTGTTTTTACGATGCAGTTAATAAGGGTTTATTGCTGGAAAGTAGGAAGATGCTAATAAAATGCAAACGTTCGAATTATAGCTACGTGTCCAAATGACAAATAGATGTCGTTTGAGCAGGCGCCTGCTGGTCTGATAATGAATTATTTGAAACACACCAAAGTAATCCATACAGGTATGTATTAATTTGGCAGAAAATAAAGAAAGAAGAAGAAAGAAACGATGGGTAATAGTTCTATATCTATAGTTGAAAACCCTTTTCTGAAACCCGCCTGTTCGATTGGTTGCTGCTCGTCTTTTGTATGTTATAAGTAAATCAATAAAGCTAATGTTTTTTCTAATTTTCATTATTTCTTCTTAATCCATGGAGCATAAACTTGTTCATGGAGCATATACTTTGCGTGCTCTATGCGGGACTTGAAAGTAGCGTCGGAAACCGCTATAGCTGTGGAAAGGATCTGGAAATGTCATATCTGATATGTTCACTGAAAGAAGAATTTATTTTTAAACAACAGAAATTTTTGCCATTTTTATTTTTGGAGTCTCGTTGGTTTTTATGTCTAACACGTTATTTCTTTATGTTTTGTTACTCTCAAACATTCACACATTCACTATTTACCAGTAAACGAAAACAAATACTTTATGAACTAGTAAAATATGTTCATTAATTACTGTGTATAACAATAAACCTATCCATAGGTACGAACTGTTAAATATTATTTTATCAGTGATATTATCTAGGGAACCATTGAAGTAAAAATTGTACTGAATGTATATTAAGTTTCTGTGTCTTTTTTTCTTGTTTTGATGTTAAAGTGCAATAAAGTATATAATAGAGCGTCGGTGGCTCAATGGTGTGGACTGTCGCCCTCCTACCGGGAAGGCTGAGGTTGAAATCCCGCCACGTACCAAGGTGTTTCGAATTTTCGAAATTATATGTACGTTATCAGACGCTCTTACGGTGAAGGAAAACATCGTGAGGAAACCTTCATGTACGCCTACGAAGAGATTCAAAGGTTGTGTGTGAAGTCGTCCAATCCGCACTGGGCCCGCGTGGACGACTAAGCCCTAAGCACCCTATACGGGTAGGCTCGTGCCCCACGGTGGGGACGTTTAATGAGCTGATGATGATGATGATGAAAATATATAATAAATAAAGATTAAACTTGTTCATACTCTCACATGATAAAAACTTTAGTGAAGGACGACCGATTTTCCGAGTTCTCAATTACACTAAATCGGTCGTCAAGCTACCGAGTTCAATTTTCTTTCCAACATAAAACACCAAATGAATCCGTGAAACGCAAGTAAATAGTGAGTTACATTCAAATGTTTACTTTAAATATATTACAAAACCATTTGTGCTTTACAATTCTATCAACAAAGTAAGGATGTTAGGCGTATTCGCATTTATCCCTATAATATAAAAGAGCGTGGGGAAAAGTTCATGCTATTTTCGCGTACACTCCCTCAAAAGTAATTTGGGGAAAACAGTTTCATTGGTTTTCACAGGGATATATATAGTCTACATTTTGTGTGGGTTTTCTGTACAATTCACAGCATAATGCAATTAATGATATCCAGCTAAACATTTGGTATTTAAAAATATATGGTATATAATAAATCATATACTGTTATATTTTTTTTTAAATTGGTTAATACAAGTTGCAGTGAAATATAGCTTATGCAGTTGTTAATTAGGTATAATCCGATATCACTAGCTATATAATTACACTTAATGTAATTATGAGGCATATAACGCCATCTCAAGACGAATAGGAATGCTAAAAAATATGTGGGCAACCTGTTTCCACCGCATATAGTGACATCTAGCGCTGAGTAGCAACACTAAACTAACGGCGAACAAGTTGTACAGCATTCTTGAGAGTAAATGAAGCTTTAGAGTAAAAAAACAGGTGGAGCTGATAACATAATTATACTATTATTAATAAAAGTAGCATATAAATTGTTTTTGTTTTAATTAACGATTAATTCGTGAAATAGGATTTTAATTTCTAATTACCATATAAAAGATTGTAACAATTTTGTTATCAAGTCCCGCACAAAAACCATTAAGGTTTGCAGTGACGGGATTGTGCAAATAACTTATATTAAAATTAAACTATAATTACATTAATTTATACTAAAACTAACTATTAAATTAAAAGAAAAAATTACTCTCAAAACTGTCTGCTAGGCATCGAGTAGCCCTTTGTTTAGGTATTTGAAAACGATGTTTAAATGAAAACTAAGATATTATGATGTGTATAAAAAATACATACATCAAGACACTCGGTTTGTGGCTAAGAATACTGTTTCATTTGCTAATAAACATTGCTAGGACCTTTCAAATGAAGTATTAAACAAAATGGCAAACAACAAAGGCGTTCGACTTTTAAATAAAAAGCCTATCCCGTATTCAAATTCAGTCAAACTGTAAGCCATTATCAAAAACAAATAAACGAAACCGTCGATTTTTCCGACAGTATTTTTCGGTGTTTCGTTCCACAGTTCATTTTTCGCTATCGGAACACTGTACAGGCTCTATCAGATTATTCGGAAAAATGTATAGTTTGCGCTCAACCAAAACTGAGATTTTACCGATTCCGTTCAATGAATAGGATTTGTAAAAGCTTGGTCAATTATATTATAAAACGAATTCGCAGTGGTCTGTTTTTAGTTAAACTAATTTTACAGCCAACGTAAAATTGTGATCTATATTTTAGCTTTTATTGGATGGACGAACTAACAAAATTGGATTAGGTCCGAATTCCCATCAAACTATGCGAACATTGTGAAAAGTCTCGATTATTTGGAACAGATTATCCGATTTGTGTATAATATTTTCACCTTTATAGAATACCAATAATTAAGTTTCGCTGGCTCAATGGTGTGGACTGTAGCCCTCCTACCTGGAGGGCTGAGGTTCAAATCCTGTCAGGTGCTCTCACGGTGAAGGAAAAACATCGTGAGGAAACCTGCGCACGCCTACGAAGAAAGTCAAAGGTTGTCGTCCAGCCCGCACTGGGCCCGCGTGTGGACGACTAAGGCCTAAACACCCTTTACGGGTAGGCTCGTGCCCCTCGGAGGGGACTTTTAATGAGCTGATGATGAAGAGAATTACGAAAAATCTTACAGCGCTGCATAAACTTTGATAGTAGGCCAGAATAATTATTATGTCATATTTTGCTTAATCAATAAAGGGCCATACACCTTACTTTTAAGGTTACCTCTAAATAATAAGTTAATTTTGAATAAATTGATCTCTAATAACCGTGTATGAAATTGTCGAGTTCAATATAGTCTACTATGAAATACATACAATTATAACCGAGGTTTTCTTTAAATCAATACGATCGATATTTCCAAAATTTTCAGGATGAACTAACCAAACTTGATAAGCCTTAGGTCGCTTCCTTCTCTATTCTTTTAAATCTTAAGCATACATTGTAAGAATTTATTTGTTTCATTCTTCTATCATTCCGTGATTCAAACGCTCGAACAGTTGATTTGATAGTTAACTTTACCAGTTCGACCAAATAAAATATTTAGTTGTTAAGTGTGCATATGCCTGTGAAGAACTATGGAAGTTTCTTTTATTATTTACCAGGAATGCATTACCCATGTTCATGAATTATTAAACAAATTGATATTGAAAAAGACGCAGAAGAGTTTTGACTCTTTATAGAGTGACGGTTTCTTATTAAAGTCTACGAGTTACCAAGAATCTTATTTCATAAAAGAATAATGGCAGCATATAACCGTACACGAAAAAAAAACGCATTCAAAACTGCATACTCCCAATAAATCGGTTCCGCTCTGATATACCCAATGACAACCAATAATAACCATACAAAATGCGATCGCGACAAACGCTCCCGACGATTTCCGACTATATATTATTTCGATGCCCGTCAACACTGAACACTGGCCGGCAGTATCAGATTATGGTTTGAATTTATTGCGGCCAACATTTAACCGAAAGTAGATTAAATCCAGTTTGTATAAAAAAACGATCGGCGGATACCGAAATTTATTAGGGGCGTTTTTTGGGCAGCGTAAAATTTTGCTATAAAAAATATACTTTGTGCCAACTTTTTTGCGTAGTAAAAACATTTCCGAAAAAGAAATCATTAAAATACCTAATATATGCTACTTTTGAATTTTTTTTTTGGTATATTGTTGAATTAATGGAAGATCCCTAAATTTAAAACGGTGTATTTCACGATGCACTATGAGCAGCAGCTGATGAGGATTGCTTTGTTACGGGGAAAAAGTTTATTCCTAGGGAACTTAATAATTTGTTATTATCTGTACACTATCACATTCATGACTGCTTGAATTATTAGAGGAAGCATCTATTGATGAATCAAAATAATATTTATTTATTCAGGTAAGCGCTATTTACAGGCCTATACCGAGCCTTACAGATCATGTTGACTGCATTAGTACTGTAAAACAATAAAATCAGATTTAGAAAAACAACCAAAGCAAAACTAGCTCAGTGGCACTCTTGCTTAGGATGTCCATATCAGGATTCAACTTTCAAAATGCGTTGCAGAATACCTCAGGAAATATTTCACTGCAAAAATTTTAAATACGCTTTAGAGTACTTCGCGCTAGGGATTTTGAAAGTTTCCTTTGAGCGGCAACGTAACTTGCTGTAAGCTTCAAACAACGTGGGGCTTTACCTAAACCTAGGTTTGTATGAAAAGTGTTAGATTAGAACAGACCTATCTTATGGGATAGCAGGTTTGGAAATAATGGGTTTGTTTATATTTGTACAGGAAGTTCTAACTAATTCGATCTGACTTATATGACTATAATATTTCGTTGTAGTTTACTTTGTTCTGGATTGAAATACGTCAAAACCATAGACGTATAATAAAATACGGCTGAAGTCTCGCTAACATCAAAAGTGTGTCGAAATTCGGCCAGTTTTTTTATGAAAAACTACAAAATGTTTAGACATTGCATGTGTCAACATAGCCATAGGATGAAAAACAATCTAAAAACAGCATGGTTTGTGTTGTTAAATGGTGCGAAAACGCAGTTAACAAAATAAAAATAATCCAGATATAATGAATGAACTCGATTACATATTTTTAGTTAAAAATACTAAAATCAGTATACAAATGTCTATGATGTAATTTTGACAAAACAAAATTTGTCAAAATTACATCATAGACAGCAGCTGCCATTTCGGGTACACGCGTATTAATGACAGTACGTGCGTATTTTTCGTAAAAGCGTTACTTTAATGGAAAGGGAACTAAAAGGCCATCTGCGGCTAACAGCAGTAGTCAGTTCGAAAAAAAAGGCAAGAGAACTATGAGACATAACGAATAACAATGACACAGGGGAGTTACCGATATCTCTTAAAATAGTAGTGATATAATGATACTTCAGTATTTTTGTACTAGAAGATTCGTGGTTATACTCGTAACATTGTATTGTAATACTGTTTTAAGAGATGGCGGTAACACCCTGGTATAATATTGTGTTTATCAGTAAAAACTGTCAGGACGCTCTCGACCATAACAGAGCAGCATTAAGGAAGTCCAACAACTGATAAAAGTTATCCATCCTCCGTCAATGCCGCACTGCGCTCGTCACCCGAGACAACAAGTGTAAGGTCTCTTTAACCCGGTAATTTCACTAGTTACTTCACGGGACGATATCTGCACTACGGTGGTACTTATCTAGACGACTCAGAATCGAGTCTACCACCTAGTCAACAAACATGATTGTTTTTTCAATATACATCTACAACGATGACCTTTATAAATAATATATCTGAAGGACTGCAGTAAATACATACCATACACGCTACAATCAATAGTCAATTAGAAGCGTTTATTCACAAACATTGAAAATTGAAAACCATCATCTATTTTGTTTTCAAATTGACCTCGCCCATTTCTAATCGTTACTTTAAACGGTCATCAAATGTAATCAGCTTTAATTTTAAAGAAGCAAAATGATTTTTTGAAAACAAAGCAAATAATATATTCTCTTTTTGGGAACACTTTTGGTTTCGGGAAAGAGAAAATAAATGTAAAAGGTCTTTTGGTAATTTACAATTGGGACCGCGAAATGTGACTTTTGTCATTATTTTTGTATTTTAATTTAAATGCTTTTAACTTTCTATTTAAAATCATTAAAATTAATAATTTACTATCGTATTTATATATTTGTTTTATTCAATCAACGTCCATTTCCTTTAAAATGTGATTTTTTTTTGTATATATGAGTAGATGTATTTAATTTTTCTAATGCAAAAAGGTCTATCAAAACCTATCGATTTATTGATAACTTTTCAGAGGAAGGTCACGTCAGTTGTCCACCAACTACAGCAATTTATCCATTCAAACTTCATGATAACAACAGTACACTCCCTCCTTCGATGTTAAATCATTCACATCTATAAACGCATTCATACGTTCTACCAATGTTATTTGGATCTGGCCTTAACCGTGACCAATTTAGAGTTCAATTTTAATCGTTTCTTAAATATTGTCGGTTTAAAAGACCGGCTGTAAGTGGCACGTCGTGCTTATTTAGGAATCTGCTGTGGCACGGTGCGTTCGCTTCTGCTCTGTTGTTTTTAAAAGGTATAGTTATTTTCTGATATGTATTCGATATTTTCTCATATGAGAACACAGTTACTAAGTTTGTGATTTCTGAGAATTGTTATAAACTTCAATTTAAAATAATATAATATGTTAAAGCTAAACTGATCACAATTGGATTTTGAACAAAAAGTAAACCGATTTTATAATAGTTTTTATTTTTCTCTTTAGTTTATCACATTAAAATGTCGTTATCGTTAAATTTTTGTAAATAGAACTATGTCAATTATTGACATAGTTCTATTTACAAAATTGATTATGATTTAGTGTAGTTATTTTGTAAAAAGTTAATTAAATTCAGTCTTCAGTAACGGTATAAGTCACAACGTTTGTCTATATTTTTACACTTTTTTAAACCTAGCACGATGAATTTATTGTAACACCCATTTTGCATAGTATTCTTTGCTTAGGTGAGTGACAAATAAATGTATAAATGTTTTCGTTTATGTTAAAATTATACTCGTATATCTAATCTACATCTAACCCAGTTGCGCCCAATTTGTTTAAACCACCAACATATTCCAGGCATGTCCTTTGAAACTCAATAGAATAGTGGAATTACATTAGGTGTACCTAAAGTAAATTATGTTTTGCTAAATTTTGTATACTAAAATGAATTAATTTGAATATTTTAAAGTTTGGTGCCATTGTTAACTTCAAGATACTTGTTTTAAATACCACGTCTAATATTTTGCCTTTATGTTTTATCGTTTCATGAGTAAAAAAAAATCGACCTTAAGCCATTGTTATTAGTGATGTTTAAGGTCAATAAATTACTGCTAACTACAAAAATTACTATTCATTGTATAGTTAAAAATAATATAAAAAGCAAAAGTCAAATTAATGTTGGTACGAATACAACTATAATGTATTTAAAGTTGTTTCACCTATTTCAGCCGCTGAAGCAAATAAATATTTTAATACAGATTTATTTTTAGAACTATCCATACAAAAAAATCTTCAAAATTTACTGTAAAAATGTTCATACATACCAATCCGAATTTTCCTCTTCAGGATTTATTTTTAAAGAATACTATTAGAGTTTTGTTTAAGGATTTATTGATTAATTGTAAATTAACAATGTACCATTGTAATGTATGTATTGTGTGAATGTAATGGCAAAAAATATGCAAAAATAATTATAAAGAACTACAAGTGAAACCTTACACCGTAAATGTTTAAATGCAACATAATAATTTTAGAAATTAATTGTGATATAAAGCATTAAATTCTATTAGGTCCTTCAATTTTTTTTAGGAGAGGATTCCTATTTACTTATAAGACATAATAACAAATAATGTTCCTAACTAAAATGTAGAATAACCTAAAAGTAATGTATCTAGTGGAGACGTTTACCAAGTACTCAAAATTAAGTAATAGGATATAAAAAATTAAAAGTATATGTGTTTACATTGGACATGTCAATAAACTCCATTATCAACTTTATTATAAGCATCCAAAAAGATAAAATTATCGTACCATTTGTTTGTATTAAACAGCTACTGCGTCACAACCGGTCTTGATTTGTCGTAGGTTGAGTTTGACAAGCTAATTAAATTAGCTCTGCGTCAATACTGTGAGAATGATTTTACTCTGTTAACTCCAATTCAAAGATTCAATAGCCAATGACTCAGACGATTTCTAGATTTTTCTTTCGGTCGATCATACAACTTGCGAAATATCGCTTTAGAAGTTTGTTCCTACTAATTGCATGTATTTTTATTCTTATTAAATTTAAGAGATTAAAACGCTTTTTTAATTCAATTTAATTCTTTATATCCAAAAGTTATGCAGTTACCGTTTTTAGGAACAGACCTTCAAAAACTGTTATTTGGTATTCCAGTAAACCTTCAATACTATGTAATAATTTAAAATTACCTCAGAACAAGAGCATCAACTAAAATAATTGTAACATACAAATCTCATTGTAAACAAACTATCAGTTTGTATGAGAAATAAATTTCTTTGAACCTAAATATATACTACAATCAATTGTTTAATGGTGCAAACTACCGTGAAACAGAATGAATGACTGGAAAATTTTACTATTGACACACAATTTATGATCCTATTAGCGTATAAAATTAACGGAATGGACCCTGGTCTGTGGTAATTTTTGAACATTTTATTATTGTCTTTTGCTTGACTAGACAATAAGTACTAAAGGTTAAGAACTACTTCTTACTACATAGAGACCCTAAATCATTAAATACCGGGAACAAGAGTCTGATAATAGATAATCTGTCTTATTTCTTAACCGTCAAGGAGTTTAGATCAGCTCGGTTATGCCTTGTTGAAATAGAGACCTGAACTCTATTTTATATCCTTGAAAACACATATAATAATTCCCAAAGAGACTGAATATATAAGACGTCATTAACGGCTACACATTAAACTTATCCCAACATTAATAATAATACTCGAGTAAACTTAGAGTATAGCTGAGTTTCGAAGTATGTACAAGTAGTTAATGCGTAGATTACTCATTATCATCATGACACCTCAAATTTTTAACAAACGTAGATCTTGACCAGTCATCACGTGAATACAACCTTTGATTACTTAATGATCTCACATATGGAAGAATCTCACTTCCTCTTCCTTGTTTGGTTTATTTTTTAAATGTTTATCTTATTTGTAAAACATACAAATATGTATATTAGCCAAAAGTTCTGTACGTTGGGCGTAGTGCAATAATGGAATAATAACAGTCATCAGTTGTTGGTCTCTTTCAATGCCGCTCTGTCATGTTGAGACGTATCACTTACCATCAGGTGAGCGTCCTGACCATCTTGTCCACTTTGTTACGTAAAAAAATGAGGAGTTGGGGCCCTGGGAGGTTACCGCTCTCTCTTAAAATGGTATTACAATAATATTACTTCGCCTTTTCTGGTACATAAATGCGGACATGTTATACTGTTTTAGGAGATCTCGATGGCCCCTCTGGTTGGTGCTAGACCTACGCTTCTTTTCCCGTTACGTGGACGCTACCCAAGAACCTTTCGGCTACATTTGACCACCAGTTCTCGGCACTTCATATTACTAATCCTATAATCACTATTATTAATTTCAGAAAATAAAATGGTGTTGACTTTATACAAATTGGACGCCAGTCCCCCCGTACGGGCGGTCAACATGGTCATCGAAGCCCTTGGATTAGAAGTGGAAACTGTCACTGTGAATATATTGAACAAGGATAATCACAAAGATGAATATTTACAGGTACAGTTTTAAATAAGACCCCGATTGATTAGTGGGCTAAGATACGAATAGAAATCAAACATACAAGTGCATAAGAGATAATATGTGTTTACCTACGTACTGTTTCTTTGTTGTTAAGTACCCATAATATCAGCTCCTAAAATTAGGCCTAAATGGCGCTATATGAGTTTTAATGTCAACCATTACTCGTATAGGTAGTATTTTATTTAAAGTGTTTTTTTTCTTTCTAATACCTACTCACATCCAATTTTATAAAATAATTCTTCAAATTAATTATAGTCAAATCTAAATATGTCAACTTTCGCTATGTTTGAGGCGCAAAAATAATATACTTTACTTTTTATTGCGCCTCTTTCGAATTTGTCTTATTTTATATTGCTTTTTTTTTTTTTGTTGTATTTTAATACAAATTATCCAACAATAAATATCAGCCTATTTATTATATTTCTTTGTCTTTGTTCGCAACATCGTGAACAAAATATACTAGTATTTAAGTACCTATAACGAATACCTAAACGATGAGAATTTATATTTATCAATAGTCCTAGTAAATTATGAAAACAATCTAACGTGGCGTGCAGCCACGCTCTCCCACGCGTTAAATATATTTTTATCATAACCTCTTCCCGCAGGGATATTTTGGTTTTGGTATGACATTTTCATAAATGACTTAATAAATATGCCATGGAATACGCTTTCAATTGTTTTGGCATTATTCAATATAAGGGATAAACAGACATAATATATAAATTATATCAGTAGTTGGCTGTAGATTATGTTTTAGTATATTTAACTATCATTCACCTGTCAATCTCCTTTGAGTTTTCTGGGAGAATTCCATAAAAAAATAAATTTGCTATATTTAAGATTTTTGATGACTACAAAAATATGCACATATTTCATAATTAATTTTGTAATATTTTTTTAGATGAATCCTCAACACACAATACCCACATTAAAGGACGACGATTTCGTAATTTGGGACAGGTAATACAAGTTTTAATGTAATGTTTACAAAAGTATTGGAAGTAAACCTGTTAATTGTCTTGAATTAAGGGGAAGATCTAGAAGGCTTCCATGTGTATGTTAATTTAGAATTCCATACTAGTAATTTCAATTATGTGAGAGCATAGGATAACCACCTTCCTTTAGGTCAAGTAAGCCTTACTTTAGTAATGTTTATGTGAGTGGTATAAATACAATGCAAAATATATGAGCGTCGGTGGCTCAATAGTGTGGACTGTTGCCTTCCGATCGCGCGGGCGTAGGTTCAAAACCCGCCACGTGCCAATGTGATTTTGAATGTTTGAAATTATATGTACGTATTACAACGCTCTTACGGTGAAGAAAAACATCGTGAGGTAATCTGCGTACGCGTGCGACGAGTTTCAAAGGTTGTTTGTGAAGACGGCCAATCCGCATTTGGCCTGTGTACCTATACAACTAAGGCCTTACACCCTTTACGGCTCCGAGTGGAGACGTTTAATGAAATGATGATGAGTAGAGAAAAGGTGTATGGCACTACTATACTGTAAAACTAAAACACGTAGCATTTATGTATTTACAGATCCCTTAACACTTTGACCGCCAATGACGCCTTAAGGCGCCAGACACAATAGATTTTTCATTGTGTCTGGATTCCTGACGTTCAATGGGTTAACCCTAAGACACACTTGTCACCTGAACAAGAATGAACAAGGTCCCCCCGCAACGCCCTAAGCCGAGGTTCGTGTCCTACTCTGGGACGCCCTTAGGCTCGGTGTGAAAATTTTAAGTCTGAGAGCCATCTGCGCCCGCCAATTGCCCGGTGAAGCTGTAAAAGCCATCTGCGACCAACAGCAGTAGTCAGTTCGATAAAAAAAATACATAACCATTGTACTCTTCCAGCCATGCCATAACCACATACTTGATCACCAAATATGGTAAAGACGATAGCCTGTACCCCAGCGACCCCAAAATAAGAGCACGCATCGACCAGAGACTCCACTTCGACAGCGGAGTACTGTTCGCTACACTTCGTAATGCTGTGGTAAATGTTCTTTATCTATTTCTATTTTTGCCGACCATTTGGTGTTGCGGTTAGGAGATCGGCTGCAACACCAAGGGTTCCGGGTTCAATTCCCGGGCAGTACAAACATTTGTGTGCATGAATATGTCTGTTTGTAATGATCTGGGTGTTTTCTATGTATAATATGTATGTATTTACAAAAAAAATGTATGTTCATCCGTTGTTTAGTACTCATAATACAGGCTTTACGCTTAAACGTGTGAATGTCAGTGGATATTTATTATAATTTTGTCTGTCTGTTTGTTGGTTTCGGGTAAAATCTGAAACGGCTGGACCAATTTGGACGGGATTTTGGCAGGTAGCTGATGTAATAAGAAAAAAAGGCTAGTGAATAAATGACAACGATTAATAATGTCATTTTCATTACAGGGATCAATCTTATACCAAGGGGAGACCACACTTACACCAGAACACTCTGAAAAGATAAAGAACGCTTATGAGTTTACTGAGAAGTTTCTGACTTCACAATGGCTCGTCGGCGATCATGTCACAATAGCTGACATTTGCTGCGTGGCTACCATCAGCTCAATGAATGTTTTGTTGCCAATTGATGAAGGAGTGTAAGTATATCATCTTCTCCTATCTCTCTTCAACCTATCGTAGTCCACTGCTGGACTAATGGTTTAATGGTGTAATAGTTGAGATGTCGGCTACTACTTCAAGGGTTCGGGGTTCGATCCCCGGGCAGTTTAAACATTTGTTTGCTTGAACATGTCTGTTTGTATTGATCTGGTTATTTCTATGTATAACATGTATGTATTTACAAAAATATCAGTTATAAATATTAAAAATTAAAGTATGTTTATCAATTGCTTGGTACCCGTATACAAGTTACAGCTTAACTTGGGGCTAGATGGCGCTGTGTGAATGTCAGTGAATCTTTATTTATTTATTTGTTATTGTTTCAGATATCCGAATTTGGCCGCCTGGGTTGAACGCTGTTCAGCACTAGATTTCTACATTAAAGGAAACAAACCTGGACTTGAACAATTCACTCAACTCATTAAAAGCAAACTGCGATAAATTTTAACCTATACAATCCAATAGCCACAAAAATCACGCATTGAAAATGTAATAACAAAAATTATGATTAATTTTGTTAAACATAAAAATATGAAATCGATTACATAATTATTGCACTCTTAAGTATTAAAAACACATAATGAAACACGATTCTGCACAAAATATTATGCTATGTTAACTAGTATTGATTCAAATACAGTATTTAAATTAATAAATAATTTGTTTTATTTTATCACATTAAAATAGCCTAAAGTAAAAATACCCCTAATACCGTATTTCCTACTCTTTTATTGGTAAATTTTTGATATTTTTGGTTAATGGTTATTGTTCATCTTAGTTTTTTTTTCTGTTACTTATATGACAATGCCACCATTATGTTAAATATCGGTAAGACCTAAAAGGCGGCACGAAATTCGCCAGGTTAGCTAGTAATTATTTAAGTAGATGCCTGAAACAACCTATTAATGCACATTAAGATAACTAGAGGAAGCTGACGAAGCGACATATCCCCCCGTGAAGTGCAAGCACGAAGAATTTTATGAAACCAAACGACACACTTATAAGCTGTTAACCGTCAGGAATCCTGAAACAATGGAAAATCTATTGTTTGTGTCGCGTCGCTGGCAGCCAAATGTTTCAGCCAGATTTATATCATAGAAAACCGATGGACTTCAATTTATTTGGCTAATCCAGCCTGCACCTTAAATTTCTTAGCCATTGAGGAATGGGATGATTTTAAGCTTGAGTCCTCAGCGTTATTTCTGCACTCATTTATTTAAACTAGGTACATTTGTATCAGCGAAAGAGTTTTTTCAAAGCTGGCGCAACAATAATTGCCTCAAGAAATAAAAAAGTATAATTATATTTTAGTACCGCTACAAAAGCAGTAGGTATTTATAATTTGAACACGTTTTTAATTGAAATTTTTCAAAGATTATTCGACACCAGTAAGTATCGATACTTTTCATTCGATACCGAGTAAGTATCGATACTTGAAATTCGATACAGTTTCGAGTAAAAATATCGATTTCGCAATGGTATCGTTTCATCCCTACACAATCCTCTCACTCTTACACCTCTACTCATTCCCCATCTGTGTCTAAGTTCAATTGTGTTAGTAGGTCTATTTGTTATAAACTCCATACCCTTTATCCGACTTCTCAATTGTCGCTTCGCAACAAATTGGCGCCCAAGAAAATTCTAAGAACCACATATTTCATTATATTTTATTAAATCTAATTATAAAATTAACTCCCCGTAGAACCATATATTAAATATACATCTATTCATATTGGTAATTATAAATATTTAGAGGTGCATGTTAAGCTATGCCCAAACATCTGTTGTTATTTTACCACCTATGTCTAGCAAATAAATGATTTGATTAATTGATATCACTATGCATTTCCATCACTATTATTATGTGTCTCCGCCCTTTCATGTAATTTTCTTTGTTAATATGTGTTGATTTCTCGTGTTCTACACAAACAGCACATTCTAAGCTTGTAAACAACGCATATAATTACGTTTCACTTTCGATTCTTTCAACCTCAATTACTTCTGTCCGGGTTAGCTTATACATACCGGACCCATTGTATCCGAAGCTGAAGAGCACGTACTGGGAAGATTCAAGCTACCACACTATACACATTCATCACACACACTTCTCACTCTTACACCTCTACACATTTCCCATCTGTGTTGTCTTAGTTCAATTGTGTTAGTAGGTATTTTTGTAATAAACTCCATACCCTTTGTCCGACTTCTCATTTGTCGCTTCACGTCAAATTGGCGCCCAACAAAGTTCTAAAAACCACATATTTCATTCAAATTTATTAAATTTACTTATTAAAATAACTCTCCGTATGTATTAATATACATCTTTTTATATTGGTAATAATTATTATTTGTAATTCTACTTTTCCTCTTTTCTAAATTCCAAAACAATACTAAATCTAGTATTTTCATAATCGCTTTCCCTTCGGCATCCTTTTTTGGCCCCTACATTTATTTATTTATTATCACATACATACTATCACACATATTTCATATACTTCATTTTGATACATTTGTATCCATCCATACTACATTCATCATTACATTTCATACTTAGTACTACTTTTCCTACCTTTTAGATAGATTTTTTAATTAATTTTATGTTTTTAAGGGACTACTATTGCCCTTCTTCTAAATAAGGGACTTCTTTTGCCCTTGTTATCTACTATTTTGTCTCTTGTAAGGGCTACTATTACTACTTCTACTACTATGGCCCTTACTTAGACTTTTTCGGCACTGTCTTATTTGCTTTCGAGCGGTTGGCTTCTCGTAAAACAAGCCTATGCTGGAGCGGCAGATCACTCCTAAAATAAGCCCTGATCACATTTTTTTTCCACCCATGAAGCGGATGACAACTTTCTTATAAATAAGCCTATTGTTATTATGGAACCTCCTTCTATAATTCACGACATCGTGCCCCTCGGTGGTGACATTTAATGAGCTGATGATGATGTTATAAATCTAAGATTGACTTGAAGTATTGTCTAAAATCAATAAAGTTTGTATGTATTATGAACTCTTTGGTATTGAATTTTTTTATTCATAATTATGTAACCATTGCTGACCATCCTGTTTAACCGGCATTTATTAAACCCGTTTGAACGACGAATAACAACATTCATAGTCACCGCTCTTGTGATACAGTGTTAACGCGGTACAAGTGTTATTCGTTGTTTTTTACGAAGTGTAAGTGAACATTTTATATGAACATTGATTGAACATGTCTCTTTGCTTTGTTCTGTGTGGTTATGTATATCATACTATGATATTTACGAAAAAATACTATAAGTATGTTTGTGCAATATTCACTACCCAGATGGCGCTGTGTGAATATATCTAAATGTGTGTGTGTGTGTATTGAGTTTATTCCTTGAAGGAAAAAGTCGTGAACATCGCCGTTAGGTATCTATGTCTGTTGCATTTCGAAGAGTGTGTGTTGGAATTGCACAATTTGATACCTCCAGGACCATTTCTTTATCGGACAACTCGTCGATATACCATATATTCGTGCAGAAAAATCGGTACTTCCTTTATCATCCGAACTGCAAGGCAGTGGAATGACCTTTCTGTATCTGTGTTTCCCGATATTTTTCATTTCATTTCATACAATTCAGCGATTTTCAAGGCAAGACCTAAAAGGCATTAATTGAGTTTGTGTGTATACCTTAGGCTGCATCATTGCTTTCCATCAGGTTAGACAGCAGACAAACGCAATCATTTTTTAAAATAAATACAAAAAATATTTACATTTATTCGACGACCAACTAAATATTGCGATAACCTTGGACATATTTTAGGAATCATGGTACTAACATTGTACAAGAAGGATACCAGCCCACCATGCAGGTCTGTCTTCATGACCATCCATGCGTTACATATTACTGACGTCAACTACATCGATGTATATTTACCAGCTGGTGAGCATCTTACTGAAGAATTCATCAAAGTGAGTATTATTCATCAAATAAGTACAATTGCTTTGTCTGAAAGAAAAAAATCATCCTAATCGAAGACCGGTAAGTGGGTAAACTGAGGATTCCAAGATTTTCTTTGTTAGTTACAAGTGAAGCTAATAAAAGCGTGTTAAAAACAAACAAAAGAACATAAGACTCGCCTTGAGTTATTACAGAAGATGAAGAAGAAAGAAGAAAAATGTTTTATTTGTTGCATTAACTTTACAAACAAATCTTAAAATAACTCAAAGCTAAAACTGTAACATACAAATAAGATCTCCACTCAGTGTATTATGACAGCTGAATATCTTAACCCAGTATAAAAAACAGAGCAAACTCCTGAAAATGGAGTGTCAATTAATATGGTCCATCTACCTTAAACCATGTATACGGTAGCTTCTCACTACGTGTTCCTCATAATCATTGTTCCGGACAGATTACTAGAAGTCGACATCCATCTGCTACCTTTTTTTATTGAACAGGAGGCAAACGAGCATTTGATGTTAAGTGACATCGCCTCCTATGAACATTTGAAAGACCAGAGGTCCCGGAAATGCATTGCCGGCTCTTTAAGAGAGTATACGCTCTTTTTTTAAGGACACCAAGTCGTATCGCTCCAGAAATCTATCCAGTGGAAGTTCAATCCACAGTTTTGTCGTACGTCGTACCTGCTACCTTAAAAAGGTCATCGGTCCGTTTGGTTCGGGGTCGGCCTTCGCTTTTTATTTTCTCACGAAAATATTTTTAATAACGACATATTTTTCCTATACTATACAATATTTTGTTTTCCAGTTAAATCCTCAGCACACAGTGCCATTACTCAAAGACGGAGATTTCCTCATCTGGGACAGGTAACTATTTCAACATTTTTTTAAAATCAATTTAACTGTGGTGGAATCAGATAGCAGTTGTATATCATGCCGATGATGATGATGTAAATTAATCTAGAATACAATTTTTTTTTGCTTTGCTCCTAAATAATAGAACCATCTACTCCCAAATTAAGCGACTACTTGAAGAAAGGTTACAAAACAACGATTACAAAACAATTCGTATTAACAAATTTATTGCACTAAAGAGAATGCTATTTTCCAATTCTGTAACTATTAATAATAAAACTATTTTTTTCTATGGATACGAAAAAGGAATTGCTTTAATATAAATAAAGCAATTTTGCAATAAATTTGTTTAAAAATATAAGTTTTTTTTTATTTTTATTCCATGTATATTTTGTTCCCTAGTAAGCAACTAGAGCACTAAATTTAAACCTAGACAGTGCGGTGTGGATATCACATAACTTCATTTATATAATGCGGTTTGTATAGCACAAAATGTCAACTCATGTCTAGTAACCTTGTTCAAATTTTGAAATGAAAATTGTACATTATAATTATTATTTTACAGCCACGCAATTTGCGGCTACCTGGTCTCCAAGTACGGTGAAAATGACCACCTGTATCCAAGAGATCCTAAGAAACGAGCCATTGTGGACCAACGACTACACTTCGACAGTGGTGTACTCTTCAATGCTCTGAAGACAACAGTTGTGAGTATATTTTACGTAGACATCATAAACCATTTTTGACGTAAAGTTTACGGCTAGTGTAATCCTACTCTGACGTTTTTTGTCTTTCAGAGGTTTCTTGCCCGCGCAGTAGTCTTGTATCATTTAGTGGTTAGTCAGCGCCTCGTTTGATTTAAGTGAGATTATTTTCGGCCGATCAGGTTTTGTTGAGTCCATCAAGGCAAAAGTTCGGACCAGTTACGGTTTTAAAACAAAGTATATTTTTCCTACTGCTACCTTGTAACTAATACGAAACCAAGACATGCACTAGATCTCTGTCTGAAGATAGATCAGTCCCTTTCATTTCAAAGATTATAATATTAAATGATAAGATTAAATATTATAGTCTTGAATTTTTGCACCATGTTGATGCAAAGTTAATCTTTTTTAGATCGATGCAATATCCGTCAGCCGGACGCATATAAGATACCATGTTGTCCTCTAATATACCCACGTCCTGTAGCTAAAGGCTTATACCAGTTTATATCAGTTTTAACCATTAATGAGCACTGAATATAAACTAAGTAATTTTAAAGAAAGATTCTAAGACATAATAAAACAATTTTTTGGATCACTAATATATTACATTTTAGCAATGCAAAGAGAATTGAATCGGTCATCGGATCTCTTCGTGTTCCTGAAAGAAAATTCATTTAAAAAAATTAACTACCCTGTACCTACAGGAGCGGTACCTTGCGAGTGATCGTGTATATCTAAGCAGTGTTCCTAGCATAGTTTAACCTGTTAAGGAAGTGAGATTACAGTTACATGTAACGCAAAAAAACAAATAAACAACTTGTACCAAGCTAACTGGAGGTTTTCTAAGGAATTTTAAATACATTTCTGTAGCCGGAGTAAAAAAAATATACTGTTGCGCCGTCTATGCCAAATAAGTATATAAGGATGATAATTTTTAACACGCACGAACCAATCCGTATTTTGCCTGCGTGGGTAATTACGACGTAATTTCTTTACAGGCATGTTATGAACGAAAGCCTGTGAAGTAAATAGGACATTTTGTCTGGTTGATGACTTTGATATGTCCACGCAACATTAGATTTATCGGTACTGATGGAATACTTTTCCTTGGTCATCGGCTCTTGTAAATTTATCATTAACCGACATTGTCACAAGATCTATGTAGGAAGCAAATATATAATCTTTAAAACATTTTCAGTTACAGAAAGTATATTGTTAGATTTGTTTCTATTATGAAACTGATAGACATAATGTTAGATATGTATAACCGATGTTACATCGTTGTCAACATTTTTGTTATAATACTGCACAAAAATATCTTGCTTTAATGAAGAATATATTTTTGAACGTATCTTTCGCGAGAAATCAAATATCTACTTAACTCAAAGTTAATTAGTAAGTTACTTATTGTCAACTGTACGTAATTAACCAATTTGTCTTTTGATTATACTATAGGAAATAGCCAAACGAACATAACAGATGATGATTTCAGTTAAAACGGTAACAAAGCTGTGAAGGACATCTGCAGCTTACAGTAAAAAGTTCACCCTGAAAAATCTGCGTAACATGAACCAAACTTTATATTACTAGGTACCATTGCTGTACGCTGGCGAAAAACTTTAGACCTGAAAATTTGGCCCAGATGAAGACAGCATACGAATTCATGGAAAAATTCCTTACAGCTCCGTGGCTCGCCGGCGAAGAAGTGACATTGGCCGACATTTGCTGCGTATCCTCTATTAGTTCAATGAACGAAATATTCTCAATTGAAGAATCTATGTAAGTTTTGGCTCCAAGCATAACTTGAACTGAGGGTTGAGTTTAGATTTTTTGTGAATATTTTTTTTCTGGGCACATCCGCTCCAATTTTGAGCATGTCTCTAATAGTCTGTAGTCATGAGCAAGCCCAACATGAATAAAAAAGATTGCTGCATAATCCATCAGTCGTGATATTGAACCCTACGTAAATCCGCATAGTGAGTCACATTGTGCGCTTTTTCCCAGTTTGGTCCTAATCAATTGAGTTGCAGGTAATTTCTTTATATAGCAGCTAACTAAGCTGATTATGTGCAACGCAGAGAGTAAATATGGTCTTCTTCAGGTAAACGCGTCAAACTAGTAACATCAGAAATGCCTAATGACTTCCACGCGGATCGATCCCTAGCAGTAGACATCCATCAGTCACCCGTCATCTTATCTAGGTCATCAGTCTCTCTGGTCTGCCTGTGTTTGTTTTTCCGTTACGTGGACGCCACTCCAGAGCCATCGGCCATCGGTTCTACGCACTACGTGCCCTGCCCACTGCTACTTTAACGAGCTAAACTTACGGGATATGTCGGTCACTTCAGTACTATTATTGATGTTCTCACACCTAGCCTAGCCCTCTCCATTGCACGATAGGCGCCCTTTAGCCTTTTAAACGATTACATATAATGGTTAAAACAATAAATCATCTATGAATAAAGTGATTACAGGTGATAACATCCTTTATTCCGTTTATAATTAATGCTTATTATATGATTTTAATCATTTTGTATTGTTTTGCAGATATCCCCGTTTAACAGGATGGTTGAAAAGGTGTTCCGAACAAGATTTCTTTGTGAAAGGAAATTCAAAGCAAATTTTATTGTTCCGTGAAATGATTACGAACAAACTTAGTCAAAATTAATTACAATTTGACTAAAGGAAATTAAAACTGTTGAATTTTATTGTTCTTTTTTCAGTTGAGGCAGTTCTTTAAGGTTTTACAATAATTGATAAAATTGTAAGAAACAATAAAAATAATCAAAGACCCAATTTAAATAGCCAATGCGTTTAATAATTATTTAATAAATTTGAATGGGGAAAACTCCTTGAAAATGATAATAACTTGATCACTTAGTGGAGTGTTTTTAGAAGCTTTTGAAACCAGTGAAATCAAAGTCTTACTTAAGTCACTGAAGAATACGAATGCAACTGGTTATTATGGAATCTTCACAATGGTTATTAAATATGGCATCGATGAGCTTGCTAAACCACTGACATTATCACTCATTATCGTTTGAGACATGTTGTTTTCCTGTTTTAATAAAATTGACGGTTGTTAAGCCTTTGTTTAAGAAATAACACAATTTTATACCGTACAATAACCGTACCAATAACACATGTCCCAAAATTATAAAAAGTATTTGAAAAAGCTATAGCAATCACACTATACAGCGTCATACTAAGATTTAACATGACTAAGGATGAGCAAATTGGGTTCCAAACGAATAAATACACAACTTTGGCGATGTTCAATTTGATGAGTGAATTAAGCAAAAACTAGAATGGAAAATTCCCACTACATGCATTTTTTTACATGACTCGTGCCTTCGATTTTATTTTGCGCGATTGATTGCTTTTCAATTTATAAAACATGGGAAAAAAGGAGTTGCACTAAATTGGACAGAACCCTACTTGCAAAATATAAAACAAGTAGTGGAAATATGTGGTATAGATAAAAACAAAAATCTAGTCGATTATAGATCAGAGCTACTTGTAAATGCATATGGGGCCCCTTAGGGAAACGTGCTTGGTCCTCTACTATTTAAACTGTACATCAATGACCACCCTCATGTAACTAATCATAAATGTACATTGTTTGACTATGTACATTTATGATTACTTGATCTTTCAATATTAATTTCACCTGGTAAAAATCAGGATGAGTATGAATATGATAGATGAAACAATTAACAAAATAATTAGCCATCTAAATAATAATGCTTTTAAGGTTTTAAAAACTAATTGAATGCAATTTGGTACAAATAGACATGATAAACGAATACTTTACATAAAAAGTAATCAGACAAACATTGCAGAAGTTGATAATACTTAGTTTCTGGGTATAATAGTGGATGATACTTGTAGTTCAAAGCAGTTCGAAAATGTATTTATTACCACTTTATTTTACACGGCATTGCTGTTTCGGTTATATATATATATAGACGTGTTCAATGTTTAAGATCACTCGAAATAAATTTGTATTATCCTGATTAAATTTAAAAATTATCAGACAGATTTGAAAGAACAGAATGATGAAAGATAAACTTCTCATGAATCGATGAAAAGCTGAAGTTGAGGTATAGATACAAATGAAAAAGTGTTCATAGACTTCAGAAGAATTACCCGACCCCGTTTAAAAACTAAAGTAAGGAGAGTATGGGATTTCTCAAAAATAGTGGTAACAATAAAAAAGATACAAGTTACCGAATTAATAAATATTTCAGGAAACACTGTATTAGGAAAAAAGTGACCTATGCAAAAGTTAAACATTTCAAGATATTTTCACATTTATAAAAAAGCCATACCTATGCTAATGATGTAGATGGTACTTTTACAATCTAACCTAAGCACTAGATATTTATAAGATTTTTGAAAATATGTTTGCATTATATTTTTATATATACAAAAACAAACTCAATCAATTCCCTACAAAATCAAATAGAATTAGAATAATCATTTTGCAATATACACAGCTCCAATACAACACCATCTGTTTCGGTAACGAATGATAAATTGCGAGTCCTAAAATTTGTATTTAAGTTAGCTGAGCTAAGACAGAGTCTAGTAATTTGTATGTTAAACTTGTCTCAGTATGTACTAATATCCATTCACGTTCGTCCTTTGCCAAGTCTTCAGAGAAAATTACAGTTGACAAAACCAAGAGCTTTATTTGTCGAAATAATTTTAAACTACGCAATCTGAATCTTAAAAAATAACAAAGCTAACAAATAATTAATCATTGAATTGATTTTCAAAAATAATGATACAAAAATGAATTTTAAATAACACATCATCATCATCATCAGCATAAACGTCCCACCGGGCACGAGGCCTACCCGTATAGGTGATTAGGCCTTAGTCGTCCACGCGGGCCAGTCAGTGCGGATTGGACGACCCACACAAACCTTCGAATCTCTTGCAGGATGCATGAAGGTTTCCTCACGAATGTTTTTCCTTCACCGTAAGAGCGTCGGATAACGTACATATATTTTTCGAAAATTTGAAAATACATTGGTACGTGTCGGGATTCGAACCTCAGCCCTCCCGGTAGGAAGGCGACAGTCCACACCACTGAGCCACCGACGCTCTAAATAACACACATAAACATTATTCTTTTTTAAAATGAAGATTGCGGTGTTTATCGTGATTTCGACAATAAGCTCTTAGCATTATCTCGCAATGAGCTTGATTTTCTCGTTGAATGGTAAGTTTATAAATGTTTTGAACAAGCAACACTATTATATACTTATGTGAACACGTATATCGAGTACTACCTGTAGATTAGCTACTAAAAGAATGACAATTATAAAAGTTAGAAAGATTATTATGTCAGAAAAATAACGTGAGAGCAAAAAAAAACATATTCATTTGTCTCTGTTTGCGTTTACAATTTGTCTTATTGCCACTAATGCTTTGGTGACGTTTTGGGGGCAGATATATGCGTGGTGCTTTGATATTTCTAATCAATGTTTTGATAGGTCATTTTTAACAATCGAAACATTCTTCGCAGTATATTGTGTGATTTTGTTTGCAGTTATGGTGAAATGTTCTATTTGCTATAAAAAACTGTACCGTACGTATGTCAATTATAAGAAAAAAATATGCTGTTTTCTTTAAAGATCTAGAAATGTATTATTAAACTTATTTTAATCTACTGGTGTTTTATAAGTCGGTTTACATTGGACCTTCGACATGTACCAGGTAAAAATACGGTACTGACTTACACACTGACGCGCGTACATAACATCTATTACCAATTATTGGGTACTAAAAAACGATCTTGAGTTTAAAGAGCTCCTCAGGAATGGCTCTCACATAAAGCTGGAAAAAATATTTATATCTGTATAAAATATAACAGTTTACTAAGCATTCGGATCAACCCAGTACTACGCGTTCGAAAACAACAAAACTCGTGGTGTCAGAAGAACTAGGAATGGTAGGAAAGTACGCTTCCCTGATAATAAACGCCCGTAGTAAACAAATTGTAGCGAATTATTTCAAAGAGACCTAGAAAATTTTATAATTACGCATCGTATTTTTTGGATGTCATCCATCAAACGCAGAACATTCAGGGAGCTTGCCAACTCTCCGAAGGCTACGAACACCAACATAGAGGGCATCCAGGGCTGGCTAAACTTCGAGTTAGAGGACATCGTAGCCAGGCCAATAAAAGCGGCAGGGCTTGGAACAACGGGGGTTTGTAGGTAGACCCACAAAATCCAGGCGCACACGAGTAAAAGAGCACGAGCTCGACCATCAGCAGGTGAGAGAAGACTCACCGAGTTAACAGAACGTGGGATCACTCATAACTGAGGTCCACTATCTGAAACAGGACTTACGTAAGCCCGGAATAGATTGCACCCCACTATCACTGAGATAGTGGGGTGCAATCTATTCCGGGCTTACTGGAGAGGATGCGGAGAGGAGGGAAGACCCCCTCTATAAAAAGCAATGAGAGTAGAAACAGAGCAGAGGCTTGAGGATATGATCAGGATCAGACCTGCATCCAGGGTGGCGATTGGGGAGAAATTACGCGAGGCAACTGCCCCATAATCAATAAGGCTTGACAAATCCTGGAAGGGGTGGAAGAGGTGAAAGACGTGGCCATGACAATCTTGTCAATAAACTTAGGCGCAACCCAAGGAATCGGAGCGGAAATGGCAGTTGACACGGCGACGCACCTAAAGGTCATACTCAACCTTATACGTGCTAATGTGGAGAAGTTGGCCACATCATCCCGCGAACTGTACATGAAGATGAAGTGGTACAAGTCGTCCTTGAAAAAGAAACCGGAGTCAGCGACCACATCGCTCACAGCGCACAAGGGGGTGACATATGCCGCAGTTGTCAGAAATGCAACAAAAACACTCGAACCACAATCTCATTGTCAACTCACAGAACACTGGGAATAAAGTACTGGAAGCCATAACAAAGGTGCTCGATTTTACGAACACTGGAGTCAAAGTAGACAAAATACGGAAAGCGCGTAATAGTAAGGTCCTTTTGAAAATGTTTAGAAGATTTTTATGCAACTAGGCTCAAACAAGGACCCTAAAATTTCACGAAGCAAAGCTATTTAACGCCTTGGTAAGGCGTAATGGTATCTGAGGGATGAGGAGATAGTTGACTACATCAAGACATTACATGAGTCAACGACATATATAATGGACTAAACTTAACATTTCAATCCTTCCAAATTGTTTGCACAAATATAAGTTTACACAAACTCTAGAAGGGACTATTCGGTGTTGTTTACTATGTAATAAGGCTGAAGAAACCTAATTAAATAATTTTCCAAGGAACAAGAAATAACTTCGAACCCGCAACATATTGTTACTGATTTCGAATTAGCGATGTTATAAAAATAGAATTCCTGGAAATGACGCAAATGGGTGGAATTAAAATTTAAATTGGGTCCAAATATTTGCCGCAAAATGTAATCATGCCAATTGGCGGCAAAATAGGGACAGAGTGATTTCGCCTTAAAATTGCGTAACATTGCGCTGCTTTGGACTATCTTAGTCCCAAAGACATACTGAAAGCTTTTAATAGTATGAAAAATCATGTATTACCTGAAGAATCCGAGAATATTATTGAATGATTCAAGATTTATTATTCACATGGAAAGATCTTGACCGAAAGGAAACCACATTATAATATAAGTTACTATAAGAGCTTCAATATTTTCTCTATCATCAGGTAGACACGATGGAAGAAGGTCTACTAAGTAAGACTCATTTTCATTTATACACCACAATATATTTTAAAAGAAACAGATTACTGGCAACCACCTAACTGACGTGTAAGTTTTCAAAGAACATATCCCTAGAGGAAGTGTACAAGAAAAAGTCAAGCAATTAAAAAAAATATGATAATCAGGATAAGCTGGATACGTTTCAGAATTTATATAAAAAGATCTAACTCTTATCAAATACATATGCTTAGTTTGAAAATGTTATTTCAAAATTCCCTAATAATTTAAAATTAAATTACGTAAATAAAATCTTATCGAAAGAGCTCATTAAGACTCAATGGCTCAACCATTTACAATAAAACAACAACTGGAAACAGCTTTCATATCTCAAACATGATTGTCCAATTGTAAAACAGATTTCTCGAGAAATGAGAACCACTCCACTCCACTTCACTCGAAACAGTTGTCCATATCTCTTCTCCAGACTGGGCCTGAGATCTCTTTGATATCATCGAACCATCGGGCCAATGGTATCCGGGGTTACTAATCTAGAACTCCCTAACTTCATCGCTCGTCGTTTCTTTGGCACATATGTCCGGCCGATGCTTACTTTAACTTGGCAACTTGGTTGCCCACGGCGACCTCTTTGGTGCGTTATGGGATGAGCGTAATCAATCACAATGTGGAACGGAGCAGACAAAGGAGTAGAGATAAGCACCAAGTGTTTATTTTAAAAAGTCAAAAAGAGACAATGTATTGCTGCACGACGGTTACAGGTATATTTTTTAAAGAAAATTGTGTATCAATCAGAAGAAATGTAAAGCTTTAATTGGGTATTTGACACCACTAATCTTTGACGCACTTTTTATGAACTGTCAAAAAGGAACGTTTCCATATATTTTGTATGAGATTATTGAAACGTGACGTCATTGCTCACTATCATCAAATGACCTAATATTTATTGGTTTCAGTGTATTTAAAAATACAATATTGCAAATAAACAAAAGTGATCAATGAAACGACATGTAAAATAAAGTGCACTCTTATGAAAATAAGGTTTGGTATTTTATTACGAATAGTGGAGAATACCGAATTACTTAAGATTTGAAAAATGCTACTACTATGATGTATTTAATCGATTTTTTTTCGATTTGGAACAAAGTGTGAACTAGTTTTTCAATCCATTTCAAAGTATTTTAAAAGCAATCTCTAACGAAAATAGCCATTTGAATAAAAATACCTTTATTTTCTTCAAATAAAGAATCATTCACACAAAGATACAGAATAAAAATAAAAAAACTCAAAATAATTTCTTTAAAATGCGGTAATAAAAAGAAACAGAATTTATGTTTGAAATTACCCTAATGTTAAATGTTTACATAAGATCTAAATCGAGTTACGTTATCTATACTAATATATAAAGCTGAAGAGTTTGTTTGTTTGTTTGAACGCGCTAATCTCAGGAACTACTTTGAAACATTCGATTAAAACGATTTTACGATTTGAAAAATTCTTTCAGTGTTAGATAGCTTATTTACCGAGGAAGGCTATAGGCTATATATCATCACGCTACGAGTAATAGAAGCGGAGCAGCAATGAAGAATGTTTCAAAATCGGGGGTATTTTTTCATACTTGGAGCTTCCGCTGCGTACGCTGCGTAAACGGTTAAAGTTTAACAAAAGTCATGTATGCGGGTATTGTTCTGCTTTTAAAGGTCTACAAAAAAGTCCGCGACAGCATATGTATATCTTTTAAGGTTAGCTCACTATAACATATTTATTGCTAAAAAAATTCTGAAATTGACCCCGAAACCTTTAAAGTTGGAAGGAGGGGAAATCCTATATATAGTGATAAATAAAAGTACCGTGTTATCCCGAATTTAATGCGAGCGATGCCGCGGGCAAAAGCTAGTTTAACGTATAATTTGTGATTAAAGTATGTAGTAGGTTGATATTGAATATTTAATTGTGAATAAAAATACTTGAAATGATCTGTTACAATGGGGATTCCTAGTCGACGCTATTAATTTTGAAAACGTATAAGCGCTAAGTAAACTGTACAACTTTACTACTTATTTTATTGATGTGGCAGATATTTATGCATTTTACAACAAAATTATCATTTTTTGAAATTCTAAGCTTATCAGTAGCAGCAAGTTACATAAAATAAAATGATTATAATTAACTAAGGCACCTACTACAAATAAATAATAATAAAATGGTGGTTTACTGTTTATAACGTATAAATAAATAGTAATATCTAGATATCGTTCAATATCATGTGCAAGGACACTAATTTATTACACACTTATTTCCACGATTAATGCAAATTCCAATCCTAACGTTTTTAAAAATACACAAACCAAAAAAGTATTGAAAATTATTAATTATATTATTTTGACAGGTAAAAGTCACAGTGCTGCCATCTCACACCTGATCTTTTGTAAAAAATATGTAGTCGAAATTCGTTCCATAAAACAAAGTTTTTTTTAACCGTTTTTTCTGTTTCATTGTGAGGGTCATATGTTGAGAATAATTAAGTTTTAAAAATAAAGTAACTTGAGAACGAACTCGAACGAAATGGAAATAATACCCTTAATTAATTCAATTTGATATAAATAGAATCTAAGTAACTGAAGGAGCAATAAAAGGTACAGAACAACTGTTTTCTGATGAATTAATAGCACAAATTGATGTGAACATGTATGTTTAACAAGTCAACTATCCTACCAAATATCCTTGCATTACAAACAATATGCATGAAGTTATTTCCTCGTTTATTGGTATAGGTATTGTTGGTATACCGCATGTATTGTTTTTTAGATTCGGGTCATAAAAGTGGTGTGCAGCGGTGTGCAGCCATACTAAGTTTTGAAAAAAATCTCTATTTTGCTGTGGAAGGTTACAAAATGATCCATTGATTCTCAAAATAGTGATATTATTATACCTATTACTTTATAGTTGACAAGGGCTTAATAATTTTAACATCAAAACACTTCAAAGAAAACTAAATTGATACAATTACTGTCATCAAGTAATTACGTATTCTAATCGTATACAGCCTTAGTTAGCCTCTAAATTCTGTCAATTTGCTATATTAAAAATACCTCAGCACACAACAATTATTTTCAATGAGGATTGAACAAAATTATTGTAGCCAAAACTGTCAATTTCGATAATGGACAATTAACATCGAAAGGAAAATGCATTTAATGGAAAACCGAACTCATTAATGAATTTATAGTACATTGTCCTGAAGGTAATAAAAGCCTATGAATATAAATTTTATTCTAAATTAACATAACTTAAGTCTGCGCTTTAAATGAAGACAAAAAAAGTTCTTAATAACAGGTAAAATCGGCTTATATTGACACTAACAGGTAAAATTATTTTTTTATGAATAGTTACATTTATCTAGACCTCATTAAGGCAATATTTCTACGAATTATAGTTAATGATTCATATCATAGTGGTTGAGATGTTGGATCTTACTCTATTGGATTTTGGTTTGGTTCCGTATTGAATCCCCGGGCAGTACAAACATGTGTTTGCATGAACATATCGGTTTATCTGGGAATTTCTATGAATTAACAGCCTAGCGTGTTGCTCAAAAATGCTTACAATCCGGAAAATAGGGGTAACCCTGCTGACTGAAATAAAAAAAACATATTCCGGAAATTTACAATTATATCCTTCTTAGTTACGCTGACCCAACAAAGTTATTATATCGTTCCAATGTGTTGTCCTCGGAAGTAAGTTGTCAATAGGGTGATTCCCTTCGGCCTGCAATTTTAGTTCGGCTATAAATCCGATAATCAAAATTAGCGTTTGGTATTTGGACGACGGAATCCTGGGAGGTGATATATACAGTGTTTTGGACCAGATTAATTAAAAATAAATTTGAAGCCATTGGTTTGGAACTCAATTTTAGTAAATGCGAACTGTTTATAAATAACTTGAATTTAAATTATGTTCAACAAAAATTTTACATTTTGGCTCCAAATATTAAAATAGTTAACAGAAATTCCCTTTACCTGTTAGGTTCTCCAATTAAGAATCTATTTCTGAATACTTCAACAAATCAATGTCTAAATTTCAAACTTCTGCTGACCGTCTCCTTGAAATAAGTCCACATTATGCACTTTGCATATTAAAATTTTGCCTTTTAGTTCCAAAATTTACGTATGTGCTACGTGGCTGCTCCTTTTGGAAACACCCAGTTCTCTTGACACAAATAGACGATATAATCAAAATTAGCTTAGAATCAATTCTTAATATGCAGCTGAATGAGCAATCTTGGACCCAAGCATCCCTCTACCCATCCGTTTTGGTGGTTTAGGGATTTGCAAAGTTTCGGGTATCGCTTTACTAGCTTTTCTTTCTTCTGTCCTCAGTTAAGGTAGTATAAGTAAAATTTTATGAGCATCGCCTTCAAACTTTGAAATTGCTGGCTTGGATGAAGCTAGAAACGTTTTCATAATTGCATGCCCAGGTCAAAATTTTCCAGATTCACCAACCTCACAGCGGAGCTGGAACAGCATTATCTGCAAATTAAATTATTAAAACCTTTTGAGCTGTAGTACGGGTTCGGCGCGTGCCAGGCTTTTGGCCTTGGGTACGCATGAAGCCGGCTACTGGCTTCACGTGCTCCCTTCGTCAAAAACAGGATTTATTCTTGAGCCTGACACGTTGTGAATCGCAACCTGTCTACGGCTGGGGGTTCCGGTCTGCGCTCCACATATATGTCCCTGCGGCAGTCATGTCGACAAGCTAGGTCATCACGGTCTGTCATGCCAAAAAAGTCTACTTGAGCCAACTGGTATTGTAAGAGACGATGGCAAAAGGTCGGATGGCATGAATTCATTCCATGGAAGATGGGCCGGGTGCTGGTATGGGATGCAACGTGTGCAGACACGCTGGCCCCTTCCCATCTATATGGAACCAACAACAGAGCTGGTACGGCTTGTGAAGCGGCTGAAAGAGCCAAAGCATGCAAATAAAGGGGTCTGGGCTCCGAATATGATTTTGTCCCATTCGGTGTCGAGACCCTTGGTTTGTGGGGTCCTAGTGCTTTCAGGCTTTTCAAAGAAATTTCGAAAATGTTATTCGACATCATAGTCGACCGAAGATCTGGCAGCTATCTTGAACAAAGAATCAGTCTTGGCAATTCAAAGGGATAACGCTGCCAGTATTTTCGGAACCTTGCCGATAGCGAATTCTGTTAATTATATTTTATAGTTTTGATTATTTATTTTTAAGTGTTTAGGGTGTAATTTATTATAGTTAAATTTCTATGTACGAGATGTGTGTAAAAATGGTATAAACGGTGATTTACATTAAATCACTACATTCGCCATCCTGTGGTAAAAAAACAGTTGGTCGTAGACTTCCAAAATAGTTTCTTCTGAAAAACCTAATTATTATTAATCATATTTTGCTACTCTGGCGCTATGCAAAGAGATAGAAGAATAAGACACCGCTAAGGCCAAAACTCGATCTCGGTGATGGGTATTACGAATAATACCGTAACATCGATGACTACTCCTTCCGGGATAAAAAATGGTTGATTTTAAAATCAAATCTATTTATATCAGAAAACATACCTCTTTACTATATTATAGAATAGTTATATACCTCTTCTATAATAGTATTATGTTTCAAGATAGTCCTCCGTTTAGCTTGCCAAAAGTCGTCATGTCTGAAAAAAAACATTCAGTTGTACACAAATCTGATACCAAAACATTTCCAACTGACGAATAAACCTTTAGTCATTTCCGTTAGAATGAATAAGTTATTAGGTTGGAAGACAAAGTTTAATATTAAAGAGACGGTTACGAATGCTAGGATGTTCGTGATTGTTTTACCCACGAGGGAGATACGCGACAGTCTCAGCTTGTTTAAAGTCAGACTTCACTTTGCGTATTGCCAGAGTTAACTTTCTTAATAAGTATTTGGAACCCTTTGCTTTGGATACGCTGTACGATAATATATTTTAAATAGTTCACTCTGTAGTAAATTAATGAATATACGGTTTGCGATCCAAAGTCCAGCCGATTTTGAAAATGATCAATAAGTTGCTATGGTTGCAAAAAGATACTGAAAGGTTTTATTAAAACCTTATACAAATGTAAGTGATTAGCCTAAGGGAACGGCGAAAACTCGCTTTATTCTCATTGCAGATACTAACATAATTATAATTTATATCATATATATAAGTAAATCTTATAAAAAAGCAAATATAAATATAAGTCTATAAAACTCTTTACTCCTTTTATATGAGAAATAAATGCTGATTCATAGACATTTTATCACCATTACTTGCAGCATACAGTACATAAAAATGTGGACATAGAGTTGTTAATCAATACTAGAAACAAAACTTCAAGATATTGTGAATATATATCAACTTATAATGAAATATGCATGCTGTGTTAAAACCAGAACCAAAATAAAAATCTGATCGAAATGGATCGTATTTAGGAATAACAATATGAACCAGATTTTTTGACCAATTTAAGTCAGTTCTCATCACAATATATTATGAATTACCAATTACTTCCGAAACGAGTGTATTTTTCACACTGTGTACTAAGCCTCTTGAACCAAAACGTTAATAAAACCATTCATTTATTAAAACTTTTTCGACTGCACTTAGCCCATTGATCATGTACGTGTATGAGCTGGTCATAACGATTGCATTCAAAACAGTTCTGATTTGAAAAGCGCCAAAATTTCATTCATACCAAAGCACTTAAAAGGCCTAAATGCGACGAAAAATTTACAGCAAAAAGCTTAATTTGAATACGTCTGAATGTGAGACTCGTTAGTGCCCACGAGTGTGGCGGCTTCGTACCAAAACCGGTTTTAGCTAGTGCTGGCTATACTACTACAAGCTATCGACAGATAATTCACCTTTTACGTAATTATAAATAAAATTGGGGTATCTGTTTGTTGTACTATTGAAATAACATTTTTTTATGCATACGAATATGTTATCTATAGTACGTATGCCAAAAAACATTTTTTAAAATTTTTAACTGTCTGTTTGTTCTGGGTAATCTCTGAAACGGCTGGATGGATTTCGACAGGACTTTTTTGCAGATAGCTGATGTACTAAGGAAATATATAGGCTACTTTTGTTTTAGAAAATACTATTTATTTTAGTAAAAAATATCATATATATAATCATTCATAGGTATCCTAGGTATACAGATATAGATATGTTCTACAATAGAGGTTCTTGATGAAATGACAACGGAAAAACGGACATCAAAAAGTGATCTTATATGGTTTCTGTTTTTTTATAGGCACGGAACCGTAAAAATTCAAAAAGTGATTATCAAAAATCATTATCAATTTTTAGGTAGTCGACTTAGCTCCTCAATTTCTCGTCACTATTTTAAACCGATTCATACCGTTTCGTGTTCGCTTAATGAAATCAGGGAAATTAAATGTCTGGTCAAAACTAACTGGTTGCATTAATTCTAGTCCTTATTCTGTGGTGATACAGTTTACGTGGAATTACAAACAGAAATTAAACGCCAGGTTTGTTAAGATATAAAGTTTGAAAAGTACTTGGAAATTTAATTCAAAATCTTATCCAAGTCTTAACTTTTATTCGTATACTATATGAGCTTTCTCTTTATTCTTCAGTATCTAAATACGAGTACAACTTGAGACGCCTATTCAAAACCTTGGTGAAGAGTAACCTCGCAATTCATAAAGCTACTTATAAAAAACAAAATAATTTCAAAGGGCTTGGTGAAAAAACACAAGCTTGGTAGTTTTGACTTCATATAACCATCTTGAATAAATTACATCAATTTATTGTTTTGTGTAGTTCGGGATTTACCACCGACGTTGCTGGCAAACGATACTGCTGGCCACCTAAGTTGCATATTATTTATATTAAGTATTATATATTTTTTCTAATATATTGTATTACAATACAATAATGATTGAATGTAAAGTTTTATTTTGTAAATTAATTCTCAACAAGGTATGAATTATATTTGATTCTATAAAGAGATTTTGGTCTCAGACAAACGTTGTGGGAGGCAGTGAGGGGCAGTGGTCCAACTGCTTTGTCCAACAAGTTCGACCAGGGGTACCAGGGGAACTTTATCCAGCGAAATCCTACACAATAGACGTCATGTTCATATTTTGAGTGATGATTTTATACGAGAAATTAATCTACAACTAATTACAGGTATTACTATAGGTTTAGATAAATTCCGTTAAATGTTGTAAAATATTAAGAATAAAAATTCAAAAGTTTTTATACTACTTTGGTCTATAATTAATTAAGAATCTGGCAAAGCTAGACATAGCAATGGTCCATTCTCCCTTAAGGGTAATAATGGTGCTATCGTCACAGATTTGGAAATGGCTAATGCGTTTGAAACATATTTTAATGAAAGCCCTTATACCATAACTAGTAACATAAATTCTGATGAAAACCATGTTTTTGATTTCAATTTCACTTTTGATGAAAACCTTAAGGACCGAAATGTATGGACAAAGATAAGTTAATATGCTTTTCAATTTTAAATTGGCGATGGAAAAGAGTAACCACTGTCCGAACCGGTGGTAGATTTAAACTAGATAAATAGACTCTTTATTGCTCACAATTAATTTGAATTAAATACAAACACAAAAACATGAAAACCGAAACAATGGGCAAAGGTGGCTTTATCGCTACGAGCGATAAACTAGTTTTAAAATGTATAATTAATTTGATGATTCAAAAGTGCCTTAATTGAATAAAGTAATTTTTGAGTTTGAGTTTGATTTTGTTATTTTACTGAGACAAATTCAATTGTTATTACAAAAACTAAGAAAAGTAAATATTTTAAAATTTTACCTATTTACTGCGAAGAGGGTTTCAAAATAAAACCGGCTTTCTAAGAAAAATAAATGGTTGTTATGGTAATTAAGATGACATATCTGTCAAAATAAGTGGAGCTTTTAAATTATTTTTTAAATGAGGCAAGGTGAACAAGAGATTTATTCAATATTGTTTGCGCCATCGAAAATATAAAATAATGCGTCATTTATTCAAAAGGAAGTCAGAAAAACTAGTCTGTACAGAATACGTTGCGAAGAAACGGAAGAGACCGATTTTAAGAAGATTCCGGGAAGACCACGTACCGTATCTACATCCGGAAATATAAACAAAATTAAACAGATTTTTGCAAAGGCACTTTACTTTCAACATCTGAGAGAATAGCGGCAGGTAAATTAAAATTTCGAAGACCAGTGTATCTAGAATGAAATGCGATTCTGTAGGATTGAAAGCTTTTGTAAAATTTTCCATTTCCAAATATGGTAAGGACCAGGGAGGCGAATGCCAAGCGAGGATGCTGAAAAGTTTATGAAAAAAGTTTTCATAATTGACGATGAGACATACATACCGTTTGACCCGAGTGATGTTCCTGGAATACAATATTACCACGCTTCCAGTCGTGACGTTGCTGATTACAGCGAAAAAATCATACAAACGGCTTAGTTTTTTAATTAGCAAGCTTTTGATAAAACGGTAATATTTCTAAACCCTGTTTTAGAACAGGGTCTATAACCTCCCAGATTCAAACGCAGACTTCCTTATATAGATAGGCATTACCAGAGACAAGATGGTTTGTTTTGGCTGAACTTCGCTTCATGTCATTATGGGTTTTATGTTACTCAGTACTTACAGACTCTGGGTGTTGAGTTTGTACGTTTTGAATAAAAAAAAATGTAAATGATAAGATATCAAACTTGCGAGTGTTTCTTGCGTGGCTCTATCAACTGCAAATAGTAGATAAGAGTAAAGCATGTTCTTAAAGAAACTTCAACTTTCATCGCTATACCTTCCCAACGAATGATCAATGATTCGATTGAATTAGTTATAGACAAAAATTGTTCCTTATTTTTTCCTAACCAAATATAAAAACAGCTAAATAATTACAGCAAAAAGCACTTGTATCCTTACAACTACACAACAGAGCAGAATCAGCTGTTCCCATCTCCTTACATCCAGGTATAAAATTACAGTCAATCATGTTTTACGCTGCAACGAAAGCATAAAACGTCGGTGGTATTAGTGCACGTCAAAGTGCATCCGACAGGGCGCAGCTTGCTTGCAACGTCTGGTATCAATATCAGAACCAACCCAATTCACGGGCGTTTGATCTCTTTACATTTTGTGACAGGTAACATTGTTCATTATCGCACTTCCAAATGTTTTAGCAAATATATCCACGTAGCTATTTTGAATACAGCTTCCCCTAGACTCTGATCAGTATCTTACTCGTACCAAGATAGATAAGTAATAGGTACATATTTTTATTTTGATACCATACGTTGAGCAATTGTAAACAGACACAACGATAATATAATATTATGTACTTTTAACGAAACAGGCGAGTTTTTTTAACAATAACATACAACTAAGCATTACTTAAAATAGTACTATTCTTGTCTCTGATAAAAGCACGGTCAAGGCAGAGGGTAAGGGTAACATTTAACGCAAAATAAGTAAGACTTATGTCCATCGTGGAAATTTTGTCAGGCAGAAGGGAGCAAAACATTCAATAAAACATTTTAAAAAATATTAATTTAGAGTTAAAAGTTATCAATTTAAATGTGTTCTATACGTTTGAAAAATTTTCATTGATTTCGATAATAGGTTTTCTCTTGGACCATGGCAAAATGCATACTAAAGTGAAATAATGAAGCTGATTGCAGGCACATCGCTTGATTAAAGGCAGGATTAGCAACACCTGACTTGCCTTGTTTGTAGGAGCGTCTTAGCATCTTGTGATTTAGATCAACTGATTAACAGATTTTCGCATCAACCGTTCTAGTTTTAGTAAGGTTTCTTGACGTTTCGAACTAATTTTCCGATACCTGAAGACACTACGACGAATTTTAGACTTAGTATTATTATATATACCTATTCTATAAGGGTAGGCTCGTGCCCCTCGGTGGAGACGCATAAATGAGCTGATAATGATGACTAATAAACATGATTGATTACGTGTATACGTGTTGTGTTCAATATATTGTGCGTTTGTGCGTGTATGTGGTAGATTCCTCTTACCTAACAGTATTATTGTGTCGTCAACGGGATGCCCTTAGACACGTTGCAAAAACTTTTTCTGCAACACTTGCTTAGTGGTGCTTTGAAGGTCACCTATGTCTAACTGGGAAAAAGTCTATCTGAAAAATACTCGTATATTCAAATAAGTAGTAGCGTGTGTAAACGCCGAGCTGACATCAGCTTCATGTATTGCCCTAGCGTGTGGAACTATATTCTTGAACATTATAGAATTGTAACTTACCTGCTAATAAAAAAATAATTCACCCTATTTTACATCCGAAGTTTATATTAAAATTATTACAATTATTATGTAGTTGACATAGTTGTGTTCGGAATTGTGGGAAGTGATTTAGGTCCTACCTCAGCGTTTACGTCATCGGAATCTTCACCGCAGAAGCTTTGGTATTCTAACAAATGTGTATTCGACTTTGAGGTCTGCCATCAGACCTAAATCTTCATCGGAAGCTTAATAATCCAAACAATTTTGAAACAACAATTATTCGCTTGAATATAGTACTATCTCGAATTTATTTCTCATAACATGAGATTTTGTATTTAGGTAAGGAAGACTGAGGTACACACGCGTTAAGCGTAAATATGGATAACATTTAGACTGTCAATGAGTAAAGTATTTCCTATCGTTTTCTAGTTACGAGGCACATATTCAGTAGTGCTTATTAGCCCCCAACATTTGCTGATTTGACAACAGTAGTAATATATATTTACGTTTCAAGTCAGTACTTCTAAGCAAAATAATGAAGTCACGGTTTCCTTGAAACATGTAAATATATTATAAACAGGACGTTACACTCCGTCCCGATGAACTGACGATTTGCGAAAGGTTGCAAAGCTGTATGAGAAAAGCAGAGGATCGGGATGTCTTGCATAAAATTGAGGAGACCTATGTCAGGCAGTGAACTGTGGGTGTGGGAAAATGTCTTACCACCTTAAAACGCAAATTATTTGATTTTCTAGTAAAAAAGGCTTATAACTCTATTAATTAAATTGTCTTGGATGATGTTAGCTACATTAATAATAATGAATAATCAATGTACCATACTAATATTTTTGTAATGTAATGTAGCGTTTTTCTTTTCAACTAATCAAATCATATAATATTTTAAAGATGATTTATACAAAGTTATTGCATGCCATACAATTGGTTAATAATTGAAGCAGAACATTAAAACACTAGATTGTTTAATATCCATATTACATGATAATGCTTAGTTTGGGGCTATATGGCGCTGTGTGATTGTCAGTCGATAAAATTATTATATTATTACTCAAATATAGTATTAATCACTCATTACAACACCTTGGATAGTAACACAATAATATCACTCATAAACTGGTTTGGATATAAAATCCGATGATTTATTTCAAAAGCACGTTTAATAACGCTCATAATCCCCCACATCGTGTCTTATTTGAAATGGAATATTGAATTCATGTATTCGAGGCTACGTAGTATTTGATCGGTCTATTTAACTCTTTAATCGCCAGAGACGCCTTAAAGTGTCACAAACAATAAATTTTCTATTGTATCTGGGTTTTTGGCGATCATTGATTTAATGAATGCATATGTCATAAGATTAAATTTGTTTTAATTATTATTGTCTTTGATTTTTTGTATTGTTGATTTACCAGGTGGTAAATCTGAAATAGCACCCATAATTATGAATCTTAAACATTATTGTGCTTTCACTTTTGATTCGGTCCCCGTAAAAGTATTAAAAATGGCAAACAAATTATATTATTTTGCCTCTAACAAAACTAGTGGAGCTATTATATGCCCAGGGTGTTTCCCAAGTGTATTTTAAAAATTGGCCAAGCGCGAGTCGGACTCGCCCGTGGAGGGCGAAGCCCGTGGTAGCAGCAAGTAACAGAATATAAAATAAATTTTATTTACTTAGGCACCTTCTTCAGCTTTAGTATAAAAAATAGTGGTTCACCGTTTTTGACGTATAAAAACTACACACCGTAAATCGTTCAAACAAAATTTCGTTGTTAGATTTCATGGCCACATAATAAATATTTTTTATTTTATCAACCCCATAGAGACACACTTTTTTCAACTTTGAAGTGTCTTTCGCGCAAATATTCAATTTATAAAAAATGATATTAAACCTCAACATTGTGTGGTATGATGGTCAGTTCAATGTATGGAATCCTAAAATATATTAATTTCTTTTCAAGTTTCTTGTCAAAATCTCATAGCAGTCACAGAATATATATACTTACAAAGTCTGAATAGTGTAGTGCTTGTACTTTCAGAGATAAAGGGTGTGACATAAAGGACATATAGAATTGACGAATCTATAACGGGCGGACGGCTCTTTATGCCATTTAGGTACGGAGCCCTAAAAAGCTCTTATTACCCACGTCCATAAAGGATGATGCTGAGAGTCATCTAACTTTTCAAGAAAATATTGATTCGGGAGAGTGTCTTATCTAGCCAAGGCATTTGATACCGTCTCTATTCCCAAATTAATAGATTAACTTTATCATATTGGTATACGTGATAAAGCTTTAGATATTTTGAAGGACTTTTTATTGAACCACATGTAAAAATGGTTTATTTAGTGGAGAGGCTCAGTTGTTATTGGGGTTCCGCAGGGAAGCACTCTTGGCCCAAGCCTTTTTTTGGTTTATATAAATGACCTGTGTTAACTTAAACTAAGAAGCGCTAAAAATTTTTATTATACTAATGACACAGCATTAGTTTTCATGAAAAGATGTGAGATGATACTCGGAATAATGCAAGTGTGGCACTTAATATTGTTTATGAATGGTTACGCTCAAACCGCCTTGCATTTAATATTCCCAAAAGTAAATATATACAGTTCTCTTTATCGCACAGTAGAGTGCGGTAGAGTACCCAGCAAAATTAGAAAAGAAGGTGGCATTAAACCTATTGTAGTAGGCAATACTATACTTCGCATTACTTCGAAAGCCTGCAAAAAATACTGCAGATTGTTGCAACCCTTTAAAGTTGGGGTACAAAAGGTGTTTCTAAATCGGCTGTTCATGATGTCAGAACCCTTTTGGACAAAGAGCAGTATGAGGCATTACTAAAAGTCGATATCTAGAACGCTTTTGATTCTATTGATCGCGATGCATTTCTATAGACATTCACGCTCCTTTATTTTATAATTATCTTTGGTAATGTTATAATTTACCTTCTTAATTAGTTTACTAAAATCATTTCCTTCCAAGACGAAGTGCTCGTTGCTGCGCTCGATGCAGACAAACTGAAAGACGACCCAATTACTCACAATGCGCACACAATGATGATTCTGATGATATATCTGCTACATTTTATATATTTTCATATTATTGGGTCTACCAGTATAATAAAAGATAAGTAAATGAGAAAGCGGACTAGAAAATTATTCAACCTATTGATAATACTCGTAAATACTTATTTATAGGGATAGACGCTTCCGTGGCCTTTGCAAATTGAAAAGTTAATCAGAGCATTGAGGGCTTGACTATACTTTAATAGCATTTGTTTTCGATTATCCTCGACCCGATCAGGTCAGGTTTCCAATTTTCCAAACTTTTGATGAAATCGACGTTGTATCGGAAATTTAGGATTTTANGACGATGAGACATACATACCGTTTGACCCGAGTGATGTTCCTGGAATACAATATTACCACGCTTCCAGTCGTGACGTTGCTGATTACAGCGAAAAAATCATACAAACGGCTTAGTTTTTTAATTAGCAAGCTTTTGATAAAACGGTAATATTTCTAAACCCTGTTTTAGAACAGGGTCTATAACCTCCCAGATTCAAACGCAGACTTCCTTATATAGATAGGCATTACCAGAGACAAGATGGTTTGTTTTGGCTGAACTTCGCTTCATGTCATTATGGGTTTTATGTTACTCAGTACTTACAGACTCTGGGTGTTGAGTTTGTACGTTTTGAATAAAAAAAAATGTAAATGATAAGATATCAAACTTGCGAGTGTTTCTTGCGTGGCTCTATCAACTGCAAATAGTAGATAAGAGTAAAGCATGTTCTTAAAGAAACTTCAACTTTCATCGCTATACCTTCCCAACGAATGATCAATGATTCGATTGAATTAGTTATAGACAAAAATTGTTCCTTATTTTTTCCTAACCAAATATAAAAACAGCTAAATAATTACAGCAAAAAGCACTTGTATCCTTACAACTACACAACAGAGCAGAATCAGCTCTTCCCATCTCCTTACATCCTGGTATAAATTACAGTCAATCATGTTTTACGCTGCAACGAAAGCATAAAACGTCGGTGGTATTAGTGCACGTCAAAGTGCATCCGACAGGGCGCAGCTTGCTTGCAACGTCTGGTATCAATATCAGAACCAACCCAATTCACGGGCGTTTGATCTCTTTACATTTTGTGACAGGTAACATTGTTCATTATCGCACTTCCAAATGTTTTAGCAAATATATCCACGTAGCTATTTTGAATACAGCTTCCCCTAGACTCTGATCAGTATCTTACTCGTACCAAGATAGATAAGTAATAGGTACATATTTTTATTTTGATACCATACGTTGAGCAATTGTAAACCAGACACAACGATAAATATAATATTATGTACTTTTAACGAAACAGGCGAGTTTTTTTAACAATAACATACAACTAAGCATTACTTAAAATAGTACTATTCTTGTCTCTGATAAAAGCACGGTCAAGGCAGAGGGTAAGGGTAACATTTAACGCAAAATAAGTAAGACTTATGTCCATCGTGGAAATTTTGTCAGGCAGAAGGGAGCAAAACATTCAATAAAACATTTTAAAAATATTAATTTAGAGTTAAAAGTTATCAATTTAAATGTGTTCTATACGTTTGAAAAATTTTCATTGATTTCGATAATAGGTTTTCTCTTGGACCATGGCAAAATGCATACTAAAGTGAAATAATGAAGCTGATTGCAGGCACATCGCTTGATTAAAGGCAGGATTAGCAACACCTGACTTGCCTTGTTTGTAGGAGCGTCTTAGCATCTTGTGATTTAGATCAACTGATTAACAGATTTTCGCATCAACCGTTCTAGTTTTAGTAAGGTTTCTTGACGTTTCGAACTAATTTTCCGATACCTGAAGACACTACGACGAATTTTAGACTTAGTATTATTATATATACCTATTCTATAAGGGTAGGCTCGTGCCCCTCGGTGGAGACGCATAAATGAGCTGATAATGATGACTAATAAACATGATTGATTACGTGTATACGTGTTGTGTTCAATATATTGTGCGTTTGTGCGTGTATGTGGTAGATTCCTCTTACCTAACAGTATTATTGTGTCGTCAACGGGATGCCCTTAGACACGTTGCAAAAACTTTTTCTGCAACACTTGCTTAGTGGTGCTTTGAAGGTCACCTATGTCTAACTGGGAAAAGTCTATCTGAAAAATACTCGTATATTCAAATAAGTAGTAGCGTGTGTAAACGCCGAGCTGACATCAGCTTCATGTATTGCCCTAGCGTGTGGAACTATATTCTTGAACATTATAGAATTGTAACTTACCTGCTAATAAAAAAATAATTCACCCTATTTTACATCCGAAGTTTATATTAAAATTATTACAATTATTATGTAGTTGACATAGTTGTGTTCGGAATTGTGGGAAGTGATTTAGGTCCTACCTCAGCGTTTACGTCATCGGAATCTTCACCGCAGAAGCTTTGGTATTCTAACAAATGTGTATTCGACAAATTTGAGGTCTGCCATCAGACCTAAATCTTCATCGGAAGCTTAATAATCCAAACAATTTTGAAACAACAATTATTCGCTTGAATATAGTACTATCTCGAATTTATTTCTCATAACATGAGATTTTGTATTTAGGTAAGGAAGACTGAGGTACACACGCGTTAAGCGTAAATATGGATAACATTTAGACTGTCAATGAGTAAAGTATTTCCTATCGTTTTCTAGTTACGAGGCACATATTCAGTAGTGCTTATTAGCCCCCAACATTTGCTGATTTGACAACAGTAGTAATATATATTTACGTTTCAAGTCAGTACTTCTAAGCAAAATAATGAAGTCACGGTTTCCTTGAAACATGTAAATATATTATAAACAGGACGTTACACTCCGTCCCGATGAACTGACGATTTGCGAAAGGTTGCAAAGCTGTATGAGAAAAGCAGAGGATCGGGATGTCTTGCATAAAATTGAGGAGACCTATGTCAGGCAGTGAACTGTGGGTGTGGGAAAATGTCTTACCACCTTAAAACGCAAATTATTTGATTTTCTAGTAAAAAGGCTTATAACTCTATTAATTAAATTGTCTTGGATGATGTTAGAGCTACATTAATAATAATGAATAATCAATGTACCATACTGATATTTTTGTAATGTAATGTAGCGTTTTTCTTTTCAACTAATCAAATCATATAATATTTTAAAGATGATTTATACAAAGTTATTGCATGCCATACAATTGGTTAATAATTGAAGCAGAACATTAAAACACTAGATTGTTTAATATCCATATTACATGATAATGCTTAGTTTGGGGCTATATGGCGCTGTGTGATTGTCAGTCGATAAAATTATTATATTATTACTCAAATATAGTATTAATCACTCATTACAACACCTTGGATAGTAACACAATAATATCACTCATAAACTGGTTTGGATATAAAATCCGATGATTTATTTCAAAAGCACGTTTAATAACGCTCATAATCCCCCACATCGTGTCTTATTTGAAATGGAATATTGAATTCATGTATTCGAGGCTACGTAGTATTTGATCGGTCTATTTAACTCTTTTAATCGCCAGAGACGCCTTAAAGTGTCACAAACAATAAATTTTCTATTGTATCTGGGTTTTTGGCGATCATTGATTTAATGAATGCATATGTCATAAGATTAAATTTGTTTTAATTATTATTGTCTTTGATTTTTTGTATTGTTGATTTACCAGGTGGTAAATCTGAAATAGCACCCATAATTATGAATCTTAAACATTATTGTGCTTTCACTTTTGATTCGGTCCCCGTAAAAGTATTAAAAATGGCAAACAAATTATATTATTTTGCCTCTAACAAAACTAGTGGAGCTATTATATGCCCAGGGTGTTTTCCCAAGTGTATTTTAAAAATTGGCCAAGCGCGAGTCGGACTCGCCCGTGGAGGGCGAAGCCCGTGGTAGCAGCAAGTAACAGAATATAAAATAATTTTTATTTACTTAGGCACCTTCTTCAGCTTTAGTATAAAAAAATAGTGGTTCACCGTTTTTGACGTATAAAAAACTACACACCGTAAATCGTTTAAACAAAATTTCGTTGTTAGATTTCATGGCCATGTACATAATAAATATTTTTTTATTTTATCAACCCCATAGAGACACACTTTTTTCAACTTTGGAAGTGTCTTTCGCGCAATATATTCAATTTATAAAAAATGATATTAGAAACCTCAACATTGTGTGGGTATGATGGTCAGTTCAATGTATGGGGAATCCTAAAATATATTAATTTCTTTTCAAGTTTCTTGTCAAAATCTCATAGCAGTCACAGAATATATATACTTACAAAGTCTGAATAGTGTAGTGCTTGTACTTTCAGAGATAAAGGGTGTGACATAAAGGACATATAGAATTGACGAATCTATAACGGGCGGACGGGCTCTTTATGCCATTTAGGTACGGAGCCCTAAAAAGCTCTTATTACCCACGTCCATAAAGGATGATGCTGAGAGTCATCTAACTTTTCAAGAAAATATTGATTCTGGGGAGAGGTGTCTTATCTAGCCAAGGCATTTGATACCGTCTCTATTCCCAAATTAATAGATTAACTTTATCATATTGGTATACGTGATAAAGCTTTAGATATTTTGAAGGACTTTTTATTGAACCACATGTAAAAAATGGTTTTTATATTAGTGGAGAGGCTCCAGTTGTTATTGGGGTTCCGCAGGGAAGCACTCTTGGCCCAAGCCTTTTTTTGGTTTATATAAATGACCTGTGTTAACTTAAACTAAGAAACGCTAAAAAATTTTATTATACTAATGACACAGCATTAGTTTTCATGAAAAGATGTGAGATGATACTCGGAATAATGCAAGTGTGGCACTTAATATTGTTTATGAATGGTTACGCTCAAACCGCCTTGCATTTAATATTCCCAAAAGTAAATATATACAGTTCTCTTTATCGCACAGTAGAGTGCGGTAGAGTACCCAGCAAAATTAGAAAAGAAGGTGGCATTAAACCTATTGTAGTAGGCAATACTATACTTCGCATTACTTCGAAAGCCTGCAAAAAATACTGCAGATTGTTGCAACCCTTTAAAGTTGGGGTACAAAAGGTGTTTCTAAATCGGCTGTTCATGATGTCAGAACCCTTTTGGACAAAGAGCAGTATGAGATATACTAAAAGTCGATATCTAGAACGCTTTTGATTCTATTGATCGCGATGCATTTCTATAGACATTCACGCTCCTTTATTTTATAATTATCTTTGGTAATGTTATAATTTACCTTCTTAATTAGTTTACTAAAATCATTTCCTTCCAAGACGAAGTGCTCGTTGCTGCGCTCGATGCAGACAAACTGAAAGACGACCCAATTACTCACAATGCGCACACAATTACACACAATGATGATTCTGATGATATATCTGCTACATTTTATATATTTTCATATTATTGGGTCTACCAGTATAATAAAAGATAAGTAAATGAGAAAGCGGACTAGAAAATTATTCAACCTATTGATAATACTCGTAAATACTTATTTATAGGGATAGACGCTTCCGTGGCCTTTGCAAATTGAAAAGTTAATCAGAGCATTGAGGGCTTGACTATACTTTAATAGCATTTGTTTTCGATTATCCTCGACCCGATCAGGTCAGGTTTCCAATTTTCCAAACTTTTGATGAAATCGACGTTGTATCGGAAATTTAGGATTTTAATGTAGAAAATAAATAAATCCTTCTAATTATATTATCTTTATAAAATTATGCAAAAACAATTGTTTTGTAATTAGATTAGAAAAATTTGGGGACTCTGTTAAGTGGGTTAAAATTTTTAATATACCTATAGAAATGAATCTTAAAAATCCTCGAATATGTGCGAATACAAATAATTGTAACTAAATAAAAAAATCTAATAACATTATGGCAAGTGTTTTCTTACACTGTATTTTAGGATTAAAATAATATAATACTGGATAAAACAACGTCGTTACCATTCGATTTCAATCCGAACTTACTCGTATCTTTTCAGTCATAGGTTCTCTTAGTTTTTATTTCTATACTGACAAACAAACTCACAAACCCGAAAAAAGTGCGATTGAATAAGCTACCTCGCCTTATACTTTAAACCCTTCGAAAACTTTCATAATTCCGTGCAGATCAAAGATACTCAATGTTTATGTCACAACCAAAGAAATTCCAAAAAAAACTCCCACTCTTTGTTCTAGAATTACACGATTTGCTTCTCCCTATCCAAACACACTACAAACAAAGCTATTAGCAAATGTCAACGATGGCTGCCTTGAGCCAACTGTGTTATCCCATGTCTTTTGTTTTACGCATTAGCGCACTTAATGGAAACCTGGTGTAACATTGACACAGATGAGGGTGCTGATACTAATAGTTTCTTCAGATCCAGTAAGCACCAGTTACACAATGTATGTTATTGGAAATCAAAATAGTTTCATTGAGGAGTTAGATAAACAATATGAAATGTTAGCTAACTTGTAGTTCTCTCTGATCCATGAAATTTGCTGGATGTGATTTCAATGTAACCTGTTAGAATTGACCGCCTTCTTTAAATTTTACCCGGAACAAAATGGTATAAAAGAAATATCACAACTTTAAACATCCATCCATATGGACTCGTAATAAATACAAACATTGTCGACGTGTTAGGCCGATTCAGTGTTTGAAAGCTTCAATTTGGATTCATCTGGATTAAACGGGAACTCATTAATAGGCGGTTCTCTTTGTCGATACAGTCATTCGAGCATTTACATATGGGGTCCCGAATTAGAGCTAATACCCCTTCATTTAGCCGAGGTAGACCGCGTTTAAGAAATCTGATGTAAATTGGGGTAGGCCTGTGTCTACATAGTAGACTGCATTTGGAGACACGTAAAGAGACCACGAGACTCTGAAGGTGTAAAATAGTTTGCGTAACGTAAGTAACTTAATCTGAACTATTTTTCCCATCAGAACAATTGTGCTTTTGGTATATCTGTAGTTAAAGCTGAAGGTAGAAAAGGAATGTGAATTGGCTGACTCACAAGTAAGCAAATGCATTAGGTCAGTTTCTTCGGATTTTCGATTGAACTTAAATCGTCGTGATATTCTAATGTTCGTGAATGCAAGTGACTGGTATCACTTGCATACATACACAGTAGAATTGTAGTGCACATTATATAAATGTTACATTGTTGCAAGTGGAACATTCGAAAAAAGGGGCCCTAAGAAGCAAAATAAATATTTCTCCTTTTGGTTGCTATAAGTGTTGCAATAGATAACTTTACCGCTATCTAGTCTTTTTGCTATAAATGTATGCATTTGGTATGTATACATGTATAGCAAAAAGACTTAATAGCGAATACGAAACCAAACATGCAAAACATGGGATCGAACCTTGAACACTAAGGGTACCCAGGAAATTGTAACAGATAAACTTTACATTGATTGAATATGATATAAACAACGTTCAACAAGAAAAAAGTATGCTCGTTTCCATCCTGTTCAATAAAAAGCATCACTCAATCGGCCACGAACACGCCGGCAAATTTCAATTGAAAAACAAACAAGAAATAAATCGTTCCGATCAGTTCACTTCCATTACCAATGGTATTTACTTGTGCACTAAGCCTGCACCCGTAGTCCACGATCCCTTTATAATTACAGTCTGGATTCAAACCACGTTTAATAACTAGCAACACTGATCAAACTTCTAAGTGCACACTTCAGGGACAATTCGTACTTGCCCAAAAGTATTCGTAGAACACAGATAAAAATAATAGTAAATAAAAAAGAAGAAGATCGATGTCAGAACACTATTGTTGTAAAAGTCTAATTAATTGTTTATGTTCAAGTCAATATCTGTTCATGGTAAATCTTTATATAATACCAAAGTACAATAGCAATTGCTGAATCTATTTTTATCTATACGAGTACAAGAAGCTAGTAGCTATAGTATAGTCACTCCTGTTTCAAGCACGAGTTCAAACAAATACTGTTGGCAAATAAAGTTTACCCTTTGAAAGCCAGGAATCCCGACACAATAGATAACTTATTTTTTCTGATGCCTTTCGGCGTCATTAGCGTACAAAGCGTTAAACGAAAAGAGTTTGAATGACTTTCAATGAATTCTATAAAATAGTAGTAGAAAGCACTGATCAAATTATTTTATATTTTTTAACTAACGACTACTATTTTAATACAAAATACTTCGTGAACCCTAACCTGCAACACAAAATGGGCCTTAAAATAACTTATAACAACCAAATATCTTTCGAACAAGGAACTCTTCCAATACCATATATTGCAAACAAGACATCCTATGACAAACAACTAAAAGTAATGAAAAAAAAGAAAAAAAAGAATGGAATCATGCATGTATAAAAAAAAATATATAGTGAATCGTGCGACGGATAAAATACATTCAAGTGGATATCTGAAAGTCCTTAAAATAACGACGTATACCAATATTTTTTTTAAGTTAATTCAAATTTATTCTTGAAGAAATTTGGTTGCACACAACACTTATAATTATTTTAACAAATTTAAGTAAATAATTATTTTATAAATTTGTATAAATAACTGACGCTTCTTCGTGGCTTCTTCTATATTTATTTTGCTAATAACTAAAATATGAAAGTGTCATCATTATTTTGTTTTTTTTTCAGAATAAAATAAGTATTGAATGCCAGTGACGTTTTAACAAAGAAGGTTACTGTTTTTAACGACTGAAAATTATTTATTTGTATATACACCATACTATATTAAAGACAAACAAACGTTCACAGCACATTTTATCTTAAGAACTAAAATATTATACAATCTGAGTAACGGGACTTATCCCAGTTTCGGTGTCAGGACTTACTTACCCCGTCGGTTTAGTTATGACTTTTAACTCAACAAAACATTAAAAAGAGGAATACAAAGGAAAAATATGAAGAAATACCGCACACAACCGCGTCCACTTAGTCATATGTCCAACAAAATATTAAAAAAAGGAATACAAAGGAAAATATGTACAAAACCGTGCCCACTTAGTCATATGTCTCATCCTAGATTTCACCCATTGTAAATCAGTGCTCGTAATAATGTTAGACAATTCTCGTTCCAAGGTACGGATGTTGGGTAAAAAGGTACCGGGAGCCCAATCTGCATAAAACACGATCCACACCATACGATACGATTCCGATTTGAATTTCGATTAGGTTAATTTTGGCTCAATTAATCGTAGACATTCATCATTGTAGCCCAGTCTTGTTTACATGGGTACGGGCTGAATTTACCCTGCGGTTAAATGGACATATCTGATTTTGGGACTGTTTTACAATAATTTTGATTGATGCTCTGAATTGAATTTATTGAGAGGATTGAGCCGTGATCCACCACCCTGAACTAATGTAGATTTTTGTTATCTTCGATACGCAGACATTTGACCGCCATCTAACCTAATGGTACGTGCGACCGAGAATGGGTCATACCTATCTAGAAACAGCCTATTAAATCTTGCCTTGAAGACGGCTAGGTGGTTGATAGATATTTAAGTAAATATTTTATTAGCAACAGTAAAATTTTAATTTGTATAAAATATAATACTAAAGAATCTGTGGGTGTAGGTTGTACCTAAATGGAAGAATTCCTTTTATCCCTATAAAGTAAATCGGCATCCAACCACAGTTTTATACACTAAGTATATTTGCGAGAGCTAGATCTTATTTGTGGATTTTTTTTAGTTGTAATGCGATTTAGTATTATGATTTTACGTAGAAGGAAAGATAAAAGACAAGATAAAGATTTGTAACTGCAATTGTTGATGATAGTAATTTACTGTTCTATGTTTTCACAATTCACATTGGATCAAAACTTGCGTTAAAATAAAGATATCGCTTTAACCTAGCGCATTCCAGTGCTGGATGTAGTTCTTCTTCATTTTGCTCCAAATATCCTGGTCCACCGCTTTTCTCATACATTTTAAAGTATTGCGGAATCGTTGACGATAGAACTTGACGGAACTTGCCAAATGCCGCTCAGCCTAACTGAATCCTTTTACTAGCTTCTCTCTCAAAGTAATACTGACCATGGGGTTTACTGCCATGTCTTATAACAGTATTACAATAATATAACTTAGCCTTTTCTGGTACAAAAATCCTGAGAGATGGGTTACCACCCTAGTTGGATCTTGAAAGAGTTGTCATTGATTGATGCATATGGCTTATGAAAAGACATTGAACTTTGAATTTACCTTTCTTAAACGCTTAAAATTGATACACTATTTAGAGAAACTAATTTCTACGTACCCTGTTAGCAATTTTTTACGCTTTTAGGCAATGCCAGATTACTAAAACATACATGGTGTCACTGAACCAAAAATGGACCATTAGAAAACAATCATATATTTTACTTAGTTCAAAAAAAAATATCCAACTTCGGTTTTATTTAAAATACGTAAAATTTAAAAATATCATCATCAAAGCTCAAACTCAATTATTCAAATGAAACATTAAATTTCATATCTCAAAATTGCTTGATATAAAAGCGCATATCTTATCAAAATAATCACAGAAAGGTAACCAATCATTTGTTAGATTCAGTCAGCAATGAAACGATGTACGAGTAGATATCCATGAATCTGATAAATGTATGCTTTCAGGGTATTAAAAAGACTTTTCGTCTTCAAATTGCTTCAAATTAACAGCTCGTTTAATTTTCACAATACTATCAACATGATCATTGATGTCTTTGGTTAGGAACATTGAGAACGAACTCCTAATTCTGATTGTAATTTTTTAGGAGAAACAAACATCCAATGCTTCCTTTTTCGTATGACATCGAGCATACAACCGTAGCGAAATAGCAATGTAAGCTAAATATGGCGAAAACGTTTGACGCTAAGAATAATGCGGGGTGGATTTACAAAGACACTTCAGTATGGCTTCAGCGTTCATGCTGAGCAGTTGTGTGTTGTATCTAGGCGATTTTGCCCCTCAAACTTTCGGGCGGAAAATACGTGCACATTTTTTGTTGGATGAAAAATCTAAACTAGTCAAAGAAATAGTGGTTTATTGATGAGTTAGATTTCTTAATAGATAAAGGTAGTGTTGTGGTACAAAATTGACTTTTTGACTTTAATGTTTAATTTACTTATAATGTTGATTAAATTTGTGATGAAAGGAACGCAGTTTTTGCCGTTTAAGAGCAAGGAATCACCTCAGCGGCGTTTCCTGCTTTAGGTAAATATGTAAAAATAATGTAAATATGGTCATTCGAGTTTGTTTCAGGTGTAATAATTTTCTTTTAATAACGATGTAATTATATATTTTGTTCGATCAAAGTTTATTTGAGGTATTTAGGAAAATTAAGAAAAGCTTTCGGATTTAAAAGAGTTTTCATAGACATGTTTTTTTTCTAGAATAATTTGTGCAATACATAGAAATATTTCTTTCGAAAAATATTAAACCGATTTTTTATAAAATCAAAGCATTATTGAAACGAGATAAAAACTTATCGAATAGTCCGCTTATTTGAAAGAAACATGTTTCTGTTATTCAACGTTAAGTTTAAATTTGCTTATTTCGCCAATAAAAGAATGTGAAGAATTAGACTTATATTTTAAAATTATTAAGCTTTTTTTCGGTAGTTTGCGCAAAGGTATTCTATGAAGGTCATCTACAAATAAAACGGAACAATAATGACATTTTTATTGTCATCACGAGTGAAAATCGTTCATCCTTACGAAATCTAGAGCGGATCCATTACCTGACGTTGTTACATATAATAGAAAAAAATAGTTTGTTTATTCCTATCAATGATTTGCAGACGTTTTCAGTTATATTTTTATGATCTGACTGCGACATTTATATCTATAACCCAATGAAATGGACCAATTTATACACAGGATCTATATTTAGCATTAAAAGAGTTTGATGTTGAGGGTTCAAATGATTATCCATTATAAGAAAACAAGACAGATATCAGAATATTATATCTTACTGAAGGGCAGATACTGTTCCACACAGTATGGTTATGATAGGATTTCCTAAAGTCTTTATTCCTGTATACTTACGTATACAGGAGGCTTTAAACCTGCATGTTACTTGATTTATAATCTACAAGTTTAAATGAGAGTTAAAGGTAGCAGATCCTATAAGACATCAAACACTTTTTCTGCTGAAAGTTGTATGCAAAAGCTGATGTTTACGGCACTAGCGGTTAAGGTAGGGGTGGTGACACATCAAATAAAAAAAAATCACGTAGTCTATTTTTGCCTTCAATATATTTTAGAATTTTTGTAAATAAAGCAATCAATTATATAAATATAGTCTAGATACGATTGCTGTCGTCATTAGGGTTAAGGTAATTTTTAAAGTTGATGATTCGTTAAATAATGGTTTTGAACTGTTCTAATCGTGTCAGTCAGTTCATCTTTTAGGGTATATGTATTGTTTGGTTACTAAGGAGTCCTGAAATATGTAACATAGAAACCCTTACATTTATAATTCTCATAACAGCTATTTCGTAATGTTGTATTTGTATACCTAAATATTCATTAATTGTAATCCACATTAAACACGCTAGAGGGCGTCACCGTCTATGTTTATTAACGTCCGCAAATGACTTATTACGGGCAATCCAATCTTATCCGATCTTAATCCGTTACACAACGTACAGGTTTCTTAGATAGTGTGTTAATACTCTATGTAGGTTACACTTTCTGGTAATTACACTATTGACAAATTTCTAATCGTCATCATCAGCTCTATACGTGCCCACAGAGGATCACGAGCCTACCTGTAAGTCGTCCACGCGGGCCCAGAGCGGATTGATAGACTTCACGCACAACCTTTGAATTTCTTCGTGTGCAGGTTTCCTCACGATGTTTTCCTTTACCGAAGAGCGTCGGATAAATATTCATATAATTTCAAAAATACGTTGGTACGTGGCAAGATTTCAGCCTACACCCTCCAGGTTGGAAGGCAACAGTCCACACCAATAAGCCACCGACGCTCTAATACTATGTAAAAACTATTCTTTTATTTCACCCATTATTTTTTGTTTAAGTTACTATACTATACTTTAACAGCACGTGACAGTGAAGACTTGATGTTACTTCATTACGGTAATTGAATCCCTTATTAAAAGGCAGCTGGTGACGTTACCGGTATCAGTACCGTTAAATATCGGCGGAGATTATTTCTTCCTTCTACGCTCGCATACTAGATGGCGTTAGTAGTAGATTACATTGCGGTGGTATTGTTTGTTATTAATGATTTACGGAATAAAGAACTATTTATAATTGTGTATTCTCATTGTGGGCAGGGCACATAGTGCGTAGAACCGATGGCCGATGGGGCGGAAAGGTTCTCGAGTGGCGTCCACGTAACGGAAAGCGAAGCGTAGGCCGACCCCAACCAGATGGACGGATGATCTGGTTAAGGTGGCGGGTAGCAGATGGATGTCAACTGCAAGGGATCGGTCCACGTGGAAATCATTAGGGGAGGCCTTCGTTCAGCAGTGGACATAATTGGGCTGTAATGATGATGATGATGATGATGATTCTCATTGTATGTTCTGTTCCTTTTTATTGCCAGACTTGTGGCTGACTGACTCACGTCCATTTTTACTATCTATGTAAGTGTTAGGCGAATTCATGTGCTTATGGAGATGTGTATTCCTTAGTTAAAAGTCTGGGTCAGTTTGGCAGATTTGGTGACCTTCTGTTTATAATCATCCCATTATATAAATGAGAAGAATCCTTCACCTCATTATCATCAGCAACAATACTTTTTCAAAGTTAAAACAATGAATTCAAAAGGGATTTTCAACGAAGCCGCCGCGGGACCCGAAATTCACAAAAGACAATTCATTATTCGTGGCGAAATCATTACTGTATACGAAACGAATCCGTCAGCTCCCTTGAGTGTTGAATGGTTGCATCAGTGACGTAGAGTCTCTGAATATGGCATTGTAGACCTTTGTTTTATAAATTACACATTATTATTCTTCTGTCCTTTTTAATCCTCTATGATACACCAAGTTTTGGCAATGAATGTACTTTAGGAAAGTCTTTGATTTGTAACCTAAAAATGTTTCATTCGTATTCAGCTATTGCGACGTGTATACTGACGACCTATTTGGCGTATTGGTTGAGACGTCGGGTACGATACCAAGGGTTCCAGGTTTTATCCTCGGGTAGTACAAATATTTGTGTGCATGAATATATTGAACATGTGTAATATTTATGTATTTGCCAAAAAAATATATCTCATTTCTCTTATATTTCTTTATTATAAAGCGTCGGCGGCTCGTTGTTGTGGACTGTTGCCTGCCAATCTGGAGGGTTCAGGTTCAATACTAATCAATGTGTTTTCGAATTTTGAAATTACATGTATTTACGTTTATCTGACACTTTTACAGCGAAGGAAAACGTCGTGAGGAAACCTGCGCACATCTGCGAAGAGATTCAAAGGTTGTGCGTGAAGTCGACCAAACAGCACTATGCGGGGTTACGTTAGTATAAAAAGTCACAGAGGGGTAGGCAGAAATACTGTTCAATTAAGCAATATCTGGGTACTCAAATCCTGTGGGATCGTTTTCTGGCAGGTTACACAAATTTGTTTCGAGCAAGAGATAGGCAAATAAAGGATCAGTTCCCAATATGCCCAAAGGAGTCTTGAACAAGATCATTAAAAATAAACTTTCTGGTATATAATTAGAAAAGAATTATAATCACAAGGGAATGTTTTGATTTCTCGGTTGGACGGTTTTCAGCAAGAATAATGAAAAAAAAATATTTAGTTTACAAAGTAAATTGAATACGCGAGGACACCCTTTGTAAATAAGACCTTTAAATTAAATTCTTAATTTACTACTCATTGATATAAATAATATGTATACTATCCTCAAATTGGCAACAAATTACGTTAATTTAAGTCGAAGTATTTATTAGGATATCGTTTTTTTGAGTTTTGCCAGCTCGACATATCACTTCAGGTTAAACGAAAACTAGGCTGAGAACTATCTGAAGTTGTGAAGACAAACGTTTTACTCGGTGGTAGACTCGATATTGAGTCATCAGGGTAGATATCACCGCAGTACCAGATATTGTCCCGGGAAATAGGAGTGTTATGTACTGTTGTGTTTCGGGACGAGGGCGCTGTAGCTAGTGAAATTACCGGGTATAAGAAACCTAAAATCTGTCGTCTCTGGTGTCGGGCGCAGTGCAGCATCGATGGAGGATAATAACTGTCTATCAGTTGTTGGTGTTCCCCCGCTCTGTCATTGCTATGCATGTCACTTATTATCAGGCGAGCGTCCTTACCTTCATGTACACTTATAACTTAAAAAAACAGCAAACAATCATCGGAATGTCTGTCAATTGCATTACCCTTACACTCCCTTCGCCGTCTTTTACGACTACTATTGGCTGTAATGACACAGTCTATTTAATATTTTCCAAATCACACAGTATATTTCATATTATTATTTATACTGTGTTATTTAACTGCAATCGGTCACTATGGGTTGAGTGATAGACAGCGACGCAAAAAGTTTTTATCTCATGATTTAAACCAACGACAAGGGGGTACGGGTACAATAAAGAAAAACGTGAATTTCCCACGCCGGAGCCCTATTCATCTACTAATTGGAGGCGGGTGCTAGTAATTACGAAAATACGAACTGAGAATTTAATTTTTATCCGAAAATGAAAATTTGAAGTTTAACAACACTCGTTAAGAAAATGTATTATTGGGAAACTATAAACCAAACGTATAACTAGATGTTTAAAATAGAGCTTATTATACGAAAAACCATCAGTTCTTTTTTATGTATTGCTTTAAAAAGGTTTAAGTTGAAAAGTAATTCTTCGAAACTTAATTTATGATTTTTGACCAACAAATATTACCCTTACTTGAATTAATTACTCAATCCTTTTGGAATTTAGGGGCAGAATAAAATTTCTTTTATTATTCTACCATCGAAGAATCCATGCAGTAACATTATCTTTAACGTTTACACAATCCGTAAGCTTAAACAAATTTTCACCCCCAATTTCAAGAGAATTGATGAGAAACCTACAAAAGATCACTCTGAAAACTATTGACTAACTCTAACTGATGAAATAAAGTCAATTCATCGCGAATTTTCGACGTGAAAGACTGACATACATACAAATACACAATTTGATAAATTTCATCATACCATTGCTATAAATTTAAAACCAGATAGTGGTTTAAGAAAAGTCAATTGTAAGAAATAACACCCTCTAAAACCCCCCACCGTGCAAACCCTTGTAAAAAGAAAAAGACGTTTAAATAATCTTTCAAATGTTTTCACTCACCACCTTATAAAAAGATACAAAAATCACGCAACATTCTTTGGTGTTTGTTCGGCATTATCTTCTGTCTAAGGTCTTTAGAAACTTTTTAAGCTACTCATAAAGGAAGCCGTAACGCTGGATAAGTATTGAATATACAAGCTTTTTTATGTATTCTGCAAAAATATTTAAGATGAGAATTATATATTATTTTTATGGTGTTCTAAACGGAGCCTTTTTGCCTTTACTCAACGTTAGTTGTACTGTTGACCGGTTAACAGAAGAATGGTTAAAGTATTTTGATTATTATAATCAGAAGTCAGAATAAGATAGTATTTTTTGTAATTACATTGATTTCATCCAGCGAAAGAATAAAGAAGATATGACTCAAAGCCTGAGATTTATTAAGATGATCAGAAAATCCTGTGATTTCTTGAATATGAAAATATTGTTTATATCTGAGGATTTTATTGAGTTGGGAATCATCATATTAAAATCAATATTTCGGTTCCTGATTTCGATCTCTACATATGATTTAGTAAAATTAATATCGATTCAAAAAGCACATCTTAATGAATTGCGTATCTTTTTTATCCCTTGAAAGAATAAAAAAATATAAAATCAAATAAATTATAATATTTTGTGAAGTAAACAAGCCATTGATGAAACGTGGAAGTTTTCTGACATTTTAAGATACCTTTCTATATTTTAGGACTCTTATGATACTCAAGAGGCGGGAAGAATCGCTTCCCAGTGGCATATAATATTGATTTATATTACGTTCACCGCCATTTTTACAGGAATCTATTCGCGAAATTCCTTAGAGTATAAAGTGATCATTTTGTCAAAAATTACAAAACTTTCAAGCTGAACGAAATTCAGATTCATAAAAACAAGAAATTCCAAATTGTAATACATCTTTTCAACTTCATATAATAATAATAAACAATTAGTTCATCATCATCATCTCATCACATGTCCCCACCGAGGGAAGTATACGAGTGTACCCGTAAAGGGTGTATAAGCCTTAGTCGTCAATTGGTTCTTACAAAGAAAAAACTACAAGTAATTCAATGAAGTGGTATGGAGTTAACTTACACCCTGAATGAACTAAGAGACTAGGTTTGACTGCGAAAATGTACCAGGGCGGGGGTAACACCACAGAGCACAGTTACTTAATCATAATAAAATAAAAAATCATCACTCATCAAGCGGTGGTAATTTTTAATCATAATAACACTCTTAATAGGCGGCCCATTTGGTGATGCGGTTGAGACGGCGACTGCAACACCAAGGGTTCCGGGTTCGATCCCCGGGCAGTACAAATATTTGTGTGCATGAACATGTATGATTGTAATGGTCTGGGTGTTTTTTATGTATACTGTGTATTTATTTACAAAAAAAGTGTATATAAATATGTTTATCCGTTGTTTAGTACCCATAATCCAGGCTTCACGCTTAACTTGGGGTAGATGGCGCTATGTAAATGTCAGTAAATATTTATATTTTTAACAAAAGGTTTCTTTTTAAGTTATTGAAATTGATAATTGATTTATCAATCCCTAATAAACTATATAAACCCGAAACAATAAAGCTCAAGGGAAATTTACAATAAAGCCAATCGAGGTCACTAAAATGTCTCCGTTACCTTGACGAAACAATTTTCCTTAGAAAGTCTGTCTATGAGAAAGTCAAATAAATATTTTAAAAATCCTTACTCTGAAGAGGTAAATCAACAAAGAGGTTGATAATGAAAAGTATAAAATGTCTTTTCCCAAAGCCTTAGTTTAAATAGCTCTTACCTTCAACGTCAAAAGGTAAATAATGTTATGTCAACGCCAAGATGTTTATAAAAAAATACGAAGATTTTTTTAAGGACGATGCTCATTAAGATCGACACAGTGACAGGCGTCGCGTAGTGATTTATAACTGGGGGTAACTCGGATAAATAATGGGGTTAGAAGTATCGTAAAATTTTGGAGGGTTAGGATTTTTCACATCTAGTAATAAACTCTCATAAGACTCAACTGTATCTTAGAAATGAATTTTCTTTTCAGCCGGTGTTTTGATGCGGAATTTTCTGCTAAGGTTTTTTCAAGTGACAGTTTTATGAATAGCTATTGTTCATTTCTGAGGCAAGCTCAGTTGGTTTTTTAAAAACGAAGCAACTACAGCAATGGTCGATCGTCGGATAGGTGTGTGTATTAAAAATTTGCTTGCACTTACAACTGTTTTAGTTGTTTGATTGATATTTATTTTGCGTTGTGGCTGAATTAGTCATAAACTTTTCAATACCAATAAATTCTTGTTAATCTGATCTCTTTTTATATTAGCTCCAGTTTATAACATTATAGTGTTCCTATTCAACCTATCGCAGTCCACTGCTAGACATAGGTCTCCCCCATTTTGCGCCCGATATCCCACCCTCCGCTTTTGTCATCCAGCCGCCACCAGCGACCTTTCGCAAGTCATCGGTCCAACGGACCGGAGAGCGTCCTTCGCTATGCTTGCCGAGACGCGGTCTCAACTCCAGAACTCGTCTACTCCAACGGCCATCTGCGACATGCGTGACCAGCCCACTGCCAATATAGTGTTTTGTTAGAAATTATTGAAATAATTAATTATAATAGTTAATTTAATTCTCGTTTAAGTTTTCTCTGGCATACAAATTTTTGGCCATCAATTACGATCTTCTGTTGTTTTTAGATTAAAACCGCCAAAATCTAAAAACACAGACTGTTTACATGCCTATTACATTGACAAAAGTCCACAAAAAGATAAGCAGTAGGACAAGTTTTTTTAACAGGAGGTTAACAACCGTACAGTTCACCTGATGATAAGTGACACCGCCGCTCATGAACATTTGCAAGATTGAGGTCCCAGAAATGCATTGCCGGCCCCTTAAAAGTGTACGTTTCTTTTTAAGGACGCCAAATCGAATCGCTTCGGAAATGTGTTTACTTCTTCAAAGGTTTTCTTTCCGAAAACTTGCACCATGCCTGGTGGACATCGTATTCAATTTGGAGCTAATGCTATTTTTGGTTTGAATCGTTATTATTCCATTTACTTCGAAGCGTAAGATAATAAAAATAAGTTTTGTTGTTCATTAACCATCTTGGAATAATAGACTCGGTGAAATTAGAATAATTTACTTCGGCAGTAATGCTCAGGGAATTCATAAATTCCGAGGAAATTATTGTTATAGCTTATAATAAGTTATACAACGGAGGGACTTACTTTTCTCTTCAATCTGGTCTCAGAATAGTCGTGATTCGAAAGACGCTCGACTATCTTAAACATGTGAATTTTAGATAAATATTAGCATACATATTACTAACAAATACAACATATCAGAAGTATTTCCTGCGTTTCTCGCTCTGAATAATGTCTACTGCACAAATTACGTGACATAGGTATAATAAATAATTATTCATTGAAGAAACGTACAAATAGTTTTTCGTCTACTCTAGATCACGAGTTTTTATCATCATTATCAGAATCTAACATGCCACTGCAAAGCACAGGTCTTCCTGCACAGCAAAGCCATGGGGAGATTAAGCCATATTCCATGACGTGGGCCAATTGCGTATTAGTGGGTATAAACGTCTTCTATTTTAAGATTATAACCGGCTAAACGTGTCAAGTGTTTTACCCATTTCCTGTGTGGTATCGATTGACAAGTTGATTACTAAACCAAGTTTGCTGCGTTTGATCCGGGTACGAATATTTGAGTGCTTGAAATATATTTGTATGTAACATCCGCGTTGTGGGTTAAGGTTAAAGTTTTGAAATCTTTATGCTGTATATGACACCAGAAGTAAGATGTTATAGAAAGATACATTTATTTTCTTCTCCGTACAAGATGATTATCTACTTTAGGGGCCGTTAGGAATCAATAAAGTTAGTTTTTATGAACTGATTTTAAACTTGTTAATCTAATTGTCCTAAATCTTCCAAATTTCCTAAGGTCCTATATTGGCACTACGAACCATAAACATCATTCGTAGAAAATCTATACGATTTTCTACGAATGATGTTTATGGTTCATGTAGTGTGCTTGATAATGGGTAACAAAATCTTTTCGATTTACCCTTCCATAAATTTAAATTAAAAGTACCTACCCTCTCGTACAACTACACGTGTTTCGGATTTTTCTCCGGTGGTAATAGATACTTTGTAATGTTTTGTATATACACGCCAACTAGAGTAGGTATTAGGAAACTGTATAATACATATACGAGAGAATTTTGTTATTTTATTTTTATTTCTCAGAAAATAATGAACATATGACTTTTATATCATGCTATCCGAAGTTTTTTCTGTGAGCATACTTTCAGTTGAGAATCTGATTATTGAGCTTATGTCCTATTTATTTATTTTTGGAAGATTTACAGTTTCAGAGACACTATATTAAAGTATAACAATATGATAAGAGTACAATACTAATTACAAATCTCCACATATGAGAATCAGATTATAAAAGTCGTATTGAGATAACCACAACTTTACATACTTTTAATCCAGAGTTAACTGTCTGTTGTATCATTGTTACAAACGCCACCGATTCCAGGATTGTTCTAGAAGATTTATTCTCTCCTCTCGTTGCAATTAAATTCCATGTCATGACCATTTTTATTATTATTTTTATTCGGACCACTGCGATCTTAAGCAAGCTGTTTCATTTTATTCCCCTTTATACTTGCAATCTAACTGTAAGACGCTGGAATAACAACCATTGTATTTCAACAGACATTATGAACATAAAAAGTTTAAAAGATATAGCAATTTTACGTGTTTATTATCTTCGGTATTCATGTTTTGTTCCATTGTTATCCGAAGACAAGGAGATTGATGGAAAAGGATTGGGTCTTTACGTTTTTGATTGTATATTTAATCTCGTTATTTTATATTTAAATTGAGAAGCGCAAAATATAAAGAGTTTGGTGTACAGTTGGGATAAAGAAAAAGTGAATTTGGTCGAATTTAATAAATACAAAGTGCACATATTTAGAGATTTCAATGCCTGTCTCATAGACGAAGAAGTACCTGGAACTGAGCTATAACACAAGCATTAAGTACTAATTATGGCGGTAGAAACAAGTGGTATCTCCTTGACCTTAGGGAAACTCATTGAGGTTCGTTAATAAGTCCAATTTCCTTTTTACCCAGGAAAAACATTTCATACAATCGTAAAACATAAACAAGGTACGTACGTAATCAAGAAGCCATTTCAACATTACACCTAAAATATTATAAACTATCAAACTTGTAATTGGAGTTGACTAACTCGCAGCTAACAAATTGATTAATTGATAGTTAGAGACATTTTGACAAATGTTCAATTTGGTAAACAGACCACCGGTATTACAATTTGATAAAATAGGTAACACAAAACCAAAAACTACGTGAATTAACGCTTCATTTTGTGTTTTCCATCTAAATTTTTTAACGCTTTGACCGTCAATAATGCCTTTATATGGTAAACAATAGATTTTCTATTGTATCTGGATTCCCAGTGTTCAATAGGTAGATACTCAATAGATACTTCTACCTCAAACTTCTCAGATATAATGAATGAAACAGTGAAGGCAACGCACTAGTGTCTCCTTTGAGGCTACGAGCAGCGGGAAGAAAATTCACCTCCCATCAGGTGATTCGTATGCTTATGGTCTCTGCTACTATCTTAGGCTAGTTATCGTTTATACCGCCAATCAGCCCTGGGCCCACTCAGTGGGCTACGGACCAAATTCCCCAAAGCCATGCTGAACCCGCAGTGAGACGTTATAGGCTGATAATGAATATAACTCGCGTATAATCACAGCTAAGTTTAATAAGTCTGATCACACACAATCACAAAAGGACTCTCAATAATAGTTAGTTTTAATTGGATTTGTCTCATGTCTTATCGCATTAGAGATAATGTGAGATAAAAACTTTTATTATTTACTTAATAAAATGTTTTACAATATTTACGATCTCTTCAAGTGATTAGTTCTTAAAGTTGGCTTTAATGAAATAAGTAGAGAGTATTGAGAGACTAAACTTAATATTTTTGGTCATCCATCTGGCCAAGAATTGGAACTTTCTTGACTTATGCGATCATTAACAAACACACTACCTGCTACATCATGTAAATTTTCGCGTGCTAAACTACCAAACAAGCACTGTTATGCAGACCTGTACAGTTTCCTTCAAAAATTACTCACTTGACAAAGCTTTAAAAATGTGTTTGCTCATGCAAATCAAATGGAAATCACTGTGAGGAGAAAAAAATGGATTTTGGGGAAGTCTACCGAAAACAACTTTGTGAAAACATGTCTGCTGAAATTCTTTTCCGTTTCAAATTTGGCATTGTTTTCGTATGTAAAAATTTGATTTTGCGCTTGCTAGTAAAGCAAACACCAATTCACTCTTATCTTCTTTTTTGTGGAAATCAAACATATTTGTAACAGACCAGTTTCAATCGTATTACATTTTTATGTTAGAATAAAACAAAAATTGTGGAGAGTATGTAACCTTTGTCAAAGTTTCTCAAGATTTTCTTTAAATAATTTAGAAATTTAACAACAATTTTTTTTAGTTATTTTAGTTATGTAATAAATTTTACTTTTATTGTTTTTGTTTTATTTTACTGTTATATAATTTCATAGTGGCTAACGAATAACTTGGAACAGGAAAATTACGGAATTTAGGTTCCGCTTGCAAAGAATTGGAATATCTAATGTATTTTTTATATGCTGTTAGTGCTAATCCGAAACTTCTCAATCGGAGCTTATACCGAAATACGACGCACAGCTGCAGGGTTGCAGTTGATGCTCTTGACAAGTCTTATTTTAAAGCACTAGTACTTGCTAGTAAAGTTCAGAGGCCTAACATCTGTTGTCTCGAGCGACGGGCGCAATGCGGCGTTAATGTGTTTTTTTCATAGCCTACAATCCTACTCTAATTCTATTAATCAAAATTTTAAAACTCCGGTTCTAATTGCCGCCTAATATTACCAATTTCGTTACATGCATCTATGATAAGGAGAGCCTAAACTTAGAGACATGTAACGTGGTCTGATGATAATATGACCTTACAGAAAACCGCTTGAAAATGTTGTTTTTTGCCAAGTAAGTTGCCCTGATAAAGCTATCGGAGGAATCCTCTATACCTCTTCCTGTATAATAGAAATAATGTGGTGTAATGGTCGAGACGTAGGCTACCAAGGGTTTTAGGTTCATCCCCGGGCATTACAAACATTTGTGTGCATGAACATTTCTGTTTGTGATTGTCTGGGTGTTTCTATGAATAATGCATGTCTTTGGAAAAAAAAGTAATAATATAAGTATGTTTATCAATTGTTTAGTATCCTAACTACACGTTACTTGCTTAATATGGCAAGATGGCGCTGTGTGAATAAAAAAAATAATGAATAACACTGATCATTATTACACCAACTCCAAAACCAGTAATAGCATTTATGATCAATATTCCGCAGCCGTTCTGTAACTAGTCAGTATTCCGAATCACGTCACCACTTGGCATGGTACCGAGCATAATCACAAATCACGGATTGGGGAGAATAGAGCAAGCTATTGTGTATTTCAGATCATTCTGAACACTATTGTTCACGCGGAAATTATGTGTTCTTTATTTGAAATTCCATTGACACTGTCAACGCTCTAGATTACGAGAGCAGCACTTTTGATTGTTATTTACTTCACAGCATCATCATCAGCTTATAGCGGCCTACTCTCTACTATGGGTACAGTCTTCCTATACATAATAACATCACTAGCGAGTTTGGGCCGTAACCAACCACGTAGGCCCAATGCGAATTGGTAGGTGCCAACGACTACAATCCTAGGATTGCAGCCGGGACTGCAGCTTAATGTGCCCTCCGAAGCACGGAATCTTCTTTCATTTCGGACATTCAGGTGGTTCAGCCATCAAAGTGACCAAACTAGGAAAAATAGCACAAAGTCAAAGTCAAAAACATTTATTTCAAATTAGGCTTACCAAAAGCACTTATTAACGTCAAAAAATACAAAAAATAATAAAAACGATTAAAATACTAAAAATATGAGTTTTGATGCTTTGAAAAAAAAGCGCTTCAGTGGTTTGGCCTGTTGAGAAAGAAGCACTCAAGAAAACTCAACAGTATAGCCTTTTTTAAAAACATTTTCATTTTCCTTAATGTAACAATATATCATAAACACTGAATTAGCTGAGCAGTTTAAGACCACGGATTCACATAAATATTCGTCAATAGTGTAGTACCCTTTTTTAGAAAGGTGGTTTTTTATTCTAGCTTTAAACATATGTAAAGGTAACTCGACAATATTGTGACGTTTTGCACAAGTGACGTTTTGCCTGCGGAATGCGAAACCACGACCGCCGTATCGTGCAGCAGAACGCTGTACCCATTAGACCACGGAACATTTACTTTATAACATTCTACCTGAAATTCAGATCTGTGTACAGGTTTAGTGTCTGAACTATTGTACCACCCAGGATAATCTTTAAACCTGGGTTGAAAGTTCCTCTTCAATCCGTTTCATAATTACTAAATGAAATTGCTTGCGGCCTTCACCTAATTAACTCACAAAGTTGCTGTGTGCACTTCAAACAGGCTAAATATTTGGTGGGCGAGGAAAATACAGGGTGTGTACAACACGCAAGTATCTGCTACAATGGAGAATGCTTTTTGTCGCAAAATGACTTAACTGATTAACAGGCAAAATGGTTTGACATAATGGATTAAATATGGGGTGTTGTCGCGTGAGCTTGCAAAGGTTAAAGAATGACGCGTGAATTTGTTACTTTAAAATTGTACTAGGTTTTTGGAAGGCCTTTCTGGTATGAAACAGGAAGTATTTTTTTTTAGTAATACAGTAGGCTTAACGAGATGGTAGTACGGTTGAGGTTTTCTTTTATATCTATTATTTAAAATCTTATTAATCTAAAAAAAAATAGAATAACTGTTAGTAATTTAGGAATGTTCTTTGACTTCACTCTGTCTTGGAGTCCACAGTATAAGCTGCAACGTTTGCAGAATCTGTCCATTAAGTATATCTTTAGCTTACGCAAGTTGGACTTTTTGTATGAATAATAGTTTAAACATTTTATTTATTTGTTTTCCTAATTTTGTTGTCCACGCCTAACTTTTTTTCGTGTTCTTTATCTTAAGGGTTTCTGGAAGATATTACTCGTAGCGCCTTAGATCATAATTTTTATTTGCGATTTTAGTATCCTTGGTTTGATTATCATTCTGCACAAGTGTTCACCAAAGACTAACTACCTTACAAAAAAAATACAAATCCTCTTCAATTTAGAATATTAAGTGAAAAATATTGGGTAGAGTCAATTGATTCGGGGGAAATATCATGGTAAATGATTAAGCGGCCGATCCGTTTCCATTCAATGTTTTAAACGATTCATGGTTATATTGCTAACGGGGTCGTCTCCCTAACAGGAACTGAACATTGGATATAAAAATATCGGAAATGTCACTTTGATTCACTGTGCTTGTCTTTATCTAAGGCATATTCAGTTTGATGAATAAATAGACATATCCCATGATGTTGGGACCATCATCATCAGCTCATTAAATGTCCACACCGAGGGGCACGAGCCTGCCCGTATAGGGTGATTAGGCCTTAGTCGTCCACGCGGGCCCAGTGCGGATTGGACGACTTCACTTCACCTTCGAATCTCTTTGCAGGCGTGCATGAAGGTTTCCTCACGATGTTTTCCTTCACCGTAAGAGCGTCGGATAACGTACATATATTTTCGAAAATTCGAAAACACATTGGTACGTGTCGGGATTTGAACCTCAGCCCTCCCGGTAGGAAGGCGAGTCCACACCATTGAGCCACCGACGCTCCGTTGGGACCATGTGGTGTAATAATTGTCAATAAAATAATCAGCTTTAACATTTAACCCTTAGACCCCAATGAATCCTCTTTCACATTAGAAAATATGTTGTGTTTAGCATTGCAGCCTTATGAATACTTAGCATGATCGTTAGGGAAAGTTGTCCCTACGTCGACAAAAGCTTCCCGAAAATTTGACGGCCGTACTGTGTAAAAAGGCTCACCTTTAAGCCTAATGGTAGGCGTAACAATGACCCTAAGGTCGTTGCCATTGGGGAGTACCCATTTATCAAGCATTTGTGTAAAATTTCAAGATCCCTTCTAGTATACGGTACTAACATTTTGCCGTTCAGTTTTAACGTTCCTAAGTCTGAATGGATTTCTACTATTTTTACTTTATCTTCTCTTGGTATTATTGTTTTCTTTTGTCTAATGTATACCTAAAACATTAAAAGTCAATGTTTTCTTCTTTAAATTTTTCGTCCGACTAAACCGAAACTAAAGTCCGAATATATTTTTTAATCTTGCAAATTGTGTGCCGTGTGTTGACAGCAAATTAGAAAACAATTGTCATTGTACATTGTACGTACTCTTTCATCGCGTTCTGTAGTGATATGGACAAAACATTTACTAGAGAAACGTTCGCAGCTCTCGCAGTAAACTCAACCTTTAATAGATACATAAATATCCAAGCCGCTTACCCGACCTTTAGTAGCTGAAGCCCTAGAGAAGTAGGCCCTATGTCCAAAAGAGTACCGGCAAGCTAAAGTAATTAAGATTTGCCTTATTATGTAAGTTTCATAGAAGTTATATGTTTGTCTTACTTAAAACATCGTGAGGAAACCTGCGTACGCCTGCGAAGAGATTCGAAGGTTGTGCGTGAAGTCGTTCAACCCGCACTAGGCGCGCGTGGACGACTAAGGCCTAGTCACCCTATATGTGTAAGCTCATGCCCTTTGGTAGAGACGTTTAATGAGCTGATGATGATGAATATAATTCACTAATTCATGACATTTTTAACTTTTTAAGTATTCAACATCATTTTCAATATAAAAAACGGAATATTTCTATCTGAATTTCCGGTAAGGTACACCTAGTCAATCAATCAGCCAATCAAAATCGTCTTGTTAACAAAGCAATCATTGTGGGTTGGTCCAATCTTTGTATTTCTAACTTCAAGCAGACAGACAATAGAGATTGTTCCGAAGTCATTAATACTTAACACACTGTAACACCACTGTGTTACTTATAATGTCATATTTGAATCTCATTAAACATTCGGCTGTCGTTTATAATGAGAAGCTTAATTTATGTTTTTGGGTTTCAGATAAAAAATGCCATACTGAACTTTCATCAATTTTTTTTCGAGACCTCTACTTCAAAGTGTAAATAATTTACTATATGTATTTTAAACAATTATTTAAAAGGTTTATATTATTCCTTTTATAAGCCAAGATCTACTTTGGATTGTTGGACTAGCTTTGTTAGTAAATAAACAAAAAACGTTCGTATGCAAAATAAATTAATATATTGAAACGAATAGAAACCTTTTCAAAAAGTTTTATTTAAAATACCTTTAACTTTACACACCACAAAGAAATCTTACGTGTAGCATTTTGTAAAACTAAATTGCAAAGTCACCTTTTCTATCAGCAAATTGGTTTGTTTCGTGTCCTTTGCTGTTAACAAGTGAAATGTTTCTGATATTGCGGTAGGCTTTATTACGGTTTATTAACATAGGGTCGTTCGTTAGTTTTAATTTAGTTTACACTCCATGATAGGTAAAAATGCTGTGCTGTAACGGAAAGCTATGATTTTTTTTGTTAAATATTTTCAGAGCTAAATAATTTTTGTTTTATGTTACCAAGCGAACAGAACGGTCAGTACGCTCACCACCAATGACTCATCATCATCAGTTCATTAAACGTCCCCACCGAGGGGCATGATCTTACCCGTATAGGGTGATTAGGCCTTAGTCGTCCTGCGGGCCCAGTGCGGATTGGCCGGTTTCCTTACGATGTTTTCCTTCACCGTAAGAGCGTCGGATAACGTACATGTAATCTCGACATTCTAAAATTCATTGGTACGTGTCAGAATTTGAACATACGCCCTCCCGGTCGGTAGGCTACAGTCCACAGCATTGAGCCACCGACGCTCACCACCAATGACTCATTCTCCATCAATGCCGCACTAAGACCGTCAACAGATGTTAGGTCTCTTATACCCAGTAATTTCACTAGCTACAGTTCTCGCATCCCGTAACACAAGTGCATAACACTCTTATTTGAAGGGACGATATCTGGTGGCACTGCCGTGGTACGTACCTAGACGACTCAGTATCGACCACCCAGTTTGTTATATAACTAACTAATAATAATAACTGTTAAATAGTGCTTTTGTTTTGTTTCAAGTTGCAACTATGTATTTCTGATGTTGTGTGTCTGATACAAATAAAAGATTTATCTATTTAAATTATACCCAGGTTGTGGGTTAAATGGCGTAGCGACTAACACATTTAAATGACGACCCGTATTATAATATTATGCTTGAGCGACGCCTTGGGTTCCGGGTTTGATCCCGGGCTGTATAAACAAGTGTGTTCATGAACATATCTATTTGTATTTCTTTGTATAAGTTAAAAGTATGTTTACCCGGTGTTGTCGGGCTTGTATGGCTTAGTTCGGGGCTAGATTGCGCTGTGCGAATATCAGTAAATATTTGTTTATGGTTACTACTTCTGAATGTCCTACATGGTATGCTCGATACTGGTTCGTCTAGATGGAAATCCACCGCCCGTTTAGGAAATGACATAATTGAATTGGAAATTGTAGTGTCAAGCAATCTGTGTTTCGAGAAGAGGGCACTGTAGCTAATGCAATTTCGGATAAGGGTCCTAACATTTGTCGTTTCGGATGATGGGGACAGGATATTTTTGATAGTGCATAATTACTATTTCAGGTTTTTTGGTTCCTTCACTTATGGGTACGCGACTTACTCACCATGAGTTCATGTTTGTCCCGTTCACTTAAAATGTATGCTTTGTAGTCAAAAGCATCCGTGCCACAAAAAAACGAAGGTTTTTATTGTTTGACTATGACGAAGCTATAAAAAACATCTGCAGCCAAAATTAATGGTAATTATAATTCAAAGGTCATAAATTTGTTTGCGTTGCATAAATATTTGTACGTTTTGACATTTTTATTTCGTATTTAAATGTGAGATACGAATGGCCCGGCTCGACCATAACTATCGAAGACTAGCGTGAAACACTGCCCCATACCGAGTGTCCATCGGCGGCGTCTAGATGAGAAAAGCGGAGGACCGGGATATCTGGTGCAAAATAAGGAAGACCTATTTCCAGCAGTGGACTGCGATAGGTTGAAGAGTGGGGCAGAAGTCTACTCGCTTGCCTGTCATCATCATTTCGAAATTATAATATGTACGTTTATCTGACGGTCTTACGGTCTTAATGTGTCAATCCACACTGGGCCCATTTGGATGACAATTACCTATACACCGTATACGGGTAGGCTCTGCACTCGGTGGGGAAGTTTCATGATCTGATGGTGATGAAATTCAAAAATGGTCTTGAATTATTAAGCAATCAGAACATTAGTTCTTTAAAAATGACTAACTCAATGTTCTTTAAACAATAATAACATTAGAACTTACTCTGACTGAAAACAAATTCAGAGTCTTTAATTCATTTACTTCACTTACACAAATTAAAGAAATAAAGCGCAAGATGTTTGTAATAGAAATTATTCTTTACTTGAGCCTTTCAGCTTACGTTTTGTTTGCGAATGCGAGGATACCTTGTTTAGGGTGTATCTTACCTATATCGAGATTATAAAGACTGCTTTTTTAATATTTGTAACATATGAATTATTGTATTTAGCTGGTTAATGTCGAATCTAGGTGATATTGTAGAGTGCCTCATGCAACATGTGGTCTCGTCATTATAATATGTGCGAATGTTAGTATTTATATATTTATAAGTAATAATTGGTCGTCTTTATTTACTGACTTATATGACTTTACGATCAATTTGACCATAAAAAAAACAAGGAAAATGTTGATGCAATACTTGAAGATACCCATCTCAAGATAGTCTCTTATTGAAGTTTCAAGCATCTATCTTAGAACTGCTCTTAATGGATTTGATACTTTTTCTCTTTCACGATCTCTGACAAAGCGGATTTAATTTCTGAACGAATTTTCCCGCTTTGAGGAAAATCTAATGAGCTTTATTTTAGTTTAAGTGGTTATTTAGTATCCCACTATTTCCAAAATTGTAATAAGAATTGCTTTCGCGTGATTCATGTTCTTACTTTTCGTAGAAAGCATTAAAATTGTATTCCAAATTACTCAATTAAATCCACTTCCTTTGAAAATTAAATGATGTATAATTGTGCTAAATAAAGAATGTTTAACACAAACACTTATTAGCAGACACTGCCGTACCATCTTTACTGGAACCATTTTACCACATTTTCAGGCCCCAATTTGAGAATCTTTGGATGAGGCCAGAATGCTGAAATTTCGTCATCCAGGTAGCTATAACCACATACTTAAAATTTGAAGTCTTGTCATTTAGTTCCGAAGCGCAGCAAAAGCAAAGTTTCGAATTTACGACAGACACTCACTCATGGTCATCAACATAGAATTAGTACTTCCCATTAACTCAGGAAGCTGAAATTTGATACAGAGTTAGGGTTTAATGGCCATATAAAGAAAAAACTATAACAACTAGGAAAAGCGAAGATCTGCCAGATCAGATGTGAAAACACAAGAGCCCAGCCAAACAATTAGAGATCGATATACCGACTTTAAAAAAATTCAACTTGGTGGGCCCTCATGACAAAAGTTTCAAGACCTTCAGGTCTGAAGTATCTGATGAAGAACCCTCAGCTGTATTAGAGATAGTACAGTGGTACACATCTTATAATTTTATCTAGCCTTAAGTGTCCCACTGCTGGTTTGAATGGATCCCAAAATGAATGGAGAAAAAAAGGAGAAGCTGTAGGATGTAAAACTAGGTGCTCAGGTGCTCCATTATATATTATGTTCCAATATACCTTTCAAGCTCAAGAAGTGAAATCCCACCAAAACATTCTGTAAAAAACTAGCCCAGTCTCTATGGAGCCGCTTCTTTATATCTAAAAGTTAATGAAATTTAGACATAATCGTGCCAAGTCTATATGAGGGTGCCCCCGAGACAACATGGAGTTGTCACAGGGGACAGAACGGGACTCGGAAAATTGAAAGATATAAAGGAATACTTATAACTTAAGGATTAGGTAGTAAGGCAGCTAAGGGACATTAGGTCCTTATCTTACGTAATCTTAATGTTTATGTTGTTTGCAAGTCAAGTTTACTGTTTTTACAAAAAAAAAATACAATAATTAGTAAATTGTCAGCAAGCTATCGGTACTGATTTCAAGATACCTTGAGCTCCTTAGCAATATTCTTTATATGCTACTTTACATCTAATCTTTTTATTTATTTCTTAGCCCAATTTTCATCAAAAAAGATAAACGTACTCTGTAAGATCATATAATACTTCAGTTCAGAAGATTTACCCACTTACTTACATGGATTATTATTTTGCTTATAAAATAAGCTGAATGTGCATACTTAAATACAAATATGTTTTTTTATAAAATTAATATCTAGTTCTATAAAGATTTATCGATATCATATAACATATCGTTACAACACTATTAGGTAAGGGAATAAAAAGGGGCATGTCTGTAATGTTGTCAGGGATAAAAAGGAGCTAATGATGATTACGTCCCGTCTATTTTAGCGGATGCTTGTTTTTGGGCCTTTTAGATCGTATCTTACAATGGGAATTGCAAACTTTTTTCTTTGGATGCAGCAAAATAAATTAAACAAATTTTATCTTTGTAATGTGGGTTAGTTATAGACAATTAATCTTCATTTCTTTTACGTGTGAGATCACTTCTGAGTTTATCCCTAAGAGAGATTGTTTCATTGTCCAATCAGTGACTTTGAACTTGAGAACTAATCCTGGTAGTCAGTGTCCTTGGTCTCAGTTACGTATATTAGTACGGTTAGACCGACATAGTTCAAAAACTTTCGCCTAGACGTAAAGACTTGTAGAGGGAATAAATGTTTGTAATGGTCGACAAAACTAAACAAAATCAGCATTACATGATTGCATTCAGTGTAGAGATATTGCTACTTACCATTAATTAGGCTAAATTCATTGCTACCTTATTTTATATAAGAAATATACAACGCGTTAATTTTTAAAATAAAGGGGCAAGAAAAGTTTGGTCATATTAAAATATAATAAGGCATTATTAAAAAAGAATATGTAGAAAGTAATTAAATTTTTGATCTTCTTGTATTATCTATGTATTAAGGGAGACGCTAATTCTAGGCACATAATCCAACAACGCCAATGCAAATCTATAGTTGCTAAAATAGTTAGTTATACACCACAATCTGTAATCGTTATCTTTCATGCAGCAAGTAATAGAACAAGGCATACTAAGTTATAAGTCGTAAACCATTCACTACAACTTACTATGCGCAATCCGTCAAAACTTCTAATATGCTTCGGCGCGAGTCACGAAGTTTCAGGCAATCACGTACTAGGAACACTTAGATACATTGTTGCTAACCACATAAATCTTTATTTTTGTATTGCATCAAAGCCTACGAGTTCATCTTCAAGGACGAAAACAAGGGCAGTATTAAACCACACTATAGTCACTCACAAGATTATAAACATCGAACTCAATACGTAATCATAATCAGCATAATGTCAATTGTTAAATTTAACAATCACAATCACCCCAATCATCATGTATATACGTTCCTTACTGCGGGCACGAGCCTATCCGTATAGGGTAAGAGGCTAAGTAGGCCACGCGGGCCCAGTGCGCATTGGCATGGAAACATAATTGTAAATATTAGCTTCTACTTTACTCAGGGCTAGAACATAATCTTTTGGTGGCGAAATTCATTAGGGGAGACAATCCTCGCCTGAAGGCATTTGATGCTGCAATAATGACGCTCATAATATAGAACTTCATCAGAATATTGTGTACTTGTTTTGTTAAGCAACCTAAGAAGGTTTGGAAAACATACTGGAATAACATGACGCAAAACTGGACTAAAACCTCTCTATCAGTACGATATGCATCCACATAGGACGTTTAGTAGTATTGGACCATATCTCTGATATGACATTGTTTAGTAAAATAATATATAAATAAATATCCACTGACATTCATACAGCGCCATCTAGCCCCGAACTAAGCATCCAGCCTGTATTATAGGTAAATGGAGATGCTTATTCACTTTTTGTTGTAAATACATACATAGTGTACAAACAAACGCCCTAACCAATACAAACAGTTATTTTCATGAATCCAAATGTTTGTACTGCCAGACAATCGAGCCCTACTATACTAAGTGCACTAGCCAACACGTCTCAACCATTACACCCACAGATTTCCCAATACAGGAGATGGGGCAAGCCGCGTTTAAAGTGCGACAAATGTAAGCTCAACGAGCATACACTGGCTGCCAGTTTACGCTCTGTGCGACGAGCCAAGACGCACGAATATTAGAAGAAATTACCGTTTTTTCCAAAATGCCATCTTGTGCAATTGTAACATGCCATCATCGCAATGAATCAGTAAATTTACCAAGAAATATAATAACTTTTCACAGGTAAGAACCGAAAAGAAATTGCGACACTGGGACTGCCTATAAACTTGGCGGCTTGTCCAGTCTAATTGTATATTCGGATGTCTGTGATTACACAAATTGGGTCGTCATAGCCGTAGAAAACATTATGTCTACATACATAAGCATTGTCAATACAGAAACCTGTATCGCCAGCAACTTAATTAGATCTTTTATGACCAATTTCAAATGTATGTTTTCCTCATGCGCTTCGCGTTATTAATTAACAATTTCAACATCAAGGTCGTCAGGGGATACTTGCCGAAACCTGCAACAATATGTATGTAACTAATTGCGCAAGTTCCTTGGGACTTGTTTTGTGTTTGAGTTTATTACACTTTATGAAGTACATTCATGAAGACAAAGTATGAATGTGTTTAATATTATATAATTTTATAATGACTGAATAAGTGTGTCAAAATCTAACGGCCTGGTATCTAAATAAACAATTAATTTAACTAGATACACAATCTCACTGAAATATTTTCCGCGGCAAACTTATACCCACCCGTCAGTTAGGCAAAACTTTCATTCATAATTACGTCGCTCTCTACATGTCATAGTGATATTGTAGTATGCTTGTTTTTTAATTTTGTACCCTTTTAATGACACTTAAGGTCAAAATTTTAATGAATCATTTTATGACCTAAATATAACATGTGTATGTTTCGGACAATTTTTGGTTGATATTTCTTCGTATTTGTGCACCTAGTTAGTTTATTGTTCATCTAGGCCTAGTATAGTGCGTCGTCATAGTTTTTTCTTCATCGCATGCGGAGTACTTGGGCGCCTGAATTGTTTTTTTTTGGAGTTTTTTTTATTTACAAAACAAATTACTGGAAAGAGAAAAAAAATACAAGTAGACAAAAGCATGGTAAATAATTTATGAATTGTATTCTGCGACCCCTTACATCCCATTCCATTAGGTGAACGACCAATATCATATTACCGCCAATAGGTACGATCTTATACCGCCTAGAAGAGCCGTCATGATATCCAATACTCTTTTGCATTATTGTTCGACCCTTATCGAATTTCTGATATCATAACCACTCGCCGCCATTACCGCAAGCAAAGTCTTGCATCATTAGGAACATTGGATCAAAGGCCTACAACGTGACTATTGTAATTGAACCGTGACAAACGAGTATTGGTTTTATGCCTATTAAGAATTCCGCGAAAATTGTTGGAGTTATAATTAATAGCCATGCAATTTCACTTATTACAGTTAGCTAACGAGCTCGCCTAACGAGTTTCGTGATAAGGATCTGAGTAAGCAACCTGAAGAAGTACGTGTAGGTGTGAGAAAATCTGCGTTGGTACCTTAAATTCCATTCCGTTCTACGACATAAAACAAGATCTCAGCTACTTAAACATAACAGACGTGTCAGAACACCAGTTCCAACAGTCAAACAATGTTTGCCAGATGTTAACTTATTTTAAATGTTTTTTTTTATACAGACACTCTAACGGCAAAAATATAAATTAAAAAAAAACACAACTGAAATGAAACACAAAGATGCACACACTTAATACATGCGCATTAGTTTACAACTAAAAAAAATAAGTTGTTGTTTTGTATAATTGTATTAAGTTTTTCTCATATTCTGTAAATACTTTTGTTTGAATATGTAAGGGGGTGGACGGTTGACTACCTGAAATACTGGATATATCTTAGTCCAGGTGTCAGCCCACAATTATCTATTAGACCCTGTTTATGATAATTGTATACTACATTGTATGTTAATGGCGAGGAATACAAGATTTTATTATTATTTCCCCCTAAAAGTTATGCTTTTTTTGTATTGCTGACTGCAATGGATCATTACTAATTTATTTTGTGATATTCACAATATCAAAACACGATAATATTTAGAGAAATCCTTTTTCAAAATTTTAGACATGAAATCAATCCAGAGTTTATAATATTACCCATCTTATTTAGTGATTTGCAATAAGGTCACCTTCCAACCAAGTCCTATTCTTTTATTCTTGATTGGAATTTTTCCTGTGTACGAATATTCAAATAGTCCAAATATTTTTTTATTTTTTTTTATCGAACAGGAGGCAAACGAGCATACGGTTCACCTGATGGTAAGTGACAACGCCGCCCATGAACATTTGCAAGACATCAGGTCCTAGAAATGCGTTGCCGCCCTTTAAAAGTGTGTACGCTCTTTTTTTGAAAGACCACGTATCGCTCCGGAAATGTTTCCAGAGGAAGTTCATTCCACAGTTTTGTTGTACGTGGCAGAAAATGACGGCAGAATCGAACTGTGGAAGACCTCCAATCATCCAGGTGGTGAGGATGAAATTTGGAGTTCCTCCGAGATGTACGGTGGTGGAACTCAGCTGCAGGAATAAGCCCGAACAGCTCATCTGAGCACTCCCCGAGATACAAGCGGTAGAGAATGCAAAGAGATGCCACATCTCTGCGCAAACTCAAAGGGTCCAGCTGGTCAGTAAGATCTGAGTCGTCGACGATTCGGGCCGCTCTCTCTTTTGGATGCGGTCAAGAGGTAGAAGTTGGTATTGCGGCGCTCCCGCCTAAAGATGGGAGCAGTATTCCATGTGAGGCCGAACCTGCACCTTATAAAGTTGCAGGCGATGACTCGACATGAAATACCGTCGAGATCATAGATGCCAACTTAGCCTTTTCTTCCAAATGACCGCGGAACTGGACGTCACTCGATATGTCGACGCCAAGAATGCCGACACTAGCTGCTGGAGTCAGGGGAGTACCTTGGAATAGAGGCGATACGACAAAGGGCGTTTTCATATTTTATGTGATACCTTAATTAGGAAACTTCATCATCATCATAATTACAACCTAGAATGCCCACTGCTGAACGAAGGCCTCCCGTAATGATTCCCACGTACACCGATCCCTTGCAGTTGCCATCTGCTACTTGCGACTTTAACCAGGTCATCAGTCCATCTGGTTGGGAGTCGGCCTATGCTTCTTTTTCCGTTTCTGGGATGCCACTCGTGAACCTTTCCGCCCCATTGGCCATCGGTTCTGCGCACCATGTGCCCTGCCCACTGCCACTTCAACTTGCTTATCCTGTGGAATAGGAAACTTATGAACCAACAATTTTACCTTTTTACTGCGTCATGATCAAGATCCATTCGATTAAATGAGTTTATTGGTTGCCCGCCAGGGCCTCCCTGAAAAACAGCATCAGGACAAATGCTGAGGGAAGTCCTATTTGGCACTTATTTTTATTAGTGTCATGTTTCTTACTGTTGAATGTATTTTATTGCGTGTCAAATAAACAATTCTTACTTTTAAATAGTACTTAGTCAAAAACCCTAGATTAAGCCAAAGAGCGTCGTATTATACTTATATTATATAGTGAAGATGAAACTCTAAGTACGGTGAACTTGACATCTTAGAGTGCGATCTATCATTCTACGTGGTAGAGCTTAGCGAGAAGATTGACGAGTATTTTCTAGTGAAGGAAAAAGTCTAATCGATTGGAGTATGTACAGGTGTTCGTAATTTGATTGCTTTTTATTGGGCTTCGAGGTTTTCCTTAGAGAAGCCAATGTCAAAATCGATTTATTAAATTTGTCAGTAAATCTGAAAATGGACTAATGCAGTTGCTATCTAAAAAGATGTTAGATTCATAGTATCCATTAATTTCACTACCTGATAAAAAGTATGTATTTTTACAGAAGAGTTATGTTATTTATTACTGATAAAATGGATATAAAAACATATATTGTTATTCCATTATAACTTTTGAATGCAATAAATATATTTAGGACGTATTAAGTACATTTACAAAAGTCATAGCAATCGAAGATTATACGAGATATTTACACGTAAATTTAACCCAAATTCAACGAAAAATATAACCACATATTTATTTTTTATTACAAAGTATTGACAAAGCTCTTTTACTTTTATCCGCGTTAGTTCAAAAATTTCGCAAACATTCCCGTTTTATTACTTTAGGATGGGAAAAGGGACCGTTGTTGCTTTTTACCGTACCATTCAACCTTCGTACATAAACTTGTGACGTTCTCGAAAGGTCGATTTTGCACTCCAGCTCCGCGTCCAAGTCGCTCTCCCAAAGGGCTCACACAACCCTTTTAAGTTTATTTATCAGAAATGGAAAGCGACTTGGTGTTACTAGTCCGTTTTGGTTGTCGATTTGGTTTAGCGTAAGACGCCAATGGTTAGTTGATGGTATGTCGAATGCTTCACAAAAAAATATAAATACGTATTAGCCACTTTAGCGTTCCATTTTTCTTCATTTTAATTCGTGTGTTTTTTCCCTTCAAAGGCTTATCAATATATAGAGCATTCGATGCTTTTAATGGTTAATGATAGGTAAAATGTAAGTAAGTGGATGGAGCAATCGTTTCCAACTATTTGTTTATAAAGACATTTATTCCAGGTAATATAAATGTGCATCTCATTTATAATCACTACATATTATAAAACTTCGTAGGCGTACGCAGGTTACCTTACGATGTTTTCTTCGCGCTAAGAGCGTCGTACAACATACATCATCATCATCAGCTCATTAAACGTCCCCACCGAGGGGCACGAGCCTACCCATATAGGGTGTATAGGCCTCAGTCGTCCACGCGCGCCCAGTGCGGGTTGGCCGACTTCACGCACAACCTTTGAATCTCTTCGCAGGCGTGCGCAGGCTTCCGATGCTCTCACGATGTTTTCCTTCACCGTGAGAGCGTCGGATAACGTACATATAATTTTGAAAATTCGAAAACACATTGGTACGTGGCGACCTCACCCTCACGGTAGTAGGGCAACAGTCCACACCATTGAGCCATCGACGCTCTGCAACAACATACATATAATTCGGAAAATACGAAAATATATTGGTACTAGGCGGGATTTGAATCTGTAACTTTCTTATGGGACGGCAACAGTCCACACCAAACACCCACCGACGCTCCCCATATTTAATAACATAGTATATTTCTCTAGGTGCTTTACTGAATGTTTATATTAATGAAACACGTCAATAGTCGTTATAATCCATTACCAAGTCTTTTCAAATAGCAAATCCATTAGCGAACACTATTCACTTAGCTCGTGCGTGCCGTGAGCCGAGTCCGGTGCATTCAGAGTTATTGTACAAAAGTAAAAATTGGACAAGCGTGAGTCGAATTTGCACATGCAGGGTTATGTAGCAGCAGGTTACAGAATAAACATCAATATCATTTTTAAAGACTCATACATTGATACCCACACGTGTGGTTTCAATAAAAATTGAGTTACAGTTCAATGTATGGGGAACTCCAAATTATAATTTATTTATTTCTTGTGAAAAACTTAAATGGGTTTATCGATTACCTACTCACACAGTTTCAACAGTGATGTTTTTATAGATTCCGTTATAAGAAGGTGTGTCATACAGACGGACAGATAGTCAGAAAGACATAACGAATCTTTAATGGTTCCGTTTTTTGCCATATAGCTACGGAACTCTAAAAAGTGGAAAATGAAAGTAATCAACATGGCTGATGAGAAACGAAGTTGGACCTTTGTAGATTTAAGTTTAAATCAAAACTCACCCTGTGGAATTATAAGCAAAACAACAAACTTCGGATGCATCACGAAATTATTTGTAACGACGAAATACATGTAATTAACTTTAAAATTCGACGCAACGCTAAAGTTCAAAAGTAATGCAAATTTCTACGTGACAAACCTATGTTTGTATATATATATATATTTCATCCCACCAAAAACATTTTATGTCAAATGTTGCCAAGACGACCATTGTTTTGGGGGATTCCAGTTTTTTTTGTAAGTTGCTGGCAGTCTTTTTAGGGTTATTTTCTTGACACTTCATCATCATCAGCTCATTAAATGTCCCCACCGAGGGGCACGAGCCTACCCGTATAGGGTGATTAGGCCTTAGTCGTCCACGCGGGCCCAGTGCGGATTGGAAGACTTTTTTTTTCATCCTCTATTTTACCGACTTAGGGGTGGATTTTATCAAAACCTTAAGGAATGCCTTCGTCACCGTAAGTTTATGAATGCATTGTCTCAGTTTAAAATTGACAAAGATTCATAAAAACTTTCAGCCCTTATTTTATATCCCCTTAGGGGCAGAATTACTTAAAAACCATTCATGGCGGATGCATACGTCATATCAGCTACCTGCGTACCAAATTTCAGCCCAATCTGTCCAGTAGTTTGGGCTGTGCGTTGACAGATCACTATGTCAGTCAGTCACCTTTGAGTTATATAATAATATCAATATATTATAATATTAAATATTGTATCTCAATAGATACATAATTAGAATAGAATACCTAATCATTTAACATCGAGCGGATTCCTTACTGATAATTTGTTAAAGTAACAAACAGACTAGAATACGATTGTCACCACCCCTACTCTTCCTAGGGTGTCGTAGAAGGCGACAGAGGGAATATTTCCCACCAAGTGATGGGCAGCAGCATCACTTAGGTACTGGCGTATCTCTGCGCTCACCAACCCGCCTGCCAAGCGTGGTGAGTATGGCATTTACCCCAATGGTAGACGCAGGTAAGAATTGGCCCCTAGTCCCCGGCGGCCCCGCTATTCCGGCTACGGTGGATGATCTGGTTAAGGTGGCGGGTAGCAGATGGATGTCAACTGCAAGGGATCGGTCCGCGTGGAAATCATTAGGGGAGGCCTTCGTTCAGCAGTGGACATAATTGGGCTGTAATGATGATGATGATGATGATGAACAAATAGCCAAAATCACTATTCAAACACCATCCGTTATCCTAACTTTCAGGCTACAAGATGAACTGTACAATTGAACGTACGTCACAATGACATGACACAGAATTTACGAGGGTACCGCACGGCACCCGGCACATTACCCTAATGACGTGGGGGACTGGGCACACCTCGCGCGAAATTCGTGACTGCCTACTCTGGATAATTCCAATTATACCCGAATTAGAAGTTTAATGAAAACGCAAGTTAAATGTGTTATTGCTTGGCACCATTAACAATATTACAGTATACATTGAAATACGCACCCTAATGGTTGACGTGTAGTTTTGCAAATTAATAAGTTATGACATTGTGGGTGTCGTTACACCATCTTGTATTGAGGAATAAGATACTGTGTTGTTGTTTGTAATCTAATGTATAGACTGCAGAGTTCGGATTTATCTTTGTATTGTGGTTGGAAGTACAAAGGAGTAAGGCTTTCATTTGTATTTACATACTAGAGGACCTGACAGATATCGTTCTGTCAAAATGATTTGGAATGCGGCAGTGTTTTTGTGGAACCAATATGCATACCTACAATAGGGTATTTTACTCCATTCAGGAAAAAATCATATAATGTACTATTTAGTTAGCTTACGTAATAAGCAATCAGAAAATGTTTGATTAGTTCAAAATAAAAATAATTTTTAAATCTACACCAAAGATTTACAATTTTTTAATCTGCATTTTTAAGCGCAAAACTTCGACCGCCATGTTGTGACGTCATTCGGATATAAACATCAAATCTCGTTTACAGATTTTTCTCCATACATTTCTTAAAACTAGTATAAACCATAATATCCAACATATTACTAAATTTTTAATGTAACACGTCAAAGTGATCTTCACAAAAGTAGTCTCGCTAATTTCAACCAACTTTTCCGGTGTCATTTTACTATTATTTTTTCATTGATGTAGGTACAGCGCACCGATGATAATTACTCATTTTTACAATAGTAATAATAATAGAATAGCACGTGTGACTTTTCGTCTTAAGTTCGACCACTATTTCGACAAGACACGACGGTTGACATCAAAATAAATAACAATGAAAGACCAAGATGTATAGAGATTTCTCTTCATTGTCTATGAACTATCGAAGTGACGTCATCAACATGGAGTCGTGCTTAAATGAATGGAAATGGCGCGACATTTAAAAGTGTTAAATTTAAATGTATTTTCACAGCATTTATAGTTGGTAAAAAAAATTGATAAATTGCAAAGTTGTTTATTTAGACATAAGGATTACATTAAGCAACTTTCCAAAATTTGGTAAAATAGCTTATTATCAATTACGTATTAGACCAATTTGGTGTTGCGGTTGAGACGTCGGCTGCAACAGCAAGGGTTCCGGGCAGTACAAATATTTGTGTGCATGAACATGTCTATTTGTAATGGTCTGGGTGTTTTCTATGTATAATATGTATGTATTTACAAAAAAAATGTTTGTACGTATGTTTATCCGTTGTTTAGTACCCATAATACAGGCTTTACGCTTAACTTGGGGCTAGATGGCGCTGTGTGAATGTCAGTGGATATTTAATTATTATTATTTATTGATAAGACAACACTTTATTGCTATTCATAGTTGTCCAGGCATTGTTGAGTTATCTGCTTACCATCATGTTTTGCGATTCATTTTCGATTTCGCATTTTCGATTTTTGCTCTCCATGAAACCATCCTTGGACTTCTTGCACAATATATAACAATTCCAAAAATAAATCGAAAGCAACGTGGCAAATAATCAATCAGAACAAAAGTGTATATCCAAAAGAACCTATAAATAAATTAAAGTTTAATAATGAATATATAACACACCCATTAAATATTGCAAATACATTTAATGACTATTTTATAAATCAGGCTCATAAAGCAAACAATAACCCTTATATAAGCGATATACATTTTACAAAAATAAAAAGTAATTTGAAGTCATTGTTTTTGTCTCCGGTAACTTCAGATGATGTATACAGGACTATTCAAAATTTGAAAAATACAAATAGTGTGGCATAGATGAGATATGTACAAAAGTAATTAAACACGTTGGTATATTGATAGCAGGGCCCTTGAGCCACATTATAAATCTTTGTTTTGAAAACGGTGAATTTCCAGATAAACTTAAATGTACTGTGGTAAGGCCCTTGCAAAAACGGTGATAGAGAAGATATTTTAAATTACCGCCCTATTGCATTTACACCCATTTGTCAAAAGTTGTAGAAAAAATTGTGTATAAATATATGTACACATTCTTTGAAAAACATGAGGTTTTGATTAGAGAACAAAACGGTTTTCGGAAAAACAGTTCAGTTAATACTGCAATTTTTGATTTAGTCAAAAGGGCTACAACTAGTATGGACGCTAGGAAGCCAGCATGCGCTATTTATATGGACATGACAAAGGCATTTGAAAACGTCGATCACAAAATACTATTAGATAAGCTTCATAAATGCGGCATACGTGGGAACGGTCTCAATCTAATAAAATCATTCTTAGAGATAGAACCCAATGTACGGAATTATTACAATTATGTGTAAGTAGCAATACAGAAAGAGCGTATAGGTCTAATTATAAAGAAGTAAAGTATGGCGTCCCGCAGGGCACTATCCTTGGGCCTCTACTATTTTTAGTTTATATAAATGACATAATTACATGCACCACACATCCTATGATATTATTCGCGGACGACAGTACTATTTTTATTAAATCTGACAATGACGTTGACTACAATAATGATATAATTAATACAATTGAAAATACAAATAAATGGCTGAATGATAATAATCTTCAATTAAATTTAAAAAAGACTAATTTAATGCATTTCAGCCAGAGAAATTCTAATAATTTGACTATTAGTATACAAGGAGCAGAGATTGCTAGCACAAGCTCAGCTAAATTTCTGGGCGTCACAGTAGATAGCAACATGACATGGGCATCGCACTCGATAAATATTTGTAAAAAGCTTCAAAATTATTCCTTTGCTCTTTATAAGTTATTTCAGAAAGTAGACAAAAAAGCACTTGTAATGGCATATCATGGATATGTGGCAGCTACTCTACGATTTGGGATAATTTTTTGGGGAAATTCGTCATACAGGGATATTATCTTTAGAGCTCAAAAGAAGTGCATAAGAGCCATTTGTGGTTTGAAGCCGACAGAGAGCTGTAAACCCATTTCAAATCCCTGAAATTATTAACTTTTACTGGTCTCTACATCTACGAATGCTGTAAGTTTGTCAAATGTAATCCACATTTGTTCGAGATGATAGAGCCAGCAAAAGACTTACGGCTTCGCCCCAGGAAACCTTTTGTACACACTCGAATCTGCAAAACAGCCATGATGAAAAAAAGTGTAGAAATCATGGCTCCTAGACTATTTAATAAATTGCCTGTAGAGTTAAGCAAATTGTGTATTGACAAATTTAAAAGTGCCTTATTTAATTTACTTATTGACAAATGCTATTATAATTTAAATGAATATTTTGAGGACGTTTTGACATTTTAATTTTTCATTTTAGGATATAATTTTGTATTGTTTTTAATATTATTAGTATTATTATTTTTTTGTTTTACTTGACATGAATTCCTGTTATGCTTAATTTTACGTTCTTTATAAATACTTTCTTAAATTACCTTATTTTTATTTCTTATTTACTATTGAATATTTATTATAATTTGAGTGAAAATATTGAATAGGATTTGACACTTTAATTGGACATTTTGAATGTAGATTGTGATAAATGAAATAAAAAAATTTAATGTACTATATATGTGAAAATAAGATATGTTATAATATTCATATACCAAAATGGTGAAACATAGAGATTCAATCTCATAAGAAAGAACACATGTACCTATGTTTATGAATAAATGAATTATTATTATTTTATTAATTATTGCACTAAGAAGGTAAGTCACATTATGACTATTATGAGCTAATTTCCTGTAATATTTATATGATAATTTTGCACTTAGAGCTAGCTCTGCATAATATATATAAGTATTTTGCTGTTAAACAAGGGTCCTAAGGTGGAAAAATGTTTTGTCAGTCTAGTGGTTACTGGTCTAGGCTCTGGAACCCATCAACATTCACAACAGCGCGGTAGGGGATATGGTCAAAAGACCCCCTTATCAAAGGGCAACAGGACATCAGAACAGCAGTTCTGTTGAAGGGTTAATTACATGTTAATACTAGTTATATAAAAATAAATGCCGGGTAACAGCGGGCGTGTTGTTCGCGTATTATTATTTAAGTAATTCAAAGCTAAGTGCTAGAGGAGATATAACATTTGAATAGTGGCTGAGTAGTAAGAAAGGCAACCGAGCTTATTTTATTGTGATAGACTGAGCGGATTTCAAAGTCAAAGTCAAAAACATTTATTTCAAATTAGGCCTACAAAAAGCACTTATGAACGTCAAAAAATATACAAAAATATAATAAAAAACGATTGAAATTACACATTAAAACAGTATAATAAATGTAATTAGTTATTCTAAACTATTACATTTTGCCGGCATAACCTCATAACAGGAGAACACAATGGGGTATATCGTTTTCTTGCTCACCAGGTGGCGCGTCTAGTAGAGTAAGAACATTTCGCAAAGCTTAAAGACTTTAGTTTTTGTGTTATTAGTATTATTATGTCATAATTACTTGAGAGCCAAATTGACTGTTTTTGCTTTAATATTACCTTAAAATAATTAGGAATCCAACAACTATATAACTATATATGAAATATAAAATGATGCTTAGAAATCCGTATAAGATTTCTGTTGGGATCTGCTTTTCTGCTATCGCTTCGCTTCTGTTGCGTCAACCTTAATGCCCAACTTGAACTCGCTTCATACACGGTAAGTGAAAAGTTCTCAAACCCGCCATAACTACTACGTCGCTCATTCAAATGTTAAATGGAATTCAGTATTAAATGTTTCATGCATTTCTCCTTTGAAATGTAAATTTCGTTACTGGTATTTTTAAATCAAAAAGTTCATTTCGTAAATTCGCAGTAAATACGCCTTTTGCTGTCATCCGCTAAATCGGTTCAATTAAATCATTTTGCTTTGGATGCTTTTCCTTTTAGTATATTTTTAAAGAAATTACTAAGGGGTCAATCTAATAAAGTGAATAATGAATATTTTTAGTACCACGTGCATTCAAAGTCGATTTGCATTATGCAATAACTCACTCCACAGCTCCTGCAGGTAACATTTATGTTAAAAAACCAATTAAAACTGCAGTAAATAAAATTTCAGTACTGCTAACCCAATGGGGACTACCGTTTTTTTGTTCACCAAGTGGCGCCACTGTAGAGTAAGGTCATGTCCTAACGTCAACGATTCCGCAATCTCTCAAAGTCTTTGAGCAATGCGTCTTACTCGTGCTAACATACGCAGCCGAGACATGGACACTGACTGCGGGATTGTTTCGCAAGTGCAAAGTCACTTAACGCGCAATGGAGCGAGCTATGCTCGGAGTCTCACTTAGGGATAAGATCAGAAATGATTTAATCCGTAAGAGAACTAAAGTTACCGACATAGCCCGCCGGATCAGCAATTTGAAGTGGCAGTGGGCTGGTCACGTATGTCGCAAACCCGATGGCCGTTGGGCAGACGAGTTCTGGAGTGGAGACAGTGTCTTGGTAAGCGTAGCGTAGGACGCCCTCCGGCCCGATGGACCAAGGACTTACGAAAGGTCGCTGGTATCGTAGAGGCTGGATGAGAAAAGCGGCTCCTCGGCTTACTTTGTCTGACGGACCGGTTTTTGGATCGAGTCAAAGGGTTCGAAGAAGTGTGAAGTGCGTTCACGAAGTACTACACTACTCGGCCGGTCTTACACTACTTCGCGAGAAACTTCACGAGTAGTATTTAGCACGCATTAGAGTTTAGTAGTTATCGTAGGCGTTGACGTATGTATTATCTGGACAAATGGTTTTTATTGCGTCGATTATTCGTGTCGCCTCCACATATGTGTTTTCGTCGTGTTATTAACGGATTATCATATAAATGGCTTCGCGCTGTTTTGCGAAATGTTCTCTAGAATTGGATTGTACTGAACATACAGGGTTTCCATTTGATCACAATTGTTTAGACATACTAAAATTATTAATTTCCAGATAGTATCAGGACCCTACACGTTACAAGGTTACGCCATTAAGAGTCTAGCAACTCACACGAACACGCACGAACCCACTTGGGTTCGCATAAAACACGCAGTTTTTAATCTACATTCACTTACTAGTTAGGCCATCAGACACCTCCGTGCTTCAGAAGAATTTTCTCGGCTACTCATGGAATGGAATGTTACTCGATATCACTGGCCAAGGCTCATTGAACCATGTGGGAATTTACAGGCCAGCCTCCTACCAATTCTTTGTGGGGAATCTTCTACCAGGCGATATTATAGACTGATAATTTCCTGACAACTAAGTAATGTATTGATAATTGATTACAACGATATAATAGATTAAATAGACTACCGGCAGATGTTGACTGGGTGCCGTGAAAATCGGGTAAGATGGGGATATTCTAGAAGTAGTCTGAGTGATTGTGGTGCCTAACGCGCTAATTCTAAATCAATGAGTGACCCTCAGACAATGGAACACCTGCTGTCTTGCCCAAATTGTCCTTCTTTATGCAATTGCCGGGACCTCTGGATGGCAAATGAAAGGGTATTCAAAGTGGCCCAATATTGGTCCCAGTATATCAAACTTGTGAATCCATATTGACTCAGTAAGAAAAAGAAGAACGATTCTAATAAAAACATCGGTTCATACTAAATAACAACCCTGCATTCGCGTTTTGATTTGTGTTTAGAGACCACAAAACCAATTGTATTTGCTACAGACAGCTGTTTGTATTATTAACTCGAGTGTGTAATGGTGTCATGCATGTTTATTCACTGATATTTACTTGTTACGCTATTCACACCAGTATTTGAGTATCACGTATCATAATACTAGTGATAAATGTCATTCCTATATCAGTTTCTTGCTTGAATTTTAGTTTCTATCTTCGGTCGTAGAATTAATAAAAATTCATAACAAATGTATTTGTTTTCACAGCAAATACTTTTATTTTTTCATTTAAAACAAGGCAAAGTGCCCTTATAATACTTAGTGAAGACTTGTTAAATAACCACTTAGAAGAAAAACTATTATTTTGCTTCAGCAAATACTTTATGTGATGAGGGTCATAAAATTGAATTGCCGATGTAAGTTGGATACAATAAAGCTGAAAGATAGCAATTTGACGTTGCCCACTAAAGAAAAATATTTATATTGAAGAAACCAAGAACGAAAATGTATGTTTCAATTCGCGTTTATGGTATTTTATTATTAATAACAAGAAAGCTCTAGGTTTTAATCAAATAACAGATGCTGACTGAAAAGTTCTTTTTTTATTTTGATGATTTCAGAATACTCATAAAGATTCGATAAAGATAAAGACTCACAATTAGGATGCCTAGCAAGTTATGTTTCGTTGTTTTGTTAATATATAAAATTCGATAAACAAGGTCCGTACAAAAATATTATTGGTAACTAAAAGATGTAAATATTTCACTACGTTTCACACCACGCATAATAAAATAGTACAAGAGAAATCTTCGCAATCTATCATTCTTTGAATCTCTTTATTTACTTTCATACCTATATATTTAAAGACAGCAACTGCTACCAAACTAAAATAAGGTCACTCTTAGTGTATATGTTCGCATCTTCATGGTATCGTAGTTTTCAAAAATACTGTTGAAAATGCAAGAATTAAAAATATTAGCCAAACACGCACATTCGATACAAATATACTAATAAAAATGTTACAAAAAATTTAAAAATACAAATATCTCGGTGTCAGTGTTGAATAGGTTCAAACCTCGACATGTTGGTTTTCTTTACATTCAGAAATCATAAATTTTCTATAAATTATATCGGTATACCGCATTGACAGTAAATACAAATAAGATTGAGAGGTACGCAGATGACCTAAAACACGGTTTCCCTAAGGCTTTGTAGCAAGTGGATCAACAACACCAAGTTACAAATTACTCCCAAGGTGTTCGCGTAATTATTCAACGCACTGCCAAGTTGCCTCGTTTTGGGGTTTTGGTTGCAGCATTTCTGTATTCTTGTTTGTTTTGTTAATTGACTGAAGTATTTTGACATGCAGTTATTTAACACTGTGGTTTAAAATTATTTGGAGGATATCATTATTATAACAGTGAATCATTTGTAATACAGTGGTCATTTGTCAACCTTAAACTATTACCTCATTGAAATAAGATTTTTAATTATTGTACTTTAAAATGCTGTTAATATAATACTTTTTTTTAGAAAGATAATAAGATTTAATCAAATCATATAGATATTAATGAATTCGACCGAAAGGAATTCCGTGAAACACTAAACAATCATTATCGTACCGTATAACTTATTTCTATGAAATTTCGTTAATGCCTTGGATACTCGTAATTCTCTCTCTACCAACCTATCGCAGTCTACATTAGCATTGAAAGAAAGCAGTTTTCTAGCAGTGCTCTATACGGATTTAACTGTGCGATTATATTGACGAGCCAAAACTCCCGGCAAACATTATAATTATCAATTACTTTGTCGTGACGTGAGGAAAATGATGACGATAGTTATATTGGGTAGGTAAGCTTTAGAATATTATGATTGTTCATTTACAAAAACAAGTATCTCAAAAAGTCTGGTCACCTGACCCCCGCACCCTCTGATGATTCCTGAATAACAAAGTAACTTAACTCAAAATTAATATAAAATAAATAAATATATAATTTCTTTAAATATCCACTGACATTCACACAACGCCATCTAGCTTCAAGTTAAGCATGAAACTTGTATTGCAGGTACTAAACAACTGATAAACATATTTATATACATTTTTTTGTAACTTTATTTATTTTATTATTAATTATTATACATAGAAAATACCCAGACCAATCAGATATATTCATGCACACAAATTGTACTGCCCGGGGATCCCGGAACCCTTGGTGTAGTACTCGTAGCTGACGTCTCAACCTTTACAAAATGGGTTGTCAAGTTAAAACATTCAAAGTTTTTGCACACGAGTTTGAGAGCGTGTATTCAAATAAAGTCATACAAAGATAATAACAGATAAGCAAATATGGTTACATAAAGACGGTCTGTTTACGAGAAGGTCGAAAACACAGATAACGGAATTCGAGTCTATAATTCAATGCACGCATCGCTTATGAACAACGCGCAAAACTATTCTGCCAGAGGCCGATGAAACTTTTGAAATGTTAAGTACATTTCAAAAGTTTCATGTTATTTCATGATTACACATGCGCATCGGAATGTTGAATATAAATTGGACCTTCTACATAGTCATGAAGCATTTTGTGGATCCGAGTGTTGACTTTAACGTCTGGTTATTCTAATATAAATTTTTTAACATGTTTTTAGGGAAAGTTTTAATTTGAATTGTATATTATTCTCACCGAATTATTTGAGAAAAGTAAAGCTAGGTATTATTAGCCGAAAAATGGGAGAGATCTATGAACAGTGGAAATATGGAATATGAGCTGTAGGAATGGGTTGGAGGGTGAACAATGCATTTCTAATAATTAAATATTTTTAGGTGCCTAATGAACTAAAAATTTGAACTGCGCACTAATCACTAGACCTTTAACCAATATGCTTGTGCATTACGTGTTTAAGGATAACCAAAGCTTCGTTCGACATTCACCAAACTGAACTACGGCGAGGTGGAATTAAGTCTCAAAAGGATTAACTATTCATTTTAAGCAATTATTTTTTACTAAATACTTATTTTCTACGAAATAAGTGATCTCTGATGCTCAGGATACGGGGCAGCTTCAACAGCATCCTGACTATCGATTAAGCTGGACTGCTGTTTTTTGGGTCACAACATATCCTGGCGTTGCGTAGTGTACCTAGTTAGTTCAAAATTTAATATGTACCTACTAACATAGTGAACGTTTTGTATTCTAACATAGTTTTTATGTCTGTATCCTGTAAGTCATTTGTTATTGAGTAAAGAAATAATTATATATAAATAAATTCTCATTAAAATCGTATAATCGTTTAATCGTATTCTTTAGATTTATTCTTAGAAGTATATATTTTAGAACTATGTAATTGAATTTCCATTTACAGCAATGCTTCTGATTTAAAATCTATCGTCAAGGCCATAACTGAAAATCGAGTTTCCAAGAAACGAAGGCCAATTAATGAAATTTCATTTTCATGACAAGTTTTCTTTAACATTATTTGATTGAAGTGCTCATAGAGTTCTACAAAGTGCCCGAAAACTGTCTCTTCGAATGGCAACAACCATTTGTGGTTATACAATCAATATTCTAAACCAATACCTGCGACGAATCGACCAAAAATATCCTCGTTTGTAAAACTCCACAAACGTTATAAAAGAGAAATTCATGAATAAATGAAGTTCATGAATATGGAAACTGCCAGTTTTGGTGGTATGGGAAGCAATTTGTGCGACAAAACATGTAATCCGTCAGTGTTAGTATTATAATAGGGGCTGTGTGTTACAAACAAAGCCCTAAAACCATGTAATACCTGTATACCTAATACTTATTTCTTCGCGACCGCATTCTGTTTCAGCACTAATCTTACAAAAAGCTTCTTCTTCATATAAATCACCGTTTAATTGAACTGAAAAAAAAAATTCTTAAAATATTAAGCATTATCTGCACTTGTAAGACTTTTTTTTTCATGGTTACTACATACAACCGAGCACAAAATTAAATAAAATATTGCTTAGTCATATTGTGATAAATTTTGTGACTATTATGAGTTGAAAAAAAAAATACCGTAAAATAAAATAATTTTTATTTACTTTGGAACCTACTACAGCTTTAATATGAAAAATAGTGATTCACCGTTTATAACGTATAAAAAAATCTACGCACAAGAAATCGTTCTAACTAAATTTCCTTGTCAGATTTCATGTATGTATATAATTTATTTTTTAGATAAAAATCTCAAAAAATCATCCTTGCGCCATCTAAAAAATTTATAAAAAAAAACATATTATAAACCTCGATATCATTTTTCAAGTGTTAGATTTTGATAAATAAAAGAGGTGTTTCTTGTAGACTATTTATTCCGCAACTGGCGCATACAAGCATCATTTGACGTACGTCTATATATATTAAAACTACCTACTAAATACACAACATCTCCACCCTTATTTCTAAAACACACTAATCAAGGTAAGTAAGGTAATAATCCGTCAACCTATACAATGCTTATTTGAATAAGATTAGGTATTAAACACAAGAGAATGATACTAATGTTACATAACCATTTTATTATCTAGTAATGAACTTCCTCTTAAATAACAAACATATCCATTTAATAATAATAATGATAAATAGCCGTAGGTACATAAAACATAGTACATAAAAACTTAAGGCCCAGAGAGCGCAATCCACAGCATAGAGGAACTAGACCAACTCGTTCAGCGTTAGTCAATTTCAAACCCATAGCGTACAGGTGGCTGCCGGTTTCTTAAGGGATACCTACGTTCCTCTATGATTGGACCGCGATCCGGGATAGAAACCGGTTGCCCATGCGGCGCCGACGCCTCGTCAGACGGCATTGGTACCGTGCCCAAGCCTGGGTATAATAGATTACCACTAGTCCTATGTTCTTTCAATTGGGAATCATATAAACTACTTTCTGTCGATCGCGGCTCTTTAACTGATCTATATGACGATGTATGACGGTATTGTCTTCTGCAGTTAACCGATAGTCAGTATCACCTAGCTTTTCAATTATGTTTCCTGCTCGCCATTTACCAGGTCTCCATATGACCTATATCAAACCGTTTCGCCCACTTTCAACTTCCTCACACTTCCCCCAGCACAACCTTTTGCTGAATTTGTAATCTTTTTACTCGGGATTCCTATACGGTTTCAAACAATCCAATCGCGTGCGAACAGACCGCCCTAATAGTAACTGAGCTGGGCTGTCTCCGGTAGTGTTATGTACCGTATTTCTATACATTAATAAAAAACGATTTAACGCACTATTTATCTCTACCCGTTCCACAATTGCCTTTTTAATTACTCTTTTACATATTTTTACTGAATTTTCAGCCGCGCCGTTTGAGGCTGGGTGGTATGGTGCCGTAAAAACATGTTCAATGCCGTTATTTTGGCAAAAGCTCTCGAACTCTGAACTAGAAAATGGTGGGCCGTTATCACTAACTATTTGTTTTGGCAGTCCAAACCTAGCAAAAACTTCCCTGAGTTTATTAATCATTGATTTAGCTGTGGTTGTGCCCATTTGGAAAATCTCAATCCACTTTGAGCAAGCGTCACTAACACTAAGAATTTCATACCTGCTATTGGTCCCAGAAAGTCTATGTGAATTCTCGACCAGGGCCGGTTTGGCCAGGGCCAGGGGCAAGGGGTGTGCCCCGGGGGTGCGTTGCTGACCGCTGCGCACACTGTGCATTCCTTACAAAGTTTTTCTATTGCCTCGTCTACCCCGGCCACCAAACGTAACTACGAGCCAAACTTTTGGTTTTCACTATACCCATGTGAATCATGCAGTTCTTTAAGTACTTTCACTTGACATGCTCGCGGAACCACTATTCGATAACCCCACATTATACATCCCATTTCTAGGTATAATTCAGCTTTCCTATTAAAATAAGGTTTTAATTCTTTAATATCTACCTGTTGAGGCCACCCATCCTTAATATAACTTACAATTCTATTGAGCAAAACATCCCTTTGTGTTTCTTTCTTACAACTTCATTATCTAATAAAAGATCGTTATCCAAATTTGTCATTTGGCTACGAAACCCTCAAAATGGAACCCATTATTACAACTCCCGATCAATATCCAAAGTATTACGAATGGCCTCTTTTGTATGTAAAGTCATTGTATATTTTTAATAATAGGTAAGTAATAACAGAAATGTTATCACTTTTATAAAACACTTTAAATATAGGTTATAAAGCCTGGTGTTATTACGACATTTTTATCATACTAATTTTGCATCAAGATAAGTTGGTCGTTATCTAATTGCAGGGTATGGTCCAGTTGAATTATAGCTATCAAATAAAGATGTGATCCTTCAAAACACAATAAGTACTTGTGAAACCCTGAGGTGAAACCATAAGTACATTTTCACAAAACCGTATACAAAAGCTTTTTTTTGAGGTTAATATTATTGTTTCATACAACAGAAATAATAATCGAGTATTTAAGAATGTTTTGTTTATTTTGTGTTTGGGAATTATCTATCTATGTATGTATTTTTTTATATTTCTATTATGTGTATTTTTTCTGTTTATACTCATATATATAATTAAAGCGTTGTTAAGGTCTAAGGGCGTATTCGTTACTCTTGTACTCACTTGTAACCTATACTCTAGATAAGTATTTTTTAGCATTTTATTTACATTAAATTCTGTTTAACTTTAATTTGCAAAATTGCTTCCATGTCAGCTGTGCTTATCGTGGCAGCTTATAATTATGGCATCACTACTTGTTTGTATCGCTTACGTATGTATATTGTCAATGTAATAATTGTATGTGTTGTAAACTGTCCTTAAAAAATACATAAAATAAAATAAATCATCATCATCATCGCAGACTAATGTGCTCTACTGAACAGTCAGTGTAAGCAGCCGCCGCGCAGAACAACATTAGGTACTTTATTTTGCTAATTTTAATATTAAAAAGTTTTATCTATACTAATATATAAAGCTGAAGAGTTTGTTTGTTTGTTTGAACGCGCTAATCTCAGGAACTATTGGTTCGATTTGAAAAATTCTTTCAGTGTTAGATAGCTTATTTATCGAGGAAGGCTATAGGCTATATATCATCACGCTACGAGTAATAGAAGCGGAGCAGCAATGAAGAATGTTTCAAAATCGGGGGTATTTTTTCATACTTGGAGCTTCCGCTGCGTACGCTGAGTAAACGGTTAAAGTTACACAAAAGTCATGTATGAGAGTATTGTTCTCCTTTTAAAGGTCTACAAAAAAGTCCGCGACAGCATATGTCTATCTTTTAAGGTTAGCTCACTATAACATATTATATAAAAAATTCTGAAATTGACCCCGAAACCTTTAAAGTTGGAGGGAGGGGAAATCCTATGTGCAGTGATAAATGAAAGTACCGTGTTATCCCGAATTTAATGCGAGCGAAGCCGCGGGCAAAAGCTAGTCTTAAATAAAAGTGTACGATGTTTTTCCTTATTACATCAGCTAACTTCCAAAAAATCCCGTCCAAATTGCGTAGATTACCCGTAACAAAAAGACAGGTATATTTTTTTAAAAGTGTTGTTTTGATGTATACACCTTATAAATTCAAATGCATGAAGGAAAATATACCAATACACATGAATATGACCCACAGACACTTCTATTTTATTTATATGTATAGATTTTCATGTTCCAAAAGCATGCCAACACCAATGATGTATAAAGTATAGATTCGTGATATGCTCACAAAACAATCGAAAAAAGTGGTCCGAATGCAGCGACAGCACACATACACATATTTCGAATGAGTGTAAATTTATCTAAACAAAGAGCCTACAACTGTTTTTTTGGCAGTTCGTTTTTGAGGCACAGATGGCGTATCTACTTTTATATTTACAGAATATCATAGGCCAACACTAAAATGTATTCCACCAGTCGCAAAAGTTGTAAAGCTCTGATTACAACCGTATCATTTGAAAATGATCCCGTGCAAAATTGATTACTGAACTGGATTTTCGGCTATGTAACCAGAATTCACAGAGGACAATCCCTGTATGGCATGAACAAAATTGTATATTCTGATACTTATTGCAACGTGTCACGGTTTGTAATTGCGAAAATTGTGAAAGCTTTCGCCCACTTGTTTGGCATCGCGTAAAATTTGTTTAACATGATTAAATTTTCATATTGTATCAGATCGAAGATAACAATGTATATTATGTTTATAGATGAACATTTCGAAAATTTGAGAAGACATTGGTAGGTGGCTGGATTTGAACCTGCACCCTCCAGATCGGATGCAACGGTCCACACCAATAAGCCACCGACGCTCTCAATGTAAACAGGTTACCGAGAAAGAGGATTATATTCAATTGGTAAAAAAATGACCATCTGCAAACTTTGATAGAAGAAATCGAATAAAAATATAACACCGTCCACTTACTCTGGAGAGCCTTCCAATTTCAACCGAAAATTTAACTTTCCCCAACTGAAGTGGCTCCAGCCAATTAAAGTCTCGAACCTGCTCGAAGGCCGTCGGCCCTCCAAAACAAAATTCAAGTAGTACGTACTAACAAGGAGGTCTGTCGTTAGGCTTAACCCTTTCATTAAAGGTTTAGTAAATGGGGAGCAAAGTCCGTTCGGGCGCTAGTGAAATTTCCAATTTGAACGAAAATGTACATTTTGAGGGTTGACGCTGGATGCAGGAATATAAATAAACATATGACATATATTTTATATGATAATGCTTTTATTTCTTTTGTCACAAAACATTTGTTAAGCAGTTCAGGTTACAGCCATATTTTGATAAAATTATTGTGTGAGACTGATGCTTCATTTTCTTCTCAGTGGAAAACTACCTCCCGAACCCGTGGTAGCTTCATTTGACATTCATAAGTATAAACACTTTTTATTTTCACTTATGTTAGATATAATATAATAGTCCGTCTTACGGTTTATCATCAATGATGTTAAAAGTATAGATTTGTGATATGTTCAAAAAACAACTGAAAAAAGTGTTCCAAATGCACCGACAGCACACATAAACATCTCCATCATTGTGTTCAGTTCTTCACAGTAAATATATGCAGTAATGCACATCCAATTTGATCACCAAACAGTGACTATCACTTATCTAGGGTAAGTTTTCGTTGTTTAGGAACTGAACCAGGATCCAACCAATTTTCCGAGTGCTTGCGGTTATCAAACAGAAACATCTTTCATCGCAAGTTAATATGCCTCAAAATACCTTCATTCGTGTGTCTGTTGCATGCACGCCTGCGAATAGATTCAAAGGTTGTGTGTGAAGTCGTCCAATCCGCACTGGGCCCGCGTGGGCGACTAAGGCCTAATCACACTATACGGGTAGGCTCGTGCCCCACGGTGGGGACGTTTAATGAGCTGATGATGTGTGTCTGTTGAGCAGTGCAGGTACGTCTCGACGCGTACTTCGCGCTGGCGTCAGGAAGACGTACTATGTGTATGTCTGTGCTTTACCGCAAAAAAGACACCCTATGCAGTATCGCCCAAATTTTTTCAACACTCCCCTTAGGAATCGGAATACTTGGTGTTGATATTCTAGCAATGTTCAATTTCGTGGTCATTTGGAGAGTAAAGCCAAGTTGGCCTCTAAGAAGCTCGGATTGCTTAACAGGTCGAGGCGGTATTTAGTGCCGGATCATTGTTTGCAACTTTACAAGTCGCAAGTTTGGCCGCTCTCATCTGTGGCGGGGCACCCAGTACCAGCTTCTTCACTTGACCGCATTCAGAGAAGAGCGGCTAGAATTATCAATGATCAGGATCTTTCCGATCGTCTTGATCCTTTAGGTTTGCGTAGAGATGTGTCTTCGCTCTGCATCCTCTACCGCATATATCATGGGGAGTGTTCTGACGAGTTATTTGGGCTTGTTCCTGGGCTGAATTCCACTCACGTACTTCCAAGCAGAATTCCAGAATTCACCCACACCATCTGGATACTTGGAGGTCTTCCACAGTTCGTTTTTGTCGACATTTTCTGCCGCATACGATTAATTTGTGGAATCAGTTGCCATCGGAAACGTTTTCGTCATATCGACCAGGTGTCCTTCAAAAAGAGAGCGTATTCTTATATAAAGGAACAGGCAACGCACCCTGTGACCTCAGTTGTTGCAAATGTCCATGGCGGCGGTGACACTTTGCATCAGGTGAGCCGCATACTCGTTTGCCTGCCAATGTTATAAAAAAAAAATGTTAAGTATCCGTAATATACGCTTCACGCAAATCAATCTTAGTTTGACGCTCAAATCATTCTCACATCTAGACACCAGAGGCAGTAAGTTCCTTATCTACGTTACCTTACTCAACAATAATAAATAAATATTAAAGAAAATCAGCGTCAACCCTATGCAATGCTTGTCGAACATTGATTGCAGTAGCGTGTAGCATGTGGAATGAGGGGCGATTTTTACCTAAAGCCATTTTCATTCTTTCTAATCCGGCAAATTAAATACGCTGCCGCATCTCGAAACCCATACACTCTCTGTGAACGCCGCTGCTTGATGTACTATTATATATATGGGTCTGAGAAATGAATTCTCTTTCAATTCGTTGTTCATTTCAAGATTTAATTTCCTTAACAACAATAGCTTCGGTAGTCATTATAAACCTTGCGGTTTAAATTTATTTTTCCTATTGCGTTGTTATTACCTGGAAATGTACGTACCATTTTAATGTATGAAATTCCTCAATTTCACTGTGCCTTTTAGTCTAAATTATTCGTATAAAATATAAACTAATCAGTATTCTTCATGCTATTTCAAAGTTAAAGTTTAATGGTTTTGTCCATCGAAGCCTTGTAAGCAGATGATTTGAAATTCTTTAAGTTTTCATAAGCTGAGCATGAATATCAAACAAATATCCACTGACATTCACACAGTGCTATCTAGCCCCAAATTAAGCGAGGAGCTAGTTATGGCACTAAATAAGTGATAAACATATTACTTACATATATTTTTTTTATAAAAACATACATATTATACATAGAAACACTCAGAGCATTACAGACAGACATGTTAATGCATGCAAATGTTTGTAATGCCCGGGGATCGAACCGAGAACCCTTAGTGTCGTCTCGATCATTGCACCACATGGGTCGTCGAAATGTATTTTGTTCACGTTTTGTGTATTTATTACTTTTTAAATGTTTACCATAACAGTGTTTCACTCAATTCATTTCATGTACATAACAAAAAATAGCAGACAAAGAATATTGCTACTTTTTTTTTATTATTATCAATGGTTTACGTTTGACCTCAGTCTCGCCTGATGGTAAGCGATGACGAGCCTATGATGGTACACGTTTACCCAGAAAATGCCTATTCACTCTGGCCTTGAATACACCGAGGTTATAAGCCTCTGGAAACACAGAAGCAGGAAGATACTTTTATATTGAGAGGGCCTGTAAAAAGGAATTTGTATATTAGCCTTTCTCATAACGATACCTGAAACGTAAAGAGCTTTGAGTATATACTTTGCCTTTTACGTGCCATTTAAATATCATTCACGAAAACGTACCCTTAGCAATTAAATCTTACTTTCTTATATTTCAAAGTAAATCTCGTGTTTCCTATAATGACGCCGAAATCGAAGGTAGCCTATGTTAGTTAATATTATTTGCCGTTGTATACCTTTCAGTCGTTGCTTCATTTTTATTTCATTGGCTAAGGGGTCTTATTCCATATTTAATTACTGCGTGTCCCATATCCGTCGTTATCCAATTTGTGAGGCTATATTCGTGGAAAGCTCTGACTGTTGACTTTGTATTAACGTTCAGTTAATTTCGCATTTAAGAAAAACTCCAAATGGAAGCCTTAAAATATAAAAATAAATACGAATGTTTTTTTTGCTTTTATGTTATCTTATAACCAACATTTTAAATTGTATTTGCTTAAGGTAGTTGTGTTATACTCGTATTGGAATAAATAAAGGTTCAATTTAAAAATAACTGATAAGTACATAAAATAAAGAGTTATTTTTGTTCATGACTTTCGTCAATCCTCTTTGAACGTGTCAAATAATAATTTATCGGCATGTTTGCAAACATTACGATCAATATTTGTTTTAATTTTATGTATGTAATGCTTTCAAAAACAGTCCTTATATAAGTATGCCATTGAATATCCCTTCGGATATAGTCATGATAGTATGTTTGTTTAAATTTCGTTTAATTATTATTCATATTTTCGACACCATTTTAGTTCATTACTTGGTCTACATAATTATAAGGTATAATGAAAATTCCAAAATGCTTGAATAGTGAAAATCATTTACACATTTGCAAAATTAAAATAAATCTCACCATCAAAGTGCATTTTCGTTAAAAGCGTGTATAACGAAAATGTACGAGTTCTTGTTACACATTAAGTACAATTACACAACCTTTGACCTCTTACTTTGGCTGTATTCAATGTTTAATAAAAATATATGAATTCGGCAATCGTATTGCCAGTATATACCGATGATGCAGGTAAATTTGCTGGTAGAATTAAGCCGGTTTCGAAGACTTTAAACTAAGCTTTAAATATTATCGGAGTTAGGCAATTTGGCCAGAAAGAGTACGGCGTAGATTGTGAAATATTTGGACTGGTTGGGCAACGGCAACTTAGTAATAAGGTCTTAGTAAAGAGTCCGGAGAAATACGAGTGTTATGCAATTCTGTACTTAGTGAAAAGAACAGTGAAATAACTAGGCAAGAGTAACCCAACTTCGAGTCGTCGATTGACTCTGTTAGTGTAAAATACTATTTACAGTTATTAGTCTTTTAGACACTGCGAACATATTATTTGTAAAATGTTTGTATCATCGTCAGCTCATTACACGAGCCTTCCCGTGGATGTATAGGCCTTAGACGTCCACGTGGGCCCAGTGCTATGACGTTTGTATGACGACAAAATATTATGGCTTGAATAATTAGCATGCATACATTTTTAACATGACGATTATCTGAACCCAATTAACCTTGCTGTTGCAATCAGTACAGTTCCCAACTTTACCATCGAACCAGACTGAGTACGTGTCGTACGAAATCATGCTATAAATCAATCATATAACACTTCGTAACCACACGAGGAAAGTTTCCTTGATCGATTAGCCTGTTGAATAGAAAGTCCTCCATAAGCTCTACACTCAATATGATTAGATATGTATGAAACATTAATGTTCTTAATAACGTAAGATTACGTAATATTCATTATAACCATCCTGTCCAATACATTATAATTTAGGATCCAGCTCATGGAACCATCATCATCATCAGCTCATTATTCCCACCAAGGGGCATAAGCCTAACCGTAAAGAGTATATATATATGATGCCCTAGTCATCAACGCGGGCTCAGTGCGGATTGGCCGATTTCACGCACAACCTTTTTTAATTTCTTCACAGGCGTGCGAAGGTTTCCTCGCGATGTTTTCATTACTAACAACTAAACGACGGAAAGATATTGTTTGCCCTCAGAATTTTAAAACAAAACATCCCTATATACGTAAATTTTACACTTTTTAGGCCCTTTTTTATACAATAGACTGAATGCAGTAATTAGCATATATTCCCAAAATTATCACACTTGTAAAAATAATCTGTAGCGCATCCTCCAATCAATGTCCTATGAGGATACAGAGAATTTATTACTAATAGATAAGTTAACTGTTGTTTTAATATGTAAGTTGTATTTTTTGTTGTTTTGTATGCTTGAATTTGTATAGAAAATTTTACTCTTTACATGTTTTGGTAATTAATTTTTTGGGTATGATAAAAATGAATGAAAAAAAATGAAAAATGAAAAAATGTTTATTTACATTCACAATGATTAATTTTGCTGTAAGTGATTGAGACCGCCTTTTAAGTATACGCATATACTTGTATCAGGCAGTCCCGCTCTTCATATAACATGGTAAGTATTGTACATTGTATTAAAAATATTTTAATTTAAAAAGAACAAATTAATATCATTCACTACATATTTCAATAACAATATTCATATAACATTCTCGTTTAGACAATGATAAAACCATGAAAATGTTAGGTAACTATTAATTATTTGGTATGAATTGCGAGTTATGAAATTGTTATTTTACCATGTAAGTTAGCAAATAAGTCGCCTGAAAACAGATTTACCTAGTTCAGGCAAATGTGAATTATGTCGACCTATGTTAAATTTGAGCTTGTCATTTACATTTATTGGTTTTGAATGAAATTCATAATATTTGATTTGATTTGACTTGATTCACTGTAAGATCGTCGAATAAACGTACATTTAATTTTGAAAATGTCAAAACACGTGGATTTGAATCTGAACCCTCTAGATCGGAAAGCAACAGCAAACACCAATGAGCTACCGTCGCTCGTAAATGGAGGACCATAAAAATCCTTAATTATTGCTAATTTTATTCATCATCACCATCACGTAATACTTCAGAGACAAGAATAACTTGGGGAGAGACCATAAGCTTGATAAGTAAAATCTCCTCCTGAAACGTTTTTTTAGACAAGTTAATACTCTTATTTATTTCAAGGACCTCAGACATCATACAGATGCACGTTACAAACTACTTAAAAACCGGCCTTAAAGGACTATTAAAATATTTATTTATGGCTCAGAATTATTAAATTGATGGTTGGTATATTGCTCGACATGTAAAAACAATCCCAATCGTCTTATTGAAATGGTTATTATTCTCATTGATTTGAAGGAACTCAGAAATTATGCAGATGCATGTTACAAGCTATTTAAAATCCGGCTCGAAGGGCCAATCAAATATTTAATTATTGCTTATTTATTTATAGCTCAGAATACATAAAGTGATGGTCGGCATGTAGGATATGTCAAAACAATTTATCGGAAACGTCGTATTGAACTGGTTAGTACTCTTATTCATTCTAGGGATCTCAGACATCATACAAATGCAAGTAACACGTTATTTTATGTTGTTTTATTGGTACTCTGTGAGGCAGAAGTTAAGCTGACCTTTTAACCCATTGAACGCCGAGATTCCAGACACAATAGAAAATCTATAGTGTCCGGTGATTTAAGGTGTCATTGACGGTCAATGGGTTAATGTTGAAGCATAGCTCTTCCACAATTAAATGTCAAATACTTAATCATAAGACCGAAACTTTGAAGGCAGGTATGTAAGAATGAAGTATATTTTTGTGCGGTCATGCGTAGCACGGGAGTATAGTAACAACACACAATAGATGAATCTGTCTACGCGAGTGCTACGTTCGAGCGGATAAGACCATTACGCGTTATGAACTTAACAAGTCTTAGCCTATTAAATATTCAACGAACACCACAACGTAATGCAAAGTCAACACCGATATGAAATTTCTACGAAGTAATTAGATTACTCGTGGCATGAAAAAGTATGGCCAACTTAATATTAATGTGAAAACTAGGGCGCCTTGGGCGTTCTTAGAACACTGAATGAGTCAAGGTCACTTTCTTGGAATGTATCTAATAACAAGTTTAAGGAATATTTCCAGTTTCATTATTATATTGGTGGAATGCGGTGTTATAAGAGCTGGCTTTGAGAAAGAGGTCGATAGTCCCGGTATCAGACCACCTGCATTTTCTGCTATTGTCCGGTGAAACTGTAAAGGTCACCTGCTGCCAACAGCGATAAGGCATTCGGAAAAATACCTGCATTTGTGACTTGTACTATAATATTTATTATAGGTTTGTAATTATCTGATTGTCTTTCTATTATCATTATATTGAGCATCGGTGGCTCATTGGTGGGGACTGATGCATTCCGATATGGAGGGTGAAAGTTCGAATCCCGCCACGTACCAAATTGTATGTACGTTTTTCCAACGCCCTTACGGTGAAGGGCATCGTAAGAAAACCTTCTCACGCTTGCGAAGATGTTCAAAGTTGTGCATGAAGATGGCCAATCCGCACTGAACCCGCGTGGACTTCTATAACCTATACACTATATACGGGTAGGCTCGTGCCCCTCCTTATAATTAAATTATTCGATGAATGAATCACATTTTAATAGCATTTAATGTTAAATTCGTGGTAACACGGTTCCCATTTTTTGAATTAGACAACGATAGAATTAAAAACAGAATATTATTTTAGTACGCTATAATAGAAGATATGTTTTTTTACTAACTAGGAAATAGAAACCTGTACTTTATTTCAAAAGATTTTTACACATATTTCTATCCCCTATTTCAGGTATTAGGAGAAGATTTCAAAAGGGGCACGATTTTTAGTTACCAGTACCAATTTTAAGCTATCTTCAAAATTGCGTAATGCTCCATACAAACTTCTCCCTCCCCCATTTTAGGGAAGTGGGGGATAAGAAATAGATAAAAAGTAGCACATGGCAAGTCATAGCCCTGTTTTACAATGAAAAACAAATAAATAGACACATACTTTCCTTGAAACTCTTTTTAAATATTTTCCTCCAATTGTTGCAGATAGCCTGCGGAGCGGGTAGGATGCGGCGGCATGCACCGCATAGTGCTCTGATGGCGTGCTTACCAGATCCATCGCACCTCATACCACTAGCATGGGTAAGTATTTCTGTTGTAATAAAAAAAAACTAGGTAAATAAGATTTTTCGAGTGGGTACATTAAGCTGAGTAAATTTTGACAAGATTTTACGTATGAGATTCCATAATACGTAAATATGAAATATGTCTTGAAGCAATGCATTCCAATTTCATATTAACCAATATGTGCAGCTGCAACATGTTGGGCTGGCCTAGAATCGAATCGAGTAATTTACGCAATCTAATATACAATACAATAGTTTATTCGCTATCAGTTTTAAACAATCTGAGGTTTCCTTATTGATAAATACATAATTGTAGTCCAAAACCCTCTGAAGGAACGAAAAAAGAAAGATATTCTTGAGGTCTTTTACAGAGAAAAGAAACAGATGTAATTAATTGTGGAGAGAATTCAGAACTTGTCCAATTCGTAAGATCAAGTGACTGAGTGTTTGCAGAACTGGTGGCCGTTGAGCAGACGATTTCTAGATGACTCGTCTTGAAATAGTATAAACTCCGGAGCAATGGACCGACGATTTTGGATACTTTCACTGTCACCATCGTTCACTGTTGAACAAAGGCCTCCCCTAACTTGTCTTTGAGTGCCAACTTTCCCAATCCTGAGTAGAATCCTAAAAGTGCTAAACCTAAAAGAGGTTATTGTAAATGGCTATAATTACTTACTTCTTGGAGGTAGTCTAATTTACTGTAGACTTAATTAATATCTTACAAATGAAGATTATCAGAGTTCAAATTTTATCGTAAATTGTGTTGGCAACAATTAAGTCGGTGCTTAATTACATAATTTTGAAAATATATTGTTGGTGAGGAGTAAATTACGACACTGGGTTTTAGGTTTGTAACAATAAAAACTATTTTTTGAATTTCCTTAACCTTGCTGTATCATATTATATCAAATCTTAAGATTGTCTGTACTATCAGCTCATATAAGATAAAACACGCACCAATAATCCGCATTGGGCCCGCGTGGTGCTTTACGGCCTAATCTCCGCATAGCTATGCTGTCGGAAGGCCTGTGCTCTCCCACAGCGGCATATTAAAGCCTGATGATGATGATTTTAGTTCATTTAAGCCTGATAATTATTAACTTAAAAGCTATGGATAGACGTGCCCTCCGAAGCATCACTCCTATAGACTTAACCTTTCACGAAATCCAAGAAAACGCCCCATTTTTGAAACCTTTAGGGATACAATTTTATTGCCTATTATCTCCTTATAGTTTCAAGCACAGAACCAAGCGTCGAGTCTACGACCATGCCGCCCCCGCCCACAGTGTTCAAGAGTAACGTGCGCCTCACCAGCAGACCGCGAAGACCTGGCTCGAGGCAAGGAAAGGTGGACTCTCCGATGCTGAACTATATCTTCGACTCTTACGCGACGAGCAACAAGCACTTCCATGATAAGTAAGTATTTATATATTTTATTTATTATTTATGCACACATGAACATATAAAATCAACAATAATAATTGAATTAAAAGTACAAAGGCAGTAGCTTATTCCAAATGGAATCTCTTCCAGAAACAGGCGAATTAATTGCGCATCCATGTATATAATATAAACGTCATATGCTACGATATCTTTAACAAATATAAATACAATAAAAATACATGTTCAATAAACTACCATCCCCTATTCAAGAACTTGAAACACAAACATACAATAAAAATATAAAAAAAATTAAAATCAACTAGAAAGATAAAATTCATTGACACGTTTTGAAAATATGGAAATACTAGGGCCGTCTCGAATCTTGGAGGGAAGAGAGTGCCACAACCTAACTGCCTGAACAGTGAAAGAGTAGGAAAAGAAATCAGAATAACGCGGTGGAATAGCAAGCAAAGATTTTAAGTGAGACCTGCAAGAATTTATTTAGGATACATTAGATACGCTATGTTTTAAGCGTAGGCCCTACCAGATAGACTGATGACCTGGTTAAGGTGGCGGGTAACAGATGGATGTCAACTGCAAAGGATCGGTCCGCGTGGAAATCATTAGGGGAAGCCTTCGTTCAGCAGTAGGCATTTTAGGTTTTAATGATGATAATGATTATAATTATAAACTAGCTAACTTTGCTTCATTTCCAAAGGTAATAAATAGGCAAAAAGATTTGGTGAAACCATGTTGTATGTCATATACCATAGTTTTCTTAATGTCCAAGTACCCTTTCCCCTACTCTGATTGCTTGCTGATTCATTTGACGTTCACAAGTGCCTTTGTTAAACCCGACAATGTAATAAATGCCTTATAAAATATTAAATATACTCCAATCCATTCGCATAGAGTTGTAATTAGAATGATTATAGACCAGTATATGCCAATTAAAAAATACCACAACCCTTTTGTTAAAAATGGGGTGATACTCGTAGTTGCCATTAAATTTTCTGCCTTTATAGTTCAGTGATAAAGCGTCAACCAGAAGAAATATAATTAAAGCCCCAGGCTTTGTATATTATTTTGCCGTTGGCTTTAGTAATTATAAATACTTTATAATATGAGTTTCATGTTTCGTATTCATTCTAAATACCTAAGGGAGAGCATGTCGTATTGATTAGTACTCTTACCGTAGGTGTTTCATAAAACAGTATTAATTATAGAATACAAAGATACATTTTACATCTTTATAACACAAGGTAATAACTGAATTGAGATTCTAACTAGCGATTACAGACTAATAAATTATCAGTTCCAACCCTATCAACTTTGGTTTGTTATTAAATGTATGAACACTTTATTCAAGTAATCAAAAACACTGCGTTTATCACATATGGAGAACTAATAGCACGTTACAGACTTTAAATAACCCACTAACTTTAAATAATAATAATTTGACGACCCATTTGGTGTTGCGGTTGAGAGGTCGGCCGCAACACCAAGGGTTCCGGGTTCGATCCCCGGGCAGTACAAACATGTGTGTGCATGAACATGTCTGTTTGTAATGGTCTGGGTGTTTTCTATGTATAATATGTATGTATTTATAAAAAATATATATATGTATGTTTATCCGTTGTTTAGTACCCATAATACAGGCTTAACGCTTAACTTGGGGCTAGATGGCGCTGTGTGAATGTCAGTAGATATTTATATTTATTTATATTTATTAAATAAAAAAAAATAAGACGCTGTTCGAATTTTTATTCCGAGCAATTATTGTATTATTCACTTCGAGCGATTAAGATGTGTTGTTGGGTCAGTGAACAAAGTTAAAGATTCCTTGCAGTCGCTTCAAATTACCTCTTTCAATTTTATAAAACCCAGGTAAATACATATGGCGGAGGTACCAGACTCGGTTTTTTTTAAATATCCAATATTTCACTGCAGGTGACGAATGGGATTTCACTCTGAAATCATCCTAGGCTTCATCATCATCAGCAGCTCATTACACGTCCCAACCGAGGGTCACCTGCCTACCCGTAAAGGGTGATTAGGCTGGAGTCACCCACGCGGGCCCAGCGTAGCTTTACATTGGCATTACTATAGCTTTACTAAACTAACTTAAAATCAAGAGATTATTCAGGGCTTTTTGTCTTCAATCAACAGATCGCAATTCACTGCTGAATGAAGGCATCTTTGTGAAAGCCCCATCCATACCGATCTCGAGCAGAGTGCATTCATATATCAAAGATCACCTTATTTAAGTAATCGGTCTATAAAACTCTAGGGCAGTCTGATTTATAAACTACGCAAATTCGGTGAGAAAATGACGTCGTTCTAGATAAAAAAATCTAGATATCATGTGATATACCTCATAAATAAAAAATACTTACCAAGTTATATTTATAAATATTTTAACGTATAATGTGTAACGCTTTTACGTAAACATATTCTAATAATGAAATTCAACAGTGTCGCCATCTTTAATCATGAAGTTTGATGAATTCACTTGTAAAGTGTGAAAGAATAAACATCTCTTGTGTAAATTTTATACACACTAACACAAGCTATCAAAGCAAATAATAACTTTCCTCAGGGAAAGCTTCGTCGAAATTATTCTCAACATAAGTTTTGTGTTACCAAGATGTTAGAATTTCCTTCAATATTATGCCTTATAACCCGCAAGCGATCAAGAGTGAGGAAAAACTATGCTTACATTCCCGCACTCTTCACGTTTCTTTGTTCGCAACCCACCTTTTTATTTTATCTGAACGTTATCGTTATAAAGAAACCTGGCAGAAACGCTTGATCTCTTAGATTGTGAGAATACAATTTATTTCATCGGGACACAAGAAATAAACATTTTGTGTAGAAAAAAGCTTAAATTACTCACTACTTGAAAAACAGTTATGTTTAGGAACAGTATCCGAATTCGGATTACGGATTTAAATTGATAAAACCCCTTTTCTAAACGAACACAATGTCTGTCAGATGTCAAATTTTAAATGTTTTCTATTTGTGTGTGAGTGTGTGTAAGCTCGCGAATGTGTGTACGTACATCAGTGCGTATATATGCGACCGTGTGTCCATGTGTGTGCGTGTGTGTGTTATTGGAAAGCACTTTAGTGCAATTTTATGAATTGGGCAATTGAGCTGCCCATATTCGGTAAGTAACGTAATGTCATTACGTCAATGATTTTGATATCTTTATAAAATAGCCTTAAAGTATGCGTACTATCCGTGCTAGTGATGAAAGGTCGACGGTGGAGAGTGGATGAGGAAACAGAGATCAGTTATCTAGGGAAAATGGGAGTGAAAATCACTGACAAAGAGATACCCATTTATATAATTTTATTAAAAAAACATAAATTTAACATGCGTAAGAATACTCCGCACCTTTTATCCAAACATAATTCCAAAAATGTATGAGGACTATCTAGATCGTATATAGCCTTTGTAATACCATTACGCCCACAAGGCTTAACGACCTCATCTTCGGATGGTGTAAGAAGTAACCTAAGCAAAATTAGCCATAAAAATTCACAATGGAGCCTTTTAGTCTTCTTTAGGGTTCATAAAGTTGATGGTTGCACCAAAACGCCTATCACGATAATTTGGTTCAGTGTTACGGCGTAACTTCATTACTGAAACCCATTTGGGATAACAAAGATTAATCAACTGATGTATGAAGAGATCGTCCGGTGGCCTAATCAAATAATCTATTACTAGTTGGCGAAGGTAAAAAAGTTATTTTCTTCCTTAATGTTTATCGTCAGACTTGTGTAAGTAAATTAGTGAATGTTGTTATAATTTTCCTCAGATGGTAGACAGTACAGTATAGCAGTTATTTTCACGTAATCACCTGGAACTGGGTAGTCCCGCCTAAAACATAAGTATATCATCGTCAGCTCATTAAATGTCCTCACCGAGGGACACGAGTCTACCTGTACGCGGGTAAAGGCCTTAGTCGTCCACGCAGACCCAGTGCGGATTGAGACAGGTTTATTTTTTTAAGACAGGGTTACATTATAACAAAGTAAATTATTACTTTAAGAACCCGAGGGTTTATAGAAGTTAAATTAAATTATAAAAAATTTCAAAGGAAAAACGTAAAAGTGTTTTGCCAGTCTTATTTATTTTGGGGGTCTTAATTTTGAATTAACCACAAGCATTATAGAAATTAAATTGCATAAATTACATAACTACCTTCGTCGTCTTATGGTTTGAACATTGCTTTTAGATCGCTGCATTATCTGGGGGTTGTCTGGGGGTTTCAATCCCACGGGGAGATAAAACGTATGTATACATCACATAGTATTGTTGGTCAATCATTAGACTCCGCTATATGTACACTGAATCAAATCTTCGAAAGATAGTGGTAAATTCAAAAATCTTTCTAACTTCTAATAGTCTAGGAGGTTGCTGAATCAGATCTTTTGCATCCGCTTATACGACTTCATAATACATAATTACTAAATATTTACGTAATATTACACATGTTTTGGTAAAACTATAACATTTTCATTAAAGTATGCATGTATTGGTATAAACCTATTCTTATACGCACAAGATTCAGACGCAAACAAACGGTCCTGAAGATAATCGACAAATGTGTCTTGACTAACACATTAATCATCTAAAGCGTATATTTAACTAGTACATATAACTTGTGTGGCAAGTGAGCATTTATGTGCGCCTAATATCATAGCTCGTCGGTGGCTCAATGGTGTGGACTGTAACCCTCCTGCCGGGTGGGCCGAGGTTCAAATTCCGCCTAGTACCAATGTATTTTCGAATTTTCGAATTATATGTACGTTATTCGACGCTATTACGGTGAAGGAAAACATCGTGAGGAAACCTGCGCACGCCTGCGAAAAGATTCAATGATGTGTGTGAAGCCGTCTAACTCGCACTGGACCCGCGTGGACGACTAAGGCCTAATCACCTTGTACGGGTAGGCTCGTGCCCCACGATGGGGAAGTTTGTTGAGCTGATGATGATGAATACCATAGCTTGTTATATAAGCCATTAAGGCGAGGCCACATTGCGTCGCGACGACCCAAAGGAACAAGGCATTGTATGCGTAACCTGCGTTGCGACAACGCATCCCAAGAGGCCAATACGACGCCTCCTTTTTATTATATTTGATTATACCATATAACGGATCTTTCTTAGACATAAATAATATAAATAAATATCTACTGACATTCACACAGCGCCATCTAGCCCCAAGTTAAGCGTGGAGTCTGTAGTATGGGTACAAAACTATGTATAAACATACTTTTATACATTTTCTTTTTGTAAATTCATACATATTATACATAGAAAACACCCTGACCATGATTCATATTCATGCACACAAATGATTGTACTGCCCGGGGATCGAACCCAAATCCGGTGAAGCAGCCGACGTCTCGACCATTATACCAAATGTGTCGTCAAGATATAGGATATGAGAAAATCTTACGATGAAATTCAGATTTCGTGATAAAATAGTATTACTTTTGCGATTTAGCAAACGATCTTACACATGGCTTATGTTTTCGACATTAATATGCCTTTCTACCGACCATTGACGCAGCAAATAGAATAATAAGACAGGCTTCATATCAGTGTAACATTACCCAGGCTCATGTCTAGTCTGGTCACGTCGTTACAAACTGGCTCGCTTTGAATAAAGGGCCATAGTACTGTCACGCTTTTTCTTTTGTACAAAAACTGGTCCGAAACATATGTACGTATAAATAAGGTTAAGGGAACGCTTTATCAAAAGTCGAAACTATATAGTTTCTTTTAGGAGTAAGGTATGGAATAAATTAAAATTGTAATGGAGTATGAATTACCAATCAGTATTGAAATATTTAAAAAAATGAAAGAACAAATATTTTTTCAATAAAAGTAAAAGGAATTGTAGGTAATTTTAAAGCTAAAGTTCATAAATTAATGGATTATATGAAATCATAGATTGAAACGGTTAGAGTAATACTGTATTTTTTGTCGGAATCTTTTTAGTAGAATCAACTCTCCCAATGGTAGATCCAACTGGTTTCAAATTTTATTATTAATTTGACGGTTGAACAGTGTCTTAATTGAATAAATTCCACCTGTATCTTTAGACCCGTGCGCAAAACACTTTGTCGGAGATTTCCAAATTACCTATGCCTTCTTGTCCTAATTTTAAGCTTCCACCTGTATCTGAGGAGGATGTGAGGAAATCTGTTCTGGTTATCAGTTCTACTGCAGTCGGTAGTGATGATCTTAGCTCAAGAATGGTAACGTGCATTCTTCCTATTCTTCTCCCTGTCCTGACTCATTTGTTTAATTTTTCCCTTTCTACGAATTGTTTTCCCACTGCCTGGAAATCTGCACATATCATTCCGCTGCCTAAAGTTGCAAGTCCCATTCTTCCTTCTGATTTTCGTCCTATTTCCATTTTACCATTCATATCTAAAGTTCTTGAGCATATAGTGCACAAGCAGCTGTCTTCTTTCCTGTCTGCACATTGTCTCCTTAGTCCATACCAATCCGGTTTTCGTGCGGGTCACAGTACAGTTTCCGCTTTACTTAATGTCACTGACGATATTCGTTGGGCTATGGAAAATAAATCCCTTACCGTATTAGTTTTACTAGATTTTAGCAATGCATTTAATTCTGTTGACTTTGATATTCTTCTTGCTATCCTTCATACTCTTAATTTCTCTCCCTCTTCTTTGAGTTGGTTTAGTTCTTACCTTCGGGGTCGCTCGCAGTGTGTCCGTGTTAATGAGACTTATTCTGATTGGTGCAGACTTGGTGCAGGTGTTCCTCAGGGTGGAGTCCTCTCTCCTTTACTATTTTCTATATTCATAAACTCTGTTACCCATTTTATTACCTCCAATTATCACCTCTATGCTGATGACCTACAAATTTATCGCCAATTTCCTGTAACTGACGCTGAGTTGGCCATCACTGCCATTAACGAGGATTTAAGCAGAGTTAGTGCCTGGACGCGTTCGTATGGGTTACTTGTCAACCCGAAAAAGTCACAGGCAATGATCATTGGTGGTAGGCGTACGCGTAGTTCTCTTGACATATCCTCTATTTCTTCGGTACTTCTGGACGGTGTCCCTATATTGTTTTCTGACCCTGGTTTTATTGGAGCTCTCATTTAAAAGAAGCTGTAAGTATATTATACCTTCCATACATTAAAATGTCTGCAGTGGTTCTTACCCATGGCTACTAGAATTACTCTTGCCCACTCTCTTATTCTTTCATTAATCGATTATGCTGACGTATGTTATCTGGATGTCACCGAAGACCAAAAAACCTTGCCATTCAGTTCATTTATGGTCTCACAAAGTATGACCATGTTTCACGTATTCGATCTGAGCTTAAATGTTTACCCATTAGACTTCGTAGAAATACTCGGATACTTTGGTTTCTCAACAATACACTTTACAATCCATCTTATCCAACGTATCTTAAAAAGCGGTTTTCCTTTGCACGTGAATTAACTATTCCTTGTAGATCCCACTTGAGTTCTTCACTTAAATTTCCAACCCATAAATCCGACTTTTTTTCTTACTCCTTCTCCGTTCATGTAGTGAGGTTGTGGAATTCCTTACCATCTAATATTCGCGATAGCAATAGTATCTCCTTATTTGAAAGTCGTGTTAAAGAATACTATCTTTCTTCTATTCCATAATATAATTGTGTTATGTTGAAATTTAAAAACCTTTATCTATATTTTTATAATTTCTAAATGTTTTTTTTTCGAACTGACTACTGCTGTTGGCTGCAGATGGCCTTTACAGCTTCACCGGGCAAGTGGCGAGCGCAGATGGCTCTCAGCCTTAAAATTTACACAACGAGCCTAAGGGCGTCCCTGAACGGGACTCGAACCTCGGCTTAGGGCGTTGCGGGGGGGGCTTGGTAGCCTAACATATGTTTGGGGAGAAAAGCGGCCCGGCACATGCCGGTTACGCGAATAGGGACTGTGCGAACCTACAGGGACACGCGACGATGGCCCCCGCCGGCGGGGGCGGAATCTCGGTTGTCGGTTTGTGGAGTGTAATTTTAGTGATTTAGCTATTTCGGCCGCCGATGCAGCGGCGACCGTGGTGGGATCGTCCGGATCGTCTAGCACGTCCCGTGGACGCCGACGTTTACGCGCGCGAGGTGAAATATTATTATTAGCTGCTGTTGTAGAATAATCAGCAGAGGAGACAATGAGCGGGTTTGAATGCGCTATTGCCGAGTCGAAGAAGCGTTTGGACGCCAACTTTAGATACTGCGAAATCGTAGGCAGCCCTAAGTCTAAATGAAGGTATTTCTAAATGTTTTTTTTCTTTATATTTTGTATAAAGTATTTATTCTATTTTATTATTTGTTAACCTCTGTATGTATTATGTGTATATATGTATATGTATGTGTGTATATATGTATGTATATATGTGTGTATATGTATGTATATATGTGTGTATATGTATGTATTATGTGTGTGTATGCAGTATGCACACTGTCTACCTCTCACACTTAATTTCCTTTATTAGGTCTGTTGGAAGAAATTTCATAATGAAATAAGCAGTGCCTTTGTACAATTTTTTCCATGTACCTGTTTTTTATTGTATTACTGTGTGCATAAATGATTAAATTAATAAATATTTTTTTTAAGGTTAATTTGTAATGAATAACTAGGTTTCTCTGTAGCTTAATTCTATTTGTCTCATAGTCTAGATTTCTTATACTCAATACAATGGGGTATTCGCTATCGAGTTTGATAAATTATCGTGCAAGTTACCATCGAAATGTTAGGTCCTACGGGGGATCGAAAACATTCTCCGTATTTGATCCGGTTGCTCCTAACTTATAACTTACGAAGGCAGACAGTTATATACACTTATCTTCAGTTCAATTCAATTTCCCGACAGCCATGATACGTAGGCCTTTCAAATCAACGTAATGGGCTAGATGAAGTCTAAATCGAATCGTCTACTGGAAATTCGTTTGAAGTTTTTTATGGTAATCATGACGGAATTAGTCATCATCATTGTTAGTTGATCATTATACGTCCCCACCGAGGGGCACGATTTCCCCTATAAGGTGATCAGCAGTGGCGTGCACAGAGATTATGGAAGGGTATGCAAAGTGAGTGAGACTTATCGCAAAAACAATAATTTATATTTTTGTCAAATTGAGTGCTATCGATGACGGCAGTTCGCCTATGGTTTTTAATTCGTACAGGACAATTGGTGAATAAGTGGGAATCCTGGAAGATGCTGGCGATTTTCAGGGTTGTCTGGACGCACTGGGTATGCACTGCTTATTTGCATATATGGAGGGCACGCCACTGGTGATTAGGCCTTATTCGTCCATGCGAACCCAGTGCGGATTGAACGACTTCACACACAACCCTTGAATATTTTCGCAGGCATAGATTTCCTTCCACACGATGATTTCCTTCACCGTGAGAGCGCCGGATATCGTACGTATCGTATTTCGTAAATTTGAAGTCACATTAGTACGAGGCGGGATTTGAACCTGCATCTCCCGATCGGAAGGCAACAGTCCACACCATTGTGCCACTGACGTTCAATTAGTTATACAAATAAATGTATACAGCAAATTAAATTGTATTGTATTATATGACAATATACATCAACAAAACAAATTTTCTTTCACATCAATTAAAGTGTTATGTGGATGAGAAAAGCGGAGGACCGGGATGTCTGGCGCAAAATGGGGGAGACCTATGTCCAGCAGTGGACTGCAATAGGTTGAAGAGAGAGAAAGTGTTATGTACGCATTTCCCAACGTTTTTACTTGATTACAGTAAGGACAATATTGACATAAAATTTACATTAATTACAAATTAAAACGTGGCATTTTAACCTCTTATTATCGTCATTAAGAAGTTTAAACAAATCCTTAAATTCTGACTTGCTGAGCTGTCTTAATTTTGCTAAGTCAGCAAAGTAATCCGACGCTAAAAGGTGTACACTGCGCAAAAGTTCTTACTTATAAATGTCATGGAGAATCAAATTAATTCGCTGCTGAAATATTAAAGAAACTTTAAGAGAATTGCCAGATGTTTGCGGGATAGTTGAGAGTATGTAAGTAAATAATATATTTCTACTAATGCAATAGTATCAGTAACTGAATAAAGCCCGCAGACTTCTTAGACCTTAACCTACTACCCTGGTTCTAAGGTCTTTAATAAGTCCATGACTTAAGTTATAGTGTTTATATTATATATATGCAAGAGCGTCGGTGGCTCTACGGTGTGGACTGTCGCCCTCCTACCGAGAGGGCTGAGGTTCAAATCCTGCCACGTATCAATGTTTTAGAATTTTCGAAATTATATGTACGTTATCCGACGTTCTTACGGTGAAGGAAAACATCGTGAGGAATTCATGCACGCCTGCGAAGAGATTCAAAGGTTGTGTGCCACTCTTGAGCCACTCTGTGGGGACGTTTAATGAGCTGATGATGATGATCATATATATGCGAGAAATATTGAAATAACCACTTAAGGCACATACACCAAAACACATTTTTTAAATTTTTGTCTGCCTGTGTGTCTGTTCCGGGATATCTGTGTAACGGCTAGATGGATTTGAACGTGACGTTTTTTGGCAGATACCTGATGTAATAAGCAAAAACACTAGCTACATTTATTTTAGAACTTATATTTTTTATTTTAGAAAAATAAAACAATGTTGTACCGCATACTGAACGAGCGTCGCGTGAGCTGCCCGCTTTTTAGGTAATGTTGTGTACTGTACTGCGGGAGAGTATCTTATGGTATAGCGGGTAATCCCGCGGCGAACAGCTAGTATATAATAAGTTTTAAATGTAAAATGAATAGGTTTTGTTACTTCTGAGCTAAGACACAGTAGTACCATTCCAGTTTTTGATATTAAACTAATTGGCGTGAAAATCTGTCTGTTTGCGACACTTAAAACCCAACAGAGTAAAAGTTATGTATGATGAGGTATTATTATATCATCATTATCAGCTCATTAAAGGTCCCCACCGAGGGGCACGAGCGTACCCGTATAGGGTTGATTAGGCCTTAGTCGTCCACGCGGGCCCAGTGCGGATTGGACAACTTCACACACAACCTTCGAATCTCTTCGTAGGCGTGCATGAAGGTTTCCTCACGATGTTGTCCTTCACCGTAAGAGCGTCGGATAACGTACATATATTTTCGAAAATTCGGAAACAAATTGGTACATGTCGGGATTTGGACCGGCGACAGTCCACACCATTGAGCCACCGACGCGTATTATGAGGTATTATTATAAGTGACTAATATTTATTGTCTCTTGCAGATTCAAGCAGCCTTCTTTCGAAGACAGCAAAGACTCGGATGATACCTTGATCAATGCGGATACTGGTGCAACGGTCATATTCGACTGTCGTGTCACCTCGCTAAGAGACAAAACGGTAAGGAATGTTTTAAATGAGATACCATATGTTTGTCTTAGTATTTCTGTTTTGGCGACCTCGAATCTTCCATAATTTGAAATTAAATTTTGGAAGATGATAAATCAAACCAAAATATATTCAAATGTTTGTCGATCTATTTACTTTTAAAAACAGTATAATATCATACCTTGCCTTAAAAATAAACCTAACAATGTGCATGTAACAAGTGACAAAGTTTGAGCGAGACTATGCATATCAAGTAATTTCTTCAGTGATAACTATATCATAATGAGCACATCTCTTTTAGTGATATAAGTAGCGTAAAGGGGTAATGCTGCCAGTATCTTCGAAACTTTACCTAAGGGGAATTCTTTTATTTAGTTATAATATTTTATTTTAAGGTTTTTAGTTTGTTGTTAGTGTTATAGTGTTTTTATATTGTAAGTTTAATTAAATAAAACTCCATAGTATCGTAAGCATATTATACGTGCATTGGGTACTACTGCATTTCCAATAAGATATTTGGTGTGTACGCAGTGCAGGCACTTTCATATAGCGCTTGCTGCGTATTGTTTACGTTACTGTGTTTGATTCTAAATGTTTATATGTATTGTATACATGTGTACCTATTTAAATATGTTTTTTTTGACGAGGGTACTTCTAATAATAATTATTGTATAATAACAGTTATAAGGGCAGGGGCAGATCGTTTTGTGGGGCCCTGAGCTGAAATATTGAGGGACCTATCAACTTATTAGTCACGTCAAAAAACTGATTCTATAATGACATTATATTTTGATATAAATTCTTTATTGCACAAATACATAAATATTATTAAAATCTACACAAGTTATTTAAAAGGTGACCTTATTGCTGTGGTGGTAATCTCTCTTACGAAAGATAACCTTTGAATGAGAGAGAGCCCATAGTTGCTGGAGGCCCTGGGCTGCAGCCCAAGTAGGCCTTAGGTAGATCTGGCCCTGTATAAGGGGTACCTTATTTAGGACTTCACCTGTTGTCTTATGTATGTTATTAGCCCTAAAGATGTAGATCACTAACCCTATCGTGTAAGAATATTGTTACTTATAGACCTGGAGGTTTAAAGCTTTCTTTTAAAACAGTATTACTATAATTATACGTCATCACTTTTGTACCAGAAAAGGTGAAGTAATATTATTGTATTCATGTTTTATGAGATTGCGGTAAGCCCTCTGGTCTGACTTAAAATTATTTTTATTTACAAACTTTGTAATTAAATGTGTTAATTCATTAGGTCTCATGGATCAGGGTATCTCAAGACGAGAACTTGGAACTGCTCACGGTTAATCTTGACACACACACCGCAGACTCTAGGTAAGCGTGTCACCATAAATTGTCACTTTAAGAGGCTTATTTCGAGCTCCATTTTTTACCCAGGCTGTAAGGGTTGCCTTTCAACTGGCGTGGGTATATTTGCTTGATGTTTCCAGAATCCATGTCTGCAAAACAAACTTGTGCAACTTAGTAGTTTAAAAATATGTTTTTTAAAGCTACCTTTATATAAAATGGGCCTTTTTCTATATGTTAATTTGTACTTTTTACAATGATGTAGTTTTTGATAAAATTATATCTTATGGTATTGTTACAAATTGACGTAATTAAAATTACATTAAATATGGCGGCTAATATGTGACCATAGAGTATGACATGCGAATTGTCAAATAGCAAAGAGTCTAGTATGTTCTAGATATTTCGCGAACTATGTAGAATGACGTCGACGCTTCGAGCTTAGCAGGCGGACAGGTATATAAGGCGGGCCGACGGGTGCGCCGGGAGTCTTGTGTTCTACTCAAGAGCGAACGAAGAGCGAAATACCTGCGACTACAAGGAAGAAGCGAGTGATACAGCGATATCTAAGGGATCGTCGAGTGTGATATAAAAGTGTGAAGAGTTAACGAGTGATTATTACGTGTGTGTGCGGAAAGTGTTGTGTTATAGTGTGCAGTGTTAATTACGGATTTTAGTGTGTGCGTTAATTAACTATTTAGTACGAGTGTAAGTGTAATTTGTGTTGTGTGTAATTAATAATCGTTAATTAATAAAGTGTGTTACCGTGTTATTCTTCGTGTTTGGCAATAATTTATCCGGAACCCCCAGCTCGTAACAGTATCATAAAATTACATTTATCAGATGTTACAAAACAACCATAAACAACAATATATATTTTTAACTTATTTTTATTTCATATAAATGTTATTTAAAAAAAATTAATGCTTTGATAAAAAGAAATACCCTAAAGGTTTTTTTATTTGTTTCTATTTTTGATAGAAACTTGAATCCCTTCTACATATTTTGATGCAATATTTAAAACCATATTAAGTATTCAAAATTGTCAACCCTACGCATAGCCTGAAAGTGGAAAAATGTACGGGTTACATTAAGAGGCTTTTGTACCACCGTGAATTCCTGCGATATTTATGTTCATGTATGAGCAATAATTCTCTACACTCCATTTACTATGTCAGAAGAGATGTGTGTACCGTTCAATATACAGATCACGATCTCCAATATTGAGCAATACACCATGTTTAAGCACTGGAACGGTATTTATTACCTGACCTCAAAATACATGCTACAATCACTTATGCGTAGTTCGCTATACAATAATAATATCTTTAGAACGCGCTTTTTGCATCTCTTGGCGTCGTAGTGTTTCGTAGCAACACTCGTAGCAGTAGGCAAACATTTATCGTAGCACAATTTCCAGCATAGCTACGAGAGAGATATTTTGTGCAAACTAGAAATATTCATGATCATGTCATCATCATCATCATCATCAGCTCATTAAACGTCCCCAACGAGGGGCACGAGCCTACCCGTATAGGGTTACTACATGATCATGTAGTTTGAACAAACCTTGTTTCAATTCATTTGTATTATTTGGCTTCAATTTGTTTGCAACTTTTAAGTTTGTATTAAAACATAGATAGCTAAGTCGACATCATGTGGATTTTATTAAGAAAACATTAATAACGTTTTGTATGGACTCTTTTTTGTATCTATTTATATTTGTATTTTAGACAAATACAAATAATTCCAGGTGTAAAAACAATAAATGATGAATTAGATTAGTTAAGTAAATATATTCGTAGCTTATCCCCATAACAACACCGAAATATAACTTTGTTTTTAGAATTTTATAGACTGTCTCGTACCTCTGCTTTTAACTACCCGCTGGTACCTAGGTATTAAAAGCAATAATCCTCATTCTATGGTATTTTTTTAAAAATATTTTTGTCGGTTAGTTTGACTAGTTTTTTTTTAAATCTTAAGGTATAGGGTGGACATTGCCGGAGAAACCTGGAAACTGGCTCTGTCAGACGCCAAAGTTCAAGATTCTAGCATCTACTGCTGCCATGTGTCAACTCATCCGCCGATGTTGAAGCGATTCAAACTAATTGTGCACCGTAAGTAAAAACTATGATTAAAATAGTTTCAAGAACCTTAAAAAGAAAAGAATGGCAGTGCATGTACGTCTGTTTGTTTACCGTCTTTCACGGCAAAACAGTGCAGTGAATTAACTTGAGTGTTAAGTGGAGCAATACCTCTAAAAAACGTTTAAAAAGTGGCTTATCTATACTAATATATTAAGCTGAAGAGTTTGTTTGTTTGTTTGTTTGAACGCGCTAATCTCAGGAACTACTGGTTCGATTTGAAAAATTCTTTCAGTGTTAGATAGCTTATTTATCGAGGAAGGCTATAGGCTATATATCATCACGCTACGAGTAATAGAAGCGGAGCAGCAATGAAGAATGTTTCAAAATAGGGGGTATTTTTTCATACTTGGAGCTTCCGCTGCGTACGCTGCGTAAACGGTTAAAGTTACACAAAAGTCATAAGAGTATTGTTCTGCTTTTAATGGTCTACAAAAAGTCCGCGACAGCATATGTCTATCTTTTAAGGTTAGCTCACTATAACATATTTTTTGCTAAAAAAAATTCTGAAATTGACCCCGAAACCTTCAAAGTTGGAGGGAGGGGAAATCGTATGTATAGTGATAAATGCAAGTACCGTGTTATCCCGAATTTAATGCGAGCGAAGCCGCGGGCAAAAGCTAGTGTCTCTATAAAAGGATGGAGGGTAGACACATGGGCTACTTTTTGTCTCTTTTTAACCGCAATATGGCAGTGGAATTTGCTATGGAGCTCCACAATAATTATATTTTATATTTTTTTAAAAATATTAGTAGATCTTTTCTATTTATTATATACCTATTAAAATAATGAGATGAGAATCAGACTTTTCATGATCCAAATCTTGTAAGTAAGAACTTAGTAAAAAACATATTGCCTTAGTAAAACAATTTCATCGTAGACAGTAAGCTTTAACATTCAATTTCAAAAAAGGGATTCCACAAAACAATTTATTTGTTCGCAGCTCCAGAAATAAGGATGAGCAAAGAAACTTTCCTCGAGAGTGGGGAGACTTTGTCCCTGAAGTGCGCCGTGTTGAATCTTCACCCGGGAGATGTGGAACCAGAGATGAGGTGGTACAAGGGTAATTCGACAACGCCGCTAGACGAAATCAGAGGAGGCGTTTTAGTCGACACAGATCTGCTCACGCTAACAAGTCACTTGCAGGTGAGGTTTACATCAATAGATAAACTTATTGTTGAGAATGGCTCAGTAAAGAAAGACTTTAAACTTTATCTAAGCCGTAAATGAAGTTATTTTTACATCTACCTCTGAATATTGTATGGTAGCATTCTATAAGGATTGGAGAGGATCTGAATAAATGACAATAAATGTGAGAGACTTATGTCATATAGGCCAGTATTCAAGAACGACTTGAGATTATATTTTATTTAAATAGAGTTAGAAATGGATGCTGTTATTTACCGTATATAGGGCTATCCCTTTCTTATTCAATTTAAATGAAGATCAAGTTGAGTCTTGTTCTATAATACGAGCCTCAGACTATTGCAGTCTGGTTGAAGAGAAAGAAGGAAAATATATATACACAAACTTATGAATGTTTACTTCACTTAAATATTAAATTCGATTCTAGTTCCATTTTTTTATTAATTTTTTTTTCGTCGTAAAATACTTTTTGTCCTAAGTTCAAGACAAAAGTTAAATTAAAAATTGCAGCTTAGTAGCGATGTTTAATATTTGTTACTGGATGGCATGTTGATGACCTAATGATGATGGCGTTGGGGATTCTGTCTCCTATTTTAAAATAGCATATAAAACAAGAAGTTCACCACTATTAAAATTAAACCCGGTAATGTTGGTTTTACCTAATTCTTATTTGGAATCCCGGGTATATTTCCACAATTCTTGGACCCAGGCAATAAAGGCAAATAGCTTTCTTTACACAAAGGTAGATACATTTTCCTTATTGTAGGCTAAACAGTTAAGTAGGATAGAGCCGCCGATGATCAACACAATAACAGTAGGTGGTGACGAAGTTATAAGAGTAAACTCCTAAAATTTAAACCTGCGATGGTATCATCATCATCAGCTCATCATACGTCCCCACCGCGGGCACAGCCTACCCGTACGCGGGTGTGTAGGCCTTAGTCATCCACGCGGGCCCGGTGCGGATTGGTCGACTTCACGCACAACCTATGAATTTCTTCGCAGGTTTCCTCACGATGTTTTTCTTCACCGCAAGAGCGTCGGATAACGTACATATAATTTCGAAAATTCAAAATTACATTGGTACGTGGCGAGATTCGAACCTCAGTCCGTCCGGTTTGAGGGCAACAGTCCACACCATTGAGCCACCGACGCTCCTGCGATAGTATAAGATTATTATTATCAAAACCAATGCTGACAACCTTTTAAAATTAACCATGTTTGAAATATTGTTTATTCCATGCCCATTAACGCTTTCAGAGTAAGTGGAGGAGAATATTTAAGTCGCCACTTATACTTTCCGCAAATATATTACGGCAATTTAGACGAACCGAGGTAAAATTACAAGGCCTTAGGGGTTATGTGGGGCGGGGCGGCGGTGACAGCGAGTTATAGCGTTTCACATTGCAACTGGTAGCGTTGGTAAATCATAACTGCTGTCATTTGTTATCCGTTTGGAAATATCGAATTCTCACATTGTGTTACGGTTGTTATACAATTTAGCAGAACATAGAGTTCGGTGTGTTTGTTTTATTATGATTTTATAGTTGAAGTATTTACTGTAGTTTATATATGATCAATTTGCAAAGGATAAGTTCTAAACTTATAAAAACCAATAAGTTTATTTTAACTACGACGATTTTTTATTTTTACTTAACATTATATGAGTGCTAATAATTTCAATAAATTAATTTGTTATTATATATTTAAACGATTAACCTCGTTTCTAACAGCTTATTGTTTAAGTTAAACTATTCACCGTGGTAGATCATATCATATATCTTAATAAATAACACTTCAATACATTTTTATGTACATTAAACGTTAACAGCGAGTCTTATACAAAACTGTTTAAATTTCTTGAAACGCTATCACAGCTACCTCACCTGAGCATTAGCGTCGGTTATCTCTCGGTAAACATCATACGCTTTGTTATCAGCTTCGCTTATGATACCCGGTAATTGTCTGGCTTTTGGACGTGCACTGAACTTTGCTTGAGCCAACCGATCCTGTTTCAACGACCCATTTGGCGTAATGGTTGAGACGTCGGCTACTACACCAAGGGTTCCGGGTTCGGTCCCCGGGCATTACAAACATTTGTGTTTATGTATGCATGTATTCACAAAAAAATATTCACTTATTTACCTTTTCTTGCAAATACATATCAGTTGTTTAGTACCCGTAAAACAAGCGTCACGCTTAACTTGGGGGGCGCTGTGTAAATGTCAGTAGATATTTATTACATTTGTTATTATTCTTATTATAAATAGGTCAACGGTTACTTAACCACAAAAACTTTCGTTGTCGAATACATAGCTCTGGAAATTATTTACTCTAACATTCATTAGACTAGTGTTCTATCGCTGTATTATGTAGCCTGCAATCTTACCCTCATACTTAAAAAAATATCGAAAAATATTCATTTAAATTGGTGTGTAGCAATTTTCATAGCAATGGTTTAACTTAGAAAACTATCTATAATTAAATGTTCCTATTAAAATACACATAGTCTTAATTAAATTCCTGCAGTTATATGTTGACATAAGTATAATAACGTGAACTGTACAAAGGCTTTTCCTAAGGACTTCTATACTTAAGAGGTATCGGGCCATAATATGCCACCCTAATCTAATACGTGCTGCTATTTGTCTGAATCATAGATTTCCCAATACAGGAGATGGGGCAAGCCGCGTTTTTAAGTGCGACAAATGTAAGCTCAACGAGCATACACTGGCTGCCAGTTTACGCTCTGTGAGACGAGTCAAGACGCTCGAATATTAGAAGAAATTACCGTTTTTGCCCGATATGCCATCCTGTGCAATTGTAACATGCCATCATCGCAATGAATCAGTAAATTTACCAAGAAATATAATGACTTTTCACAGGTAAGAACCAAAAAGAAATTGCGACACTGGGACTGCCTATAAACTTGGCGGCTTGTCCAGTCTAATTGTATATTCGGATGTCTGTGGTCTGAATACACCACAAGTAGGTCAGGTATGGTAAATGTAAAATGGTATTTTACCCATACAATTCCCAACATTTGCTCCAAAATACTCGCACTCTATTAATTCATGTTAATGACAACAACTCAATTTAATAAATAAATATCCACAGATATTAACACAACGCCATCTAGCCCCAAACTAAGCATTAGCCCGTAATATGGATACTAAGCGATATATATATATTTATAAGCAAATTCATATCATACATAGAATACAAACAAACCAATACAAACAGACATGTTCATGCACACAAATGTCTGTACTGCCCGAGAACCGAACCCGGAACCCTTGGTGTAGTAGCCGACGTCTCAACCATTACACCAGATGGGTCGTCAATAAGTAATACTTATGCAGTCATTATCCAATCACTATTTTTAGTTACTATTGAAAAACTCCGCTTTCATTGCCACCCCAACCTAACAAGCAGTTAGCCCCGGCTATCGCCCGGTAAACATCATACGCTCGGTTATCTGGTCCGTTTATGGAGGCCCGGACATAATTGCAACGCTCCTGGGTTACACTGGCTCTTAACTATTATCTAATTAAAGAAAAATAAGCTTGCATAAGAGCATCGGTGCAATACAGCGAAGAGAAACATCGTGATGAAACCTGCGCACTCCGATGAAGAGATTCAAAGTTTATGCGAGAAGTCGGCCAATCCGCACTGAGTCCACGTGGACGACGAAGGCCTGTATTATGTTCCCGAGCCGTGACAGAAACCATACAAGCTGAATGGTTGCTTGTATGCTACACCCTTGCTTGCATGCTGCACGTTGCATGCATGGTGTATGTTTTTCAATAAATATGAATATGAAAAGTATGCCAAAAGAGTATTCTGAATGTAAACTTTCTGCGATATGATAATTATGCGTTTTAATGACTATGGGGTTGAAATTAATGACATGAGACGATTCTGACTTTGAATTTTCTGCGATATGATGGTTCTGCTTTTTGTTTATTAATACGGATATTAAATGTTTCCTTAAGATAATTCTGGCTTTTACAATTATGCGTTTTTAGTGTATATTTAATGAGTAAATGCCAAATGATTTTCTGCGTAATGAAGATGATGCCTTTTGTTGTTATGCACAATAATATTATGACATTAAAAAATCTGATTTAAAAGGAAGACCCGTCTCGGGTGTGTCATGCAACTTTATTATTGCTTATTCATTCTTGCTTTGAAAATCCCCAAAAAGTACGTATCGAGAAACACAAACGCGAGATCATTCCACTGCCTTGCAGTTTGGATGATGAAGGAGGAGCAGAACTAGTTTGGACCTACGAATAGATGGTATATCCTACAATGAGTTGTGCGATCGAGAATTATGAGTGCTGTAGGGATTCTAACTGTGGGATTCCAACGCACACTTATCGAAATGTAACCTGTAAAAGACGGACAGACACGGTGCTATATGGCGATGTTTAAGACTTTGTAACTCGTCGATCTATAGCGTCCAAGACTTGTAGCTTTTTTTTATATATTAAAAGTGTACAGAACGGTTAGAGCGCTCACCTGATGGTTAGTGATACTCATGACCACAGAGTGGCACTGATTGAGACCGACAACTGATAATATATGCTGCAGTGCCCTCATCCCAAAAAACAATAGTGCATATCACTCCTGTTTCACGGGACGATATCTGGCTCTGTGGTGGTACCTGCTTAGACGACTCAGTATCGAGTCTACTACCAACATAGCTGGTATCGGGTGGATCCGTCCCAAAAATGCGAAAAGTATTTGATACAAGATTCGGTCCGCAGGTCCGATTATTTTATGCGATAAAATATACCGAAATTTCCAATGAACCGCCCATTATTTCTTTATATAAATACATTTAATATTTTATTAAAACCTCATTCAAAATTATGAATCTGATAATTATTATGTGAAATTGATCAAATTACCATCGCCTCGAGCAATGTGTGGCCTATTTCGTTAGTAAACCGCATGGATAAAATAATGTTGAATAATATGAAATATATTTATCCGTTTATGCTACAGTAATTTAACAAGTTTTTAATTTATAGTAGTACGTCTCTCTGAGATAGGTCTGCGATTTCCTTTACCATTTTAAGTTTTTTTTCTCTTATTCAATAGAAGTGGATAAGCAAGTTGAAGTGGCAGTGGGCAGGGCACATAGTGCGTAGAACCGATGGCCGATGGGGCGGAAAGGTTCTCGAGTGGCGTCCGCGTAACGGAAAACGAAGCGTAGGCCGACCCCCAACCAGATGGTCTGATGATCTGGTTAAGGGGCAGGTAGCAGATGGATGTCAACTGCAAGGGATCGGTCCGCGTGGAAATCATTAGGGGAGGCCTTCGTTCAGCAGTGGACTTTCTAGGTTGTAATGATGATGATGATGATTCAATAGAAACTTTTTTATTTTGTCATTAATTTTATGTATGATAAGTTCATACTTATGCTATATATAACATTGATTTTAAAGAAATGTCCAAACGATTAGTCGACATCACTGGAGACCGGAGAACTGGCAGCTACCTCGGTCAAAGAATTAGTTTAGCGATTCAAAGGGATAACGCTGCCAGTATCTTCGGAACTTTACCTAAGGGGAGTTATAATATTATTTTATTTAGTTATAATATTTTATTTTTAAGGATTTTAATATGAATTATATTATATATTGATTAGGTTTAAGTTGTCTATGTGGCCAAGGCTGTGTACACCTATAATTGCCTTTCCTACAAACCAATTCACCTAAATTTCATTGATGTCGTGTATCTTTTGTATGCAACGTTGTTAGTGTACCTTAATGAATAAATAACAATTATTTATTGAGGGCATAAATACAGGAACAAATCAATAACAATAAATAAATTAGATGTAATAAGTTATCCGAAATAAACGATTCATTATTATTATTAATAATATATCGTGATTTAACTGTCATATAAATAATATAGTACCTATATATAAAGTTTAAACTGACTGGTATATTTACAGTTAACAGTTAATAAGTTATTAAAATACAATTAAAATAATAAGGTCAAATAAATGTCTAGTCAAATTAATAAACATGTCAACATGAAATTCACAAACATAAAATTATTAACACTATAATAAAACATAAATTGATTTAAAATAGTGTATTGTATACCTATTTTGTTATCTACTCACTTGTTCCGAGCTCAAAAATATTGATATTTATATGACGACCCGTTTAGTGTTGCGGTTGAGAGGTCGGCCGCAACACCAAGGGTTCCGGGTTCGATCCCCGGCAGTACAAACATTTGTGTCCATGAACATGTCTGTTTGTAATGGTCTGGGTGTTTTCTATGTATAATATGTTTGTATTTACAAAAAAATAATGTATATAAGTATATTTTTTCGTTGTTTAGTGCCCATAATACAGGCTTAATGCTTAACTTGGCGCTGTGTGAATGTCAATAGATATTTATTTATTATTTTATTTATATTTATTGCATTAATTTCAGAAATAACCAAAAGAATATAGCGTAATTTATTTTCCAGATATCGCGTTTTTTCTTTTCTTCATCGCTGCAACGTCTAAAGCCTGGAATGGTATTTGCGGGCGCTTTCTTTTATCATGTCTAGAAAATTACACATTTTTAAATTTAGCACAAATAACCATAAATATAAAAACAATTATACGTCGGTACAATGCAATTGTACAATGCACTTGTGCAGTAGGTGCTCTAGCAATATAATTACTGATATTATTGTACACAAGCACATTGAAAAAAAAACCTTATACCATAAATATTCACCCGGTCCACGACGGCAGAACAACAACCTCACGTGTACCCATTGCTTTAATATCGCAAATGTACCAACTTATCTCTGTTACACAGGTGGCTCGTCTCAAGGTGGAGGATGCTGGGAATTACACCTGCACGTTGCAAGCTCCACTGCAAATGAGGGCAGTTGCAAGAGTGCATGTACTGCAAGGTATGTTTATTCACATTATACGCAACTATGGTTGAAATAGGATGAGATTTCTAGAGGAGCCCTGCATGAAATCGTATCCTATTTCACGTAATTGAATTCACACGATTAATTATTTGTTATTTAGAAATACTATACAAAAGGTTGTGAAAAGGTTCCAGATTTTTTGTAGATATTGAAGGGTGGTATAATGTGATGATGTAAGAATTAAGTTCGTTCTACTTGTATTATTTTATAACTTAAAGGTCTCAATATCGTATTCGGTTTAACGTGTATTTTGTATATGCTTCTATTATATAATGCTTCAAAAATCTTATGAAACCAGTCTTACAAAGTTAAAGTGTCATTCGAAAAGGTAACTACGTGGTAATTATTACGATTCAATATTTCTTTCCCAACCAAACAAAATCTTATCAGGACACAAATCGTTTTCATTCACTATTCTCATAAAAGGAAAGCTTCACAAATCCTTATCATGTTTGCTGTTCAAGATAAAGGTAGCTTGTTGACGTTGCTGTATTTCTAATATCACTTTTACGCGCGATCGACCAAACTTATCACCCTACCTCCCATCTACACTCTTCCATATGATTGAGACATCAAAAGAAATTGTTTTCTGATAAGTATAACGCTACACGAAATTGCTGTTAGTTGATTGATCAAAGGGAAGTTTGAGTGGAATATTGTCTTAGAAAATGTTATGGTTTAAGAGGTATATCTTTGTAAAAGACAAAGTATTTTGAGCGAATTCATTATTTGCGAAAATTTATTTTTTTTTTAAATTAAAATCTGCCTTGAAAAAGGGCAACCATTTTTTTCTATACTATTTAATTGGTATCTTGGATAGTTCTAAATTGGTTATTCGAAACCTTTCGTTATTATTTTATAAATGCGATTGTTAAGTATTCAAATTTCGTTATTAGTAAAGATAGCTTTTGATAATGATTTCAAAATGTGAAATTATTTTTTGGGCTCAACTTAATGTTCATGATATTTTTATCGAAAAAGGTAACGAACTCGAGTTTTTATCAGCTTCTTCACGATATAAAGTTACGTTATAATCCAGTGATAAAACAATTTATAAAAAAATACTACCGCCTTCTATGAATCTACGCTAAGATTGAGAGTTTGAGGAATCTTATTAATAAAATATTTATACTGGAAACAAACAAAAAATATATATTAAAGGAAAAAAAACCAAGTAGAAAATTCCATTACCTTCTTCGCATTAAAAGTTTCAGCACAGCGAATACTACGATATGTCTTGAACGTAAGGATGATAAGGCTTATCTATGCCTGGTACCTATGTTGGAATGGGTACAGCAAATTGCTTGCAATTCCGTCGCACACACAGAGTGAAATGTATATAAATATACTACCATATACGCGGCGTAAAATATTTTTTTAGTGTATTTTGATTTATTGAGAGTGTAGCTCTACAAATCATGCACATGTATTCAAGAAATAAACACATACCTATCATTTATAATTTATTATAAGCTTTCATCAGATAAAAATGAAAAGATAACGGAAAGTTTATTTTGCGAAAAAAAATAAATAAATGAACCTCAGCGAAAAATGTAAAAATAAAGACTATAACGTTTCAAATAATACTGCGGCACTACAATAGCTTTTCAAAATGATAGCATTTTTTAACATGACACGTTCAACATACTCGTACATCTCGATAACGTATTGTTACTCTTTATACCGACATACCGGTTTCGGGTTGTCCAAGCGCAAATTTGTAACGATACTCAGCTCTACTGGCTCAGTATTGTGGACTGTCGCCTTCCTACCGGGAGGGCTGAGGTTCAAATCCCGACACGTACCAATGTATTTTCGAATTTTCGAAAATATATGTACGTTATCCGACGCTCTTACGGTGAACGAAAACATCGTGAGGAAACCTTCATGCACGCCTGCGAAGAGATTCGAAGGTTGTGAAGTCGTCCAATCCGCACTGGGCCCGCGTGGACGACTAAGGCCTAATCACCCTATACGGGTAGGCTCGTGCCCCTCGTGGGGACATTTAATGAGCTGATGATGATGATGACGTAAAATCCATATCCATATATATATATACAACTACAGTGTTTTTCTACAATAGACATTTTAATATGCGTACGAGCATAAATGATAACTTAATCATGATTCTCAGTACAATCTTACTAAATAAAATATGAGCCTTTTATTACAAACATATTTAAATAATCAGAAAGCAACTTTAGGGACTGAATCTTAATTAACTTAGCCCTTGATGAGTTCTGCCGAGTAGCGAAATAGGTTAGGCAACCAGTGGAAAGACTAATTCACTTAATAATAAGAAGACATTACGGTAGGTTTTGCCTAGCAGCTGACATGGAAAAATCAATATGGCAGCAAAAAATAAATATTTTTATTTTCGTTATTTTAACATGTGTCATTATTAATTGAAAACAAATAATTCTTACCTTTCGTTCTCAGGATCCAGTTTAGCAGAACTCCAGAGTGGTGTAAAAACAACAACTAGCTACAGAAGTTTGTTGCTCACCTCCATGGTTTTGCTGTTCTCGATACGACACGGCGATATAAGGTGACCTATCTAGATGAAGAATGAACAAGGAAAGATTGGGACGATAATTGGACCGTTTGGGAACAATGAAATAAATGGGATCGCTTAGATTCTCGATTGCTTTTGTCCCTTAAAATACATTTCTTGGATGAAATTTTGGTCGTCACTTTGACAATTTACAGTTGAAGATTATTAAACAATGAATTACGGATTAACTATTTTAATTTCATATCTTGTCAGAGAACAGTGAAAATTTCCCCTAAGATTTCCATTTATATGATATTGGTGCTTACAGTGAAACTTGAAAATAATTGAAACTAGGTTCATGCTGATTTCAGCACTTCACAGATTTATTAAATACATCTAATGTTGATGGTGAAATTTAGACGTTATTTTCATTTAATACTTGTAGCTAAAAATTTAATCCGTCTCCCAAAAAAAATCGTTTAGTAACGTAATTATCTTTTAAGAAATGGCTCACGAAAATTTTGAAATTTATCGAAACGGAAAATTCCAATAATATTTAAAAGTTCAAAGCTAATAAATGTGGCGGCAGTTTCGTTTTTCGGCATCAGTTTGAAGTTTTCATTAAATATTAAATGATATTGAAATATTACAAAGCTTTTTTGGACGTTGTATAGTAATTTAATATTAATAATTTCAAGAAGCCTGAAACCTAGAAATCAAAATTCTGAAGATCTATCATATTTAAACATCTTTAATGTGAAATGATTATACCTAGAATTGTAGTTTTGATAAGTTTTATTGATCTCCAAAGAATGAGATTGTTTATCATACTAATTCGTTGACTGCTTTTCTAAGATCTGAAACAGTCTTTAATGTTTCCCAATAAACAGCTACCTTCGATAGCTTCGAAGCTATCGAAGGTAGCTCATCAAACATCGATGTTATTTAAGAGAACCGTCCAAGGATCGCTTGGTGAAAGGACCACTGTATATGTACTGTATATTATGTATGTATAAAATATGAAATAATGTAGAACTAATTGCATATCTTCAATTATCTTTTAAAGACATATCAGATGTTATATCTTCTTCATATCAAGATTGCACTTAGTGAATATTTGTTTGATTGAATATTGAAACAAATAATCAAGCGGTTATTATTTTTTTCGTTTATGTAATGGATAGTTTCTTAGAAATTTTCTTAACAATGTTTTGAATAGATATATTACCCACTTATATGGCTGCTTGGTTGTGGGTTTGATGCCCAAATTTACACAAACATTTATTCATGATTGTTTTCTTTGTTGACCTATTAATGTATCGTTTTAATATACTATTAATGCCGAATCTGACTTACTAGCTCAGAGATGAAGATTTAGTTATTTTCTATAGAAATTGATTGGCATATATATTTTTCGTATTGAATTTTCACACTCTAAATGTTTGTAAATAATCTTATTCGATATCACACAACCACTTGTCTGTTCGCACCATTGTGTAGTATTATATAAACTTAATGATTCGTCATTGTGAAATTATAATTAACGTGGGCGAAGGACATACAAGAAGTAGCCTTTTATAGTACATTATCGGTTCATTATAATAAAAATTCTTAAAATTCACATGCAAAACCAACAATTTAATAATTATCATCACAAGTCGCGAAATTTTATAAAACAAAATTTCTTATGAAACTGGTCAATCTGATTTATCTCACGAACCTGTTGAAGCCTAGATTTAATGTTACATACACGTGAAATAATGTGCTTGTAAAATTTTCATAACTGTTAAATCGGATTTTCCAAATTTAAAAATATTGTTTAAAATTCATTATGTCTTAGCTTCTACTCGTACAATAGCTGTCGATTACTTTATCACGTTTACTTTATGTATGTCTTTGTACCCATAAACTTATACATAATCAAATAGTGTTATTCTAAGAAATGTATATAAATAAAAATAAATGATAAGTAAAATGGTAAAATGATTTTACTATTATTGTCGTGTAAGCAGTGAACTGTTTGGTATGGAAATAATATTATATTTAATTATTACGCATAATCAGCTCATTCAACGTCGCCAGCGAGGGGCATGAGCCTACCCGTAAAGGATTGTTATATAATAATAAATAACTAAGTGAAGTTTACTAAAATAATACTTGTATTTTTATTGATTTAAAAAAAAATTTAACCTTTTTTGTTAAGAAAATATTTTAATGCATTGTAAAACCCTGTATCTTAAAGTACGATTTCAAATTATGTATATTTGATGAACAAAATTGCATTTTTTTGCTATCGAAGCTGCGAATATTGATATCATAGTTGCAAAAAAGGGGAACACGTGATAAAAATTATAACTTTAATTGAATAATTTTTTTTTCTGAAAATTTAAACTATTCATAGTTCACCAAGATATCCAAAAGTGGTCTTGAGTCCAAAAACTGGCTCCAGGTTTAAATTTGATCCTTTAGTTGACGTTTCACACAAACGTTTCATATCTTATAACATCTGGAACTAGATGAACGGTTTAAAGTTTTGTGTAGTGCTACTACAATGCAAGGCGAATCCACAAGTCGCCTCTTCTGTTCGCAGAGTTTTGATATTTCCGCCCCAGTGAGCTCAACTTTCCTGCAATAGGAATGCAACCTTATGTATATGGAGAAAGATTGAAAAGCATGTGAATAAACGAAGAATTTAAAGAAATAAAATACTTTAAAATACTTATACTATTATGTTGTTTTATTCAGATATTTCAGTGGCCTCCTCTAATTCAATCAAAATTACTACTTTTTTACAAAATTTAACGAAACTAATATCCAAAAGTTTTCGATTACATTGACGAAAGTATTTTGTACATTGTCTTAAAATGTATATATATATATTATATATATATTATATATATATATATATATTATATATATATCCACTGTAAATAACTGACTCCATTGTCGAATATCATTTTGGAATTTAAACTTCTATGTGTTGTTAAATAAGGTAACATTGAATGTTGATACCCAATATAAAATAAAATTCAACGTTAAACGTATGTATAGTAATAATTATTTATATTTAAAAAATAAAAACATAATTCTGCGTAGTGAAAAAAAAAAAAAAAAAAAAAAATATGAAATGAAATCGAAATAATAATTTCATAAAAGTTGTTAATGCTGCATTTTAAAAAGGCATAAAAATTTACGACTTTGTAATATGCGAATATTGTAAAGTATTTTATTACGCAATAATAATTGTTAACATATCGGTGCTTTTGTTGACTGTTAATTTAGCATTAATATTGTGAAGTAATAAGTTATTAATTGTATGTACATTATCGTGATAAGATTTTTTAAATAAAAACGTACGCACATAATCGGTTTTATAAGTATCAAATAACCTTATTTATTTAACAATTTATGCACACACAGAAGACAAAACACAATACACATGGAAAAGTACGTACGAAGGCACAGCTTATTTCACAATGAAATTTCTTCCAGCTGGCCAAAACAAAGTAAGAAAAGTAGGCAAGTGTGTACTAATAATAAAATCAAAATACACATGTATGAAACCTTACCTAACCTATATACCTTCTTGTAAATAAAATGTATTTTTCCTAATTACTTCTCGAGGAATCCGAAAAAGGCCAGTATACGTTTTTGTTACCTGTAGACTACCGCTATTGGATTCAAGGTAGTCACAATACACAAAGTTTTACCGGAAAGATTCGGGCTATAAGGTGGTCTGAAATAAACTGTTGTGGCATAGAAAATAGGCAATATTTAGTACTGTTATTGGTTTTATAGATTCCTTTAAAGCTTTATGGGGTTGTGCAAATGTCTGTTGATATTATTTATTGTATTCTCCTGTTACCGATTTGCCTTTTAACGTTTTACGTCCAAAAATATTTTTTAGCAAAGAAAACATCCTTTTTACAAACAAGGTTAACTTAAAAGTATCTAGATTAAAATATCTCGCCTTTGAGATAAAGTAGTCAGAGGGGATGAATAAAAGTTGACAAAAAAGTGTTAACGCTCCCCTATAGTCCACTTGGATGAATTAAATAAATTCATTATGAAATATCTCCACTGCTCCATTAGTCTTGCTTTCATTGTCTTCTTTATTCTTTGTTATTAATTTATGCAATTTTTTATGCTCTTCAACTGTAAGTTTTTATTTAAGGCTTTATTGGGAAATGCTTCTTATATGAAATTATTTAGGGCCAACAAACAGAAATCCCATAATATAATTTGACACCTGCTGGGAAATTAAATAAACTGAATTTATTTAATTCTTGCAACTAAGCAGTTATGCTATAATAATTTAATCAGGAGGAATCAGTGTTATCATCAGATAATTCAGAGGCAGTAATCATCATCATCAGTCCCAGTGGAATGATCTTCCTGCGTCTTTGTTTCCCGATACATACAATTTAGGAGTGATCAAGGCAAGAGTTGAGTTTGCGTGATACACCTTAGGCTGCATCGCCACTTTCCATCAGGTGAGAGAGCAGCCTAATTAATAAAAAAAACACTATCTATTGCCATTCTTTAGAACACAGCTTTACTAAAAAAAACACGTTTCGTCCTCGTTGCTTGAAACATCGTTAGCGTGTTGCTGCGGAGCAGTGAAAATGTGAAAGATTGAAGTACTCCTCTGAGGCAAGTCCCTTTAAAATTAATAATAATCTGTCGAATTTCACATTCAATTGAAATTGTTATGACTACAATATTCATAGTTTCGTGTTAAGAGTTATAACATTTTTTTAAAATTATTACTAGATTAGGCATCTTACCTGATGTTAAGCAATGATGCGGCCGAAAATGAATTATGCCTATCTTGGTACATCCTGTTGACTCTTGCGTTAAAGATATCCAGATTAAACATTCCTAAATACAATATCAAATCCACTTACATTTACGAATGTTTTTACTGCCAATTACAGTAAAACGATAAGAACTGATCCTCCTTCTTTTACTATATAAAATAGGGCATAAAAATGGAATATCCATTCAGGAACACACCTTATCCTTTTGTAATAAAGGCGAGTCCCTTAGGCATTTCCAGATACGGCCTAGGCCTTTTCATCGCACCAGCTTTAATAGCCCGCGCAATCCGGTGTGAATTTGCAATTCAAATTCAACGTTTAATAAAAGTCCTGTTATCGTCAGGGGGATATTTTAAATAGAGAGATCGCTCTATTTCCTGATTGAAAAGGTTCTTGTAGAAAATTAATTAACGCCTGTCTATTACCCGATGGCTACTACTTTGTTGCCACAGAGATGCGTTTTACTATAATAAATCAACAAACATCTGAACATAAAATAAAATTTTATTTATTAAATATCGCAGCCTGATGCTGGACATGTCACTACATGGACAGTCTAGCATCATGTAATTTGAGGCTTCCTCGGTTTTGCGTATGATATTCCGATTCTCTGCTCTCTCTAGTTTTTACCACCGATCAATTGCAACTCGTCTGCCAATCCAGCCCAAAAGTATTCCGTCTAGATAAGAAGCAGCACGAAATTACTTGGCAATCTAATATACAATCAAAATGTAACCTTCCAGCTAAGAGTCAAACCAAAACAGTAATGGTATTTTAGCGTTATTTTTGATATATTGATCATGCTGAAATTTGAGCATTGGTGGATGTGATGACGATCTTAAATTTATTTATGTACTAATATTTTAAGTAGATACTTGATACTGTAAGGTAGTAGAATACGGGCCTTAATTTACTAAGTGTCAAGTATATTATCTATTTAATCTATTGAAGTTTAATAAAAAATCATTACAAAAAGTGTTGCAACTTAATTGAAAATTGTACGAGAACTAGAAAGAGTACAATGCAACACTATGGCGTTCATCATAAATGAAATTGAATTGAAAACCTAAACAGGCCGTGATAATTTACAGCCATTATAATTTAGTATTGCCAAGTTGAAACAAGAGCGAGGTGCGAGGTGATTTGGAAATAATGCTCATTTGAATCGTGAGATGTTATATTTTTGGAAAACATGGGATTTTGGTAAACGTGCTGAGTTGGGCTGATGCTTTTGAATCGCATAATAACATTTTAAATATCGCTACAATTTGTACACCAATATATTTTAGTTTATTCTGTGTTCAAGTTCAAGTATTTTTTATTTTTGTGTTTTGTTATGATGATAATGTGATTTGTTATTGTAAAGATAAATGTCTTTGATAAAATATATGATGTGATGTCAATTGGTTTCGGTTTTCCTGAAACGCAGATTTTACCTTTTCTTCATCAATCGGCGTTGAGTGCGAACATTGAAATCGATTGAAAGAAAATTACAAAAATTATGGATAAAACACACGCAATTGAGCATTTGAGTTTTGCGCTGAAGAGATTCAATATGTAGGACTGAAAGTTATTACAAAACATATTTGGAAAATACAATTTATATAAAGTAATAAAAAAACAGTCGAAGATGTCGGTGGCTCAATGGTGTGGACTGTTGCCCTCCTACCGGGAGGACTGAGGTTCAAATCCCACCATGTACCAGTGTTTACAAATTTTCGAAATTATATGTACGTTACCCGACGATCTTACGGTGAAGGAAAGCATTGTGAGGAAACCTGCTCACGCCTGCGAAGAGATTCAAAGGTTGTGCGTGGAGTCGTGCAACCCGCACTGAGCCCACGTGGACGAGTAAGGCCTCTACACCCTATACGGGTACGTTTAATGAGCTGTTGATGATGATGATGATGAATAAAAAACAAAAATGTCTCAATATAAGGCCTAAAAATTTTAAGAAATATTGTGCCTAATGGTTTTAAAAATGTAGGTGAACATATATGTTAATAATTTTCTGAATAAAAAATCATCTTAAGCTTAATGTTGAGGTAAGTAAGTACTTAAGAAATGAAGAACTATTTTTGTTTGGTAATTTTACTGAATTAAGTAATAGTTGTGACGTAACTTTACGGCACGATCCATCCTAGGCCGCATCATCACTTACCATCAGTGAGATGGCGATCAAATGTCTACCTATAGATGATAAAAAAACTTATTTTTAATTTTTATGCTTTGAATATTACCACTTTGATAAGAAATATTTCTGCAAGGATAAATGGGATTCTTGTTCATAACTTATAAAACTCAAATCAACCTAATCATCTTGTTGTGGCTTACTGAACAACCAACTAAGGTTGTTGAAAGATCCGTCAAAAGACTTTTAAGAACCATATCATAATTATGAACATGCGGTGCATGGTTAAAACAAATGTACCATTGATGCTGAAGTGAATTTCTCATACATTTGAGGTTGACTTGACTTTCATTATCATCAGCAAATACCATCTGCAGGAAAAAGCCTTCTCACGCAACCAGGACTTATAAATATAAATAATGACAAATATCCACTAATGCTCACACAGTGCCATCTAGCCCAATATTAAGCGAGGAGCTTGTAGTCAGGGTACTAAACAATGATGTAAAAGGTATTGATGAGTGATATGTTCACAAAAAACTGAAAAAAGTATTCCATATGCGACGACAGCACACATACACATATTTCGAATGAGCGTGTATTTACCTAAACAACGAGCCTGTATTCTCTTTGGCGATTCGTTTGTGAGGCACGGATGGCGTATCTACCTTTATATATACAGAATATCATTGGTACTAAACAACTTATCAACATACTTATATACCTTTTTTTGAAAATTCATACATATTATACATAAGAATACCCAGACCATTACAAAAAGACACGTTCATGCACACCAATGTTTGTAATGCCCGGGACCGAACCCGGAAACCTTGGTGAAGTAACGTCGTCAATCTGTAATTATAAAAAATATTTCCAAACAACACTTTGAGTCCGAAAGATATTTCCAGCCCCGACTTATCTCGGAGCTATAAAACATTACCGCTAAATCCTTTGACGTATCGTGCAAAACACAATGTATGTGATCACACGACAACTTCCAATTTTCCGCATTGCACGTTGTGCCCCGAGTGAAGTGTCAAACAAACTTTCCTAGTCTCGTTTTAGAAATCCGACTCCATTGTTTCAGTCACTATTTGTGTTTGTTCAAAATATTAATATGCGGTAGAATGCAGCGGGAGTTGTTGTATCGTAATTATAATTCAAACAGGACAATGATATCTATAAAAGTAATTTACTATCATCGCATATTAAATGTTTTAATTGTATTTTGTGTGTCTTTTTACGTTTATAAGCGCTTTTTGTAAGCCTAATTTGAATATATGGATTTTGACTTTAACTATGCTGGAACGATCGCTGTAAAAGGTCAATAAGAAATTAGGTAAAACGTAAAATAAACTGTTAAAACACTTTTAACACACTTTTGCCGTTTTTGTTTTTTGGAATGGGAAAAATGTTCACCAAATCAACATTAGTAAGTTAATAAAACTTAAATTCAATAAAAAAAGTTTGAAATTAAGTTTAAAAAGCTGAGCACAGTTAATGAACCTCAACATTAGGTTTAGTCTGTAACAGTAGAAAACTCGCGTAAATCACAACTTAATTTCATTGGATATTTAAATGAAGACAATTTTCCAGTGTTTCGTTACATAAATTAAGTGATTTGAAAGCAACGACCGGCAGTATTGGACGATAGCCAAAATACACCAGCCCTGAAGATTGAATCGCTAGATACTTAATTTTAAATATTAGAAATCTTACTCGCAGACTTTTAATATCCAAATTTCGAGGTGTGATTCAAAATTGGGCTAACAAAAGTGACTGTAACAATTTCGCTACGAGTAAAGGAAAAATATTAGATAAAATAGAGAAAAAGAATTATTCATAGCCTCAAAAGCAAGCAGTTTGAACGTTAACTTTCGTCTCCTTTATACTAATTTTATGTACCTATACCTTAAATCGCGGTGTCATTATGATTTCTAAACATATCCCAAACTCAAATATACCATTTACTTACTTATAGAAAAAGTAACAAATCAGCTTTATATTTAAAGAAAGAATTTGTCAGCACAAATGTATTCATAGAATACCTTAAATCGAGACATCTCTACTTATACAGTACCTAAAACTGATTTATCACGTGTGATTGTTCTGGAAAATATGACACGTTGCCGTGGTATTACTATTATGGTTCCATAAACAAAAAAAATGAATAAAAAGACACGCAAAGGCATTAATTTAAAAATGCCATTGCGCATCGATTTCGCGCTCCAACGGACCGCAAAAACAGGTATGAGTAAAACAAAACGATCGATTTGAAGATCACAACCGCCGCCCTAAAACTCATTTACGGTCGAGTGTCTCCGGTATTAAAAGCAATTTTTAACCCCACATAAGCGGCACGTCAGCTTCCCATTTTACTTGCAATTACTGTATAGCAACCAATATGCCAATGTTTAAGTCAGCAGTTATGTTGTACGGTGTATCATAAAGTTTGATTTTTGTGGCAAAGTTAAAAGATAAACTACTGTCAGAAGAATATACTAGTAATGAGTTTGCAAAAATTCTAAAACTAAAAAAACATAATTCAGGTAGGGTTATTTTTCCGATTACAATTTCTGTTATTGTTACAAAATGTTGTCATAAATAGTATAAATATCAGCTAGTAGTCGTGACCGTACAGCTTTTACGTGGCCTCCAAATCATGAAATTATCATTTTTTTATACAACCCTGTGATTCAGCCAGCAAAGTCCAAGCAAACTCGGAAAAAGTAAATTGGAGCGCACAAAGTGAATTTCACTATGTGGCCTAGCCGGGGGATCAAACCCAGAACACAGATGATGCATTGAATTAGATTTAATGATCAGACCACTAGACGAAGGCGGCAGCTTCGATTTGTCGGAGGCCAATATTTAGAGTATGAACCAATGAACTCAAACTCAAAAACTTCTTTTTTCAATCATCAATCAATGAAGTCATTACAAAATACTTTTAAATCGACCATCAAAAAAGAATTTAAGAACTTGTGCAAATCTACCACAGATCCGACAATAGATTCTCTTATGAAGACTCCGGCAAGAAACTTAGCAGTGGCATGCGCTCCATATATGAAAATAAGCAGTGCATACCCTGTGCATACCCCCAGACAACCCGGAAAATCGCCAACATATTAAATAATTCCCACTTATTCGCCCATTTTACTCTACAGATTTGACATAATAGACGATCTGCTGTCAACAACAGCACTTAATTTGACGAAAATGTAAATTATTAACTGCTTTTGCGATTAGTGTCACTCACTTTGCATACCCTTCTCATAATCTCTGTGCACGCCACTGAATCTCAGAGAGGATTTTTGACAAGTGACAATCAAATCGAAACAATAACCGCTGGCTATTATTAAGGGCGTTATAAATAAAGATACTCGCCAGCGGACAGTATGATCCAAGATGAATGTATCCATTACATGACTATTGAACCGTCATATTGGCGCGATCCCGAAAAAAAATGTTCAGACCTTTTCTCACGCATGCCCATTGTACTAGAGCAAACATAATATTGGTTCAATTTTCCAATATATCTCAATATCTCTGTCGAAGCGTCTGAAGGCAATTTCGGCGAAAAATACTCGCAAAAGAAATATCGAGGCAAACACTCTTTGTTTATGTCTGTACGATGAAGTTAGCGGCCCGTTGACAATAAGTAATGGCGGATTCCATGTCTATGGGGCTTTGTTTAATAGCAATAACATTGTATTTTATGTAATAAGTGAGCGGGACGGTCAGAGCGCTCACCTGGTGGTAAGTGATACGCTTAACCATGATAGATGCAATCAACTGTGTTGATGAAAATAAATAACAGTAAGTAGTCAGTTTTTGGAGCCGACTTCACGCACTTTTCTTAGTAGGTTTCCTCACTATGTTTTCCTTCTCAGTAAGTGCATCAGATAAACGTTCATATAGTTTCCAAAATTCGAAAATACATTGGTATGTGGGGGTATTTGAACCTGCACCCTCCAGGTCGTAAGGCAACAGTTCACACCAATGTGCCACCGACGCTAATAACTAATAACAAATTAATACATATGCCGTTAATTACGTTTTGTTAAGTCTAATTACATTATGAGAACCATCATAAAAGGGTTTTGTTATAGCGATGCTTAATTTGAAAGGCATAATGAAATTACATTCGGTACAATATTTTCATCCATTTTGCATACAACAAAAATAAGACGATAGGAATCAACAATTTCCTGCTAAAGTCCTGTATTATTAGGGTTCTACTTAATAATATTTTCGGGCCTTCCCGGAACCACACTCGGGTGTGTTTTGTGTGAATATATTTGTTTTGTTTACTTAACAACTTCAAACACTTTTCAGATGCAAAAAACGAATCTGTAGACCTGTTTGCTTTAGACGAATTGCTTTAAAAATTTTTGCATTGTAATTATTAACTCGTTGATATTAGAAAAAAAAACGATGCTCCATAGGGCAAGTCAAAATACCGCTCTATATGTTTTTTTGTTGTATACATAGAAAAAAAAACCAGAACCGCTTGGTGGTATTGGCAATCCTTACGCTAGATTTTCAACCATTTGTTTAGTAACTTAAGCATCTACTTGATAACATTTTTAAGACAAATCCCATTTTTTTATTTAATACTTTATTGTACACTAAGTTATATACTTAATTATAAACAATTGTATAAAGTAATAACCAGAGAAGTACAATGGGCAAGATTTCATATACCCGGTTATTTTATTATTTTGTACCTATATTTACTATTAGTTCTGTATCAATTTATTTGATTACGTAATACCTTCACATAGTAGAAGGTAAAAATTGTACAACACAATGGATTCAATGCATTCCTTCAATTCACTAATCAAGTTGCCTGAATAAAGCAACTAAGAAAGTTCTTTAGTTTATTGACATTACTTCATTTATTTATTTCTCATTTACCGTTAAATATTGGTTTTGAAAATGCAAGAGTAATTTCATACCAAAACTAGTGAAGAAATGAGGCAATAGAAAAACCTGTCAAGTCACGACAAGTTAATTTAACGATAACACCATGAAGGGATTAACAAATAGCCAGCTAACTTCTTTGAAATAAATTGAGCCAATAACGAAGTTGGTTGACTTCATACTCGATTCTAAAGAGTTCAATATTTAATAAGGTTATGATAAATATGAAATATATTTGCCAGCAGTTTTACTCGCGTTAACACGGTTCCATTTGCCTGGTAATGAAAACGTAATTTCACTAGGATTACGGATCTACAAGGTCTAATACATATTTTACCAACGCTGCATGATACCAACCTATGATATTATAAAACTCCGTGATTGCGTTTAATGGAGTTTATAAAATTATAAATTATACGTCCCCACCAAGGGGCACGAGCCTACCCGTATTGGATGTACAGGCCTTAGTCATCCACGCGGGCTCAGTGCTCGACTTCACGCACAACTTTCTCTCTCTCTCGCAGGCGTGCGCAGGTTTCCTCACGATATTTTCTTTCACCGTAAGAGCGTCGGATAACGTACATATAATTCCAAATCATTTTTCATCTTTAAGAAATAAGTGTCGTGAAAGACAACTAATTATTGAATGACCTGAGAATTCAATGTTGTTTAGTAAAAATACTCCCTTATACAACCAAGCCGTCTTACTTAGAACTAGGCTACTGTGTATTACTGAACGCATTATGCATGTATTTCACGTACAAAATGGCACCCAAAATGCTTCCTTAATCGAAGCACACAACGTACGGGAACAATGCAAGAGTAAGATACGTGAGGGGAAATATCGCACATATTGTGTATAATTAAACGTCTATACCACATAAAGTTGTTAGGCAACGTAAAAACTATAACCTGTTGTACCTATATAAACTAAACCCTATTCACGTTACCGGAACGTACTGGGTTTTTCGCCTAAAATATACTTAATTCCTAACTTGGATGCAACATCCTAAACCAAGGTTCGAGAACCTCGCCCTTGCGTTCGCTGCATAATTTTTAAAGCTGAGAGCTATCTGCTCTCACCAATTTCCCTGTGAAGACCAAAAGCGAAAATTCCAGTAAAAAAAAAACTATATATGTATATTGTATACAGCCTGTTACTGTTTGATTTCCTTTAACACTACTCCTGTCCTGGTCAGGCGTACCACTTAACACCAGGTTAGCGAACTGACCTTTCCATTTACGTATGTCATAAAAAAGCCTTTTAAAAAGAAATTTTAACGACCCATTTGGTGTTGTGGTTGAAACATCGACTACCACACCAAGGGTTCCGGTTCAATCTCCGGGTAGTACAAACATGTGTGCATAAACTGTTTGTAATAGTCTGGGTGTTTTCTATGTACAATTTGTATGTTTTTTCAGAAAAAAAGTTATAAGTATGTATCAATTGTTCAGTACCCTGTGTCGTCGTCAAAAAGCAGCAGCAATCCCAAGAAATAATACATGGAATTTATCTAATTTGTTAAATACTCATATGGATTCTATTAATATTTATTCATTTCCAAGTAAGATTACCCTAAGGGTACGTAGTATTTATATCGTTGCTGGAAGATTAGATTTATAAGCCACCTACGTGGTTAATTAAACTTTGCTTAATTTGTTCCACGCCTTTCGTTAATTGATTAAAGTACTTAAACCGTCAACGAGTGAAGGTGTAAAACAAAAGGTCGTTTTCAAAGTTAAAACATAAGATAAAGTAAGAATAATAATGTTATCTATGTATATATTGTATGTATTGACGAAAAGAAATGTATATAAGTATGTTTATTCGTTGTTCAGTACCCATAGATTTATTTGAATATAGATTTTTTTTCTTTAGGTGCTTAGTTTGGGACTAGATGGCGCTGTGTGGATGTTAGTGGATATTATTTTTTATTTATAAAATATTTGTTTTTTTGTTGTTCATATACATAGTAAAAATAACACCCAGTCCAATACAAACAGACTTGACAGTATAGAATCTAAGTGTTCAGTCAGACATTTTTTTAGTGCACAGAGATAGAACCCGAAACCTTGGTGTAGTATACGATATCTCAACCTAGTGGCTGAGATGTAGTCAGAACAGAAATTGTAGTGCACAGACAGAAATAGAATCCGAAACCCTTGGTGTAATATACACCCTTGCATGTCATCATCTGGGTGAAGTCAAAAGTTACTTTGAGTAAGGCTACAAAACACCTACATGTTAAAGTTGGTATAAAGTTAATACCGGTGCCGAACCTTAACTGACTTAGCATCTTATTTAAGTTGCTACGTTGTTAGATCAACGGGTTATTTTAGGATCGTTGTTATTAACATAATCTTAGTATACTTATGAATTAGAATGGCTCAGATCTTCTGTAGTCACATAAAATTGATGGCTTTCTAAACTTTCTTTCATCCTTGTATTCAAGATGATTTAGTATCGACGCTCTCATATCTAAAAAAATACCATAAATGCTTTTGAAAGAAATGATTATATTCGATAATGTCAGATCAAATCAGCTAATTATACGTCCCATACCCGGTGGGGACGTATAATATATACGTGCGGACGTACGGGCTCGTGCCCCCCGAGGCACGAGCTTGTAAAGGGTGTGGCAGTGCGGATTGGCCGACTTCACTCACCTTTGGATTTCTTCGTAGGCGTACGCTTCCTCACAATATTTTTTTTCACCGTCAAAATCTTTTCAATTTCAAATACGTATTAATTTTAAGAGTTAGCAAACAACAGAATAGTTCTAGTTTAGACTACGATTATCCAGTCTCACTGAACAAGTCTTAACCGTGCTGGGTTTCATGATAACAAAGTAGAACATTCTAGTGCGAAGTCTGCCAACACTGGAAGGAATAGACCCTAATCACCTTCAATTTGGATGTTTGCCGAAAGAATTTTCGCTCAACATGTACCACTGTTTTGTTCCAAATTATGAGGTTGACTTAATGTAATATGCCACCTATTTCTTTAGTCATAAGGGTTATGATTTAGATTTAGTCGTGTGTTTTGTTTTTGATAAAAAGTAACTTTATAGATACCATAACAGACAAATTAGAAACAAGGAAGGTTATTTTAATTCCATAATTTTATACATAACCCAAACCCCCAAAAAGAGCTGTCAGTCCATGCGCCAAAATCCTGTATAAGGAATCTACTAGTAACTATACGAGTGGATTTCATTTAATGGAACAAACTTTGCTTTAAAATAATTTAACCTTCACTCATTTACATTTTACGTATTAAATATCTTTTTATGATGTCCTTTCAAATCTTTTTTTATTCAAGGTAATTTCATGTAATAAAGCAATCAAGTAAGTATCTTTTTTTTAAATTAAATACTTCAATAACCAAACATTACAATCCAAAACACAATCCACCTTATTTCTGACACAGCCTTATTCCAACGGGAAAATGTATTTTAAACCGTCGGATTTAAATGCAAATCTTCAGTATAATTTAAGGCGGGCTCTCAGAGCATTCCGTAAACACTAACCAGATGATATAAAGCTTTGGGTAATCCAGCATTGTTAAGACACCTGTGGCGTTTCGTTTCACCACCGTCTTGTACAAGCCGTTTATTGTTGGTGATAATTCAATGGGGGTTCCCTTTGTACTGGTCGAAGCAGAGCTTTGTACTGGAGATTTTTATTCTGGATTTTCCAGGGAACTGTGGTTGCGGTATTTTAAATTTCTCTACCATACTTTCTATGGCTTTGTCAATCCAAATATAATGTCATAATTATTTATCATCAGCTCATTTAACATCCCCTCCGAGGTCCACGAGCCTCCCCGTTTAGGGTGATTAGGCCTTAGTCGTCCACGCGGGCCCAGTGCGAATTGGATGACTTCGAGCACAACCTTTGAATCTCTTCGCAGGCGTGCGTGAAGGTTTCCTCACGATGTTTTCCTTCACCGTAAGAGCGTCGGATAACGTACATATAATTTCGAAAATTCTAAAACACATTAGTACGTGGCGGGATTAGAACCTCAGTCATCCCGGTAAGAGAGCAACAGTCCACACTATTGAGCCACCGACGCATAACATAACCAGGTTATGTACTAAATACTCCACGCAATTATCATTTTCCAGACAGTCAGGTGATTCAGCCCAAACAACTAGACTATGTATTACTGTTACATTATAGTTAATTATAATGGTAAATTTAGTTGTTACGTTTTGTGCGCACTAGTGCACTCCCACTCGAGGCACCTACTGAAGACCAGTGTCGAGGCGCGTCGTGTTGCCCCGACATATGCTGAGTATTCAGACAGTCAGGTTATTCAGCCCAAACAACTAGACTATGTACTATTTATGTTAAATTATTTATAATTTTAATAGTCAATTGAGTTGATAAGTTTTGTGCGCACTAGTGCACTCCCACACGAGGCACTTACGGAAGACCAGTGTCGAGGCGCCGCGTGTTGCCTTGACATATTATGCTGAGTATGTGCCTTTTCAGTGAGTTTTTTTTAATTGTTTTTGTAATGTACAAGAATGCAAGGTTTTTGTTTTAATATTTTTTTCATTTACTGAAGTTTGTTATAATGATTCACTGAATAAATATTTACTTACTACGAAGGTGTGTGACATAAATATAAACAAATCAAAAAGTTGTACATTTTTAAAAATACACTCGATGTATATAAAAATTAATTGCAAAAATATTAACCCAAAAAATTGCTTTCATTATTTGAATATTCCAACGTTTTATAAAAAAGGGATTCCATAATCACTGTACTTGTCAACTCCAGGTTTGTGATCTCAAATCAGAGCAACGCTCTAGTAAATACATATTAATATTTAAGCTTGCTCCGTTAAACTGAGATGTCTGAAGCAATTAGTTTAGAAATTCTTTATGAAAAAAAAATTCATTAAGAACTTATTAATATAAAATTTGAAATACGAACAATCATCTAAATTACTATGAAATATCCTAAATTTTATTAAATACACTGATATTAGAAAAATATGAACCGAATATTTGAGAATGTTTTTGTTTTTTTTTTATGTTAAAGTGTTACAGGACGGCCAAGGTGCTCACTTGATGGTAAGTGATGATGTTACGCATGACCATGACAGAGCGACATTAAAGGAGACCAACAACTGATACACAGTTATTATCTTCCGTCAACGCCGCACTGCGCCCGACACCAGAGGCAACAGATGTTATTTTTTATCCTCTATAGGCGTCTGTCTAATTTGACCGCCACCTCACCTGATGGTAAGTGATGATGCGGCCGAGGATGGATCATGCCTGCCTAGATACAGCCTATTCACTCTTGCCTTGAAGACGGGCAGGTTGTTAGGTCTCTTATACCCTGTAATTTCATAACCTACAGTGCCCTCATCCCAAAACTCACTCATGTTTTTGCCAAAACATCTCCAAACAATCTAAAGCGCATAAATGTTATTAATATTAATATCAAGGCCTAATAAAGATTTTAACTCAAAAGCCCCCTTGTTTTGAATGAAAGTTAATTCGAAAGGATGTTAATTACTAGTGCTAATCCATAAACAATCCACATGGTTACTTCTATCCAAATATCAAATATGTTTTATTTAATGACGCTTCTGACTATATTTTTTATGGTAATCAATTATTAATTATGCATGTCTTCAACCAAATCATCATCATGATTTCAGCCAAATCAAACTTAGAAATTGTGTGACTGAACTAAACCGTTGGCATAAAGTAAGTGCTATTTTTATCTCGAAATGAATTTCATAGTAATAACTGCGGAAATATGCCTAAATCATAATGCACACTTTGCGTATAATTGCACGGAACGGCTGCAATATTCCAGATTGCAGTGGGCGTACGCTCAATTTAAACGCACTAAATTTAACCAAATTCAACCCTTTATTCCGCCCACTTATAATGGGCAAAATTTCAGGGCAATTTTGGCTTAGCGGGCTTTCAGCCCGCAGCTACTTGTTAATGCTGTCACACTATTATCTGGTTCGCATACTGGAAACATTCGTTGTCGATTGTGTACAGAGCAAGTGTGCCGAATTCAAATGGCAAATGCATAATAATAGTAACATTAAACTTTATTGAGTGGCAATCAAATAACTTGCGAATTACTGTCGTATAGTTTGAGCGTACTCTTGGTTGTTTCGAGTAAATAACAGGCTGTTGGGAACGTAAAATTTAAGTATCATCATCATTAGCTCATTAAACGTCCCCACCGAGGGGCCCGAGCCTACCCGTATAGGGTGATTTGGCCTTAGTCGTCCACGCGGGCCCAGTGCGGATTGGACGACTTCACACACAACCTTCGAATCTCTTCGCAGGCGTGCATGAAGGTTTCCTCACGATGTTTTCCTTCACCGTAAGAGCGTCGGATAACGTACATATTTTCGAAAATTCAAAAAACACATTGGTACGTGTCGGAAGTTAAGTATATATTTGGTGAAATAATATGCTATATAAATAAAGTGCTAATATAATTTGATATAACACTTCATTTTACTATCATTTGTCTCCTCTTCAATGAGTTCTTGAGTGGTGACCGCGTCATAGGAAGCGTAGCGTAAGACGCCCGGATCTATGGTGCGAAGACTTGCAAAAGGTCGCTGGTGGAGGCTGGATAAGAAAAAAGGAGGACTGGGATATCGGACGCAGGCTAGACTAGGCAATTCTCTCCCTCCTTAAGGGTTGGCAACAAGTGCCTTGCCAACATTTAAAAAGGGCAAAACAGTGCAAATAAGGATAAAAGGCATCTCATTCAACTGGCGTAATGCAAAGTGTTATTTTATGCTTGTAGAAAATTAAGGCTATGGTATCACTTATTATTGGTGCTGGTTCTCCAACACTCACACGTGTTTTCTATACACGACACTGACAACTTATCCTCGCGTTGCCTCTTTGTTTGATCACTATCGTATTTTATAAAAAAACATTATTTCTAAAATTTAAGATAGTTACTAAATTTGATTTAGTACTACGTTGAACCCGAAGCTTTTGTAGTATCTGATATAATACCATATCAATCGTCAAATAATAAAAATAAATACCGCAGTAGGTAGGAAGGTAGGTAGTGGGTGAATCTCAGTAGATTCACCCAGGGTGATTTTACCCCATACAAAACATTAGCCTGTCATATGGATACTAAACAACTGATAAACATACTTTTATACATTTTTTTGTACATTTACAAAAAATGAATGTATACATAGAAAACACCAACACAAACAGACACGTTCATGCACACAAATGTTTGTACTGTCCAGGGACCGAACCCGGAATTCTTGGAATAACAGCCAAAGTATCAACCATTACACCAAGTCGTCAAAAGTCTCAAAATAACTGTCTCTATCGACTAGCGACCAGTAAATGGTCCGGTTATAAATAAAACGCGATGGAATTATTACTTCAAACAGACCGTTTCTCTATTTTATTGACGTGTCCAATATTTGAGCAGTTAACATTTTATTGGAGCTATATATAAAACGGAAAAGGTAATAAATCGAATAATGAAAAAGATAACTCGCCAAATATGTGGCTTAAACTTTTTCTATGGATTACTAGTAATTTACTGTGGAAAACGAAGGTTTCGTATACATGATGATTTAGCATGACTTCTAAACAGTTGTAGCCAGAAGGATAAATTTGAAGGTGTTGTAAATTGTACGCTACGACTCCCCGAATGTGGGCCCTCAGATGAACTGGGTCAAATACCATATACACCATACACTTTCCTCAATTACCTCTGATTTAAATAAATAAATAAATAAATATCTACTGACAATCACACAGCGCCATCTAGCCCCAAGTTAAGCGTAAAGCCTGTATTATGGTACTAAACAACGATAAACATACATGTATACATTTTTTTTTGTAAATACATACTATTATACATAGAAAACACCCAGACCATTACAAACAGACATGTTCACGACACAAATGTTTGACTGCCCGGATCGAACGGAACCCTTAGTGTTGCCGACCTCTCAACGCCACACCTATGGTCGATTAATTTATTTATATCGATTAAGTAAATTAATGATCTTGCGTATACAATTCGATTAAAATTTGAACTGTCAGCTAAAACATGTCTACATCAATCATAATAATTCATAACTTTTAGTCAGGAATACATGCTTTTGGGTGAGAGTTTCAAGAAAAATGTTTTTTTATCGAAAAAACTCAGTTGAAATTTCACAAGGAGTCCTAGCACACACTTGGTGCAGGCTGGAAAAGTCAAACAGGAGTCTCTTTCCTTCTTCCACTAAATGGGGAAGAAGGAAAGAGTGAGATATGTCTATAAAATACTGCAATAAGATATGAACCAAAGTTCATATTCATTTCATATTCTTTTATGGTTTCTTGTTTGTATCACATTAATTGTGAAATTACCGGGTATAAGAGACCTAAATGTTTCGCGGTGTCGGGCGAGTGCGGATTTGATGGAGGATAATAACTGTCTATCAGTTGTTGCTCTCCTGTAATGCCGCTCTGTCATGGTCTGGCGTATCCATCAGGTGAGCGTCCAGACCGTCCTGTACACTTATAACATAAAAAAAAATATAGTGCAAAGAAGCGAGTTTTTTCATGAACCCATACATTCGCAAGTGATTTTTCCGCGATAATCTGGGGTGGAAATCATTTTGATCATCACCATTGAAATAAATTAGACTATCGGCATTCTTAAAATGATATAAAAGGCGGGTATTTCGGAAGATAAAAAGTAACGATGAAATAAAATTATACAGCATTATAAAGATAACATTTTATTGAATAATTGTTGTTATTGTGTATTTTCATTCCTTATTGTGTCTCTCATCGTAAAATTTTTGCCATTATGAAATGGACCTTGTGTATCAGACTGAAGATTTATTTTAGATGTTGACGAAATAAAAAACACAATAATGCTTTGGCACGAAAACTTAAGAAGCTAATTGAATGTATAAAAAATAAACAAGGATTTTTTATATTTATTACTTTGCTGTCCGTTTGCATGTCTGCTTCAACTTTTCTCTCGGATACGCCTTCTTTATGTTATTAAGTATACCAGACGTTCAAGTCCCTCACCTGATGGTAACTGATAAGCCTGACCATGACAGGGCGGCATTGATTGAGACCAACAACGGTAATAACTGATAAACAGTTATTATTCTCCACCAATGCGACACTGCGCCCGACACCCGTGACAACAGATGTTCGGTCTCTTATACCCGGTAATTTTACTATCCAGTAATTTCATAAAATACAAGTCACATTTGCACACCATTTGGGAAGAGACAAGCCCTTCAACTTATCGCAGTCCACTGTTTGACATAGGTCTCCTCCTTTTTGCACCAGATATTCCGGTCCTCCAATCCAATCCGCACTGGGCCCGTGTGGACGACTAAGGCCTAATCACCCTATACGTGTAGGCTCGTGTCCCTCGGTGGGGACGTATAATAAGCTGATGATGATGATGATTCCGGTCCTCCGCTTTTTTCATCCAGCCTCCACCAGCGACCTTTCGCAAGTCGTCGGTCCATCGGCCGGAGGGTGTCCTTCGTTACGCTTGCCAAGATACGGTCTCCACTCTTTGAAAGCTTAGTGGAGTAAAATTCGAATGTATACTCATAGTTAAAAATAAAATAAGGTACTAGATAGAAAAATAAATATTAAGACTGCTCAAATTATGTGTTTTATTCGGACAAAGTCCCGGTCATATTATGTACTCAGTGACAAAACATACCTACTACATATTCACATTTATTCCTCGAATTTTTTCTCGGTGTGAAGACATTATTCGCGGACATTCCGAAATAATATCGTACATGCAGGCATTACGAACAATAAGGTGGCAGTTTGGAATTCAATATTCCCTCTTCCGATGTAGCTGTAAAACGCTGAATATTTTGTAAACGATGTTTCAAGCGCTTTGGAACAATAAATTGAATGCAACCTGGTATTGTGCGCAAATGTATTATATAATAAAAAATAAATGTCTACTGACACAGCGCCATCTAGCCCCAACTAAGCGTTGCCTGTAATATGGATATTAAACACATAAAACTTTATTTTTTAAATCAGCATATTATGTTCAATAATCGTGTCATGCCACAACCGACTTACGTCCATGGCGACCCTTTCGAGGAGTATATTACCTGGGCCAAACCATCCTACTTGGCCGACATTACTTCGAGAGGGAGGCTAGCAGGAGCAGTTGGCTGTCATTTGGTAAGCTACGTCAGTCCTAACGTCAACGATTCCGCAATGCTTAAAGAAGACTATATAACACTGATTTTTATTGCTACTGTCACCTAGTATACAACTTAGATGCTAAAATTTAGCTAATAAAACATAAGGTCTGAAATTTCTAGAATTGACGATTGATTTAGTGTATCATTTACGATGGGCTACTTTTCCAAATATTTCATGATTAAGTTAAGTTAGGTATGTCAATAATTATCCATAAGATTTATTTTCCCTAATGAATTACAGTTTGAAATACATTTAAAACTGTAATAAAAGCAATATAATATACAAATACATTTATTTAATTACGAGTATCAACATGCAGATATTTATCGTATGTCTGGATGTCTTCTATACTATTTATCTTACTTGTGCTTTTTCTTACATCCTAAGAAATGTAATACTGGTCCTTATAAAAGTGATAATAAAAACTCATAATACATTAAGGTAAATTATGTATAAGACTGATACTATAATACGGCTGTAAGACTTTAACATATATGCTTAAAGAAAATCAGAAACTCGTGTGGAAAACTTTTGTTACAAATGTGTATGGAATAAGGTTGTCATAAAACATTCCATAATATTAGTACAATAATAGGCCGTCATCATTATAATCGGTTAATCAAAACTCCCCACCGGGGCACGAGCCTGCCCGTACACGGGTGTATAGGTCTTAGTCGTCCACGCGGGCCTAGTGCGGATTGGCCGACTTCACGCACATCCTTGAATCTCTTCGCAGGCGTGCGCAGGTGTCCTCACGATATTTTCCTACACCGTAAGTGTGTCGGATAAACGTACATATTATTTCGAAAATTCATTGGTACTTGGCGGGATTTGAACATGCACCCCCCAGATCCACCAACGGCCTAATATTAGGACGAATAGATGCCAATGATTCAAAATTTATATCGCTAAAATGTTGTACAGTTTGACAGATTTTAATTAAACGATATCATTATTACGTAAAAATAAATGATTAAAAAGTCGTTGTCAACAAAACTTAAGCTGAAGTCATCATTGTGTTACTTATTAACCAATATGTTTTCCTTAATTCCTCCACACAAGTAACTATTTCGCAAAAATGTCTTGGTTATAAAAGATTGGAGAGGTCCCAAGGTGGGATTGCGCCAAAAATCCTGCGTTGTAATAAATAGAAGCAATGTAAACAAGGAAAACGTATATTACGTATAAAATATTGTTTTCATAATGTCACCGGTAAATTGGTATGCGATGAGCACTTTCATTTGCGATGTAATAATTTCGAAATGTCTTATTATTACTAGCTTATTTATACGTGAGTTTAAGTTTGATTTGCTTAGCCAATGTTCGATTTTCACTTAATACTTATAAGCATATTAAGTATAACGTGCATTCCAAACATAAATATATTTATTTCTGATTAAGAGTACATCAATATAATTAATAGTTCGAACCAGCGTTTAATATTTTAATTATTGTATTTCTTTTTAGTGTTCGCATTTTAAAGTTATCAGTTGACCAATCAGTTGACCGATCAGTTGACTGTACCACTAAAATAATGATTATTAAAAATAGGTACTAATGCATACATAAGTTTATCGGGGCATATCATATAAATAATACGCTCAAAAGAACATAGCATTGAAGTAAAAAGAAAGCTAATAAAAATATATAAATGAATCATGCTCCAGATAAATGGAACTCAATTTCGTCCTACTTTCCAATGTTGACTGAACGAATACGAACACAAATAGGCTGATTGCATCAGTATATTACTGAAACATGGTACATTTAACTGTGAATTTACGTTATATTTAGGATTTTGTGTATAAGAGTCGTGCTTCGTTCGAGTGAGAGCTTGACCGAAGTGACTCCACGGCATCACAAAACTGGCGTTAAATAACTATTGATACTTTGGTTTTTGACGAGCAGCGATCGAGTATGTATTAAGTTACTTCTATGGCCAACATCACCGCAACTGTTTTCATGTGGTTATGTGTTTCTTTATTACTTTCCTTAGAGAATACAAGTCTTAGTATGAGGTCGTTAATTTTGCGTCTTAAATAAAAATTTACCGATTTCTGTCTATTTGGTGACATCAGATATACATTCAGCTATCTGCTTCATCGGCTATCGGTTTGGAGCCGAGCCCATTGCCATTCAACTTGCTATTCCGGCAAACAACACACGTGCCTTTAGTTTTTTGTAATTTCTATAACGAAAATAATATCCACAGTTAAACTATGTACAATGTTTCAGGTATTTCGTTTGATCGAATTATAGTATGGAATAATTACTATTAATAGTATAAAAAATTACACGATGTATGTTTAAGTAGGTTTAGGTGCGGTGAATGTGTCTGATTGGCCATTTACAAGCGCCCTTTTATGAAATTATTTAGCTTTTGGTTGTATAGATACGAATGTGCCTCTTTTAAATTTTTATTGTGAATTTTATGCAATTTTAAATATAATTAAAGTTATCAAGGTCAAACTGCACTAATTTTCTAAGGTATAAAAATTATTTTTTTCTCAACTCTAGCAAATCGAAACAAATTCGAAAATCTATTTTCACATGCTCCGTGGTGATGCTGTAATAGACAAGTCATAAGTATACGTATAAATCATCAATGAAAGTTAAGTTATGCCAACAGAATTCATGGGTTAAGTTTTTATCGAATGGATAACCGAAAGATCGTCGATAAATAATAAATATCCAATGCCACCCATACAGCGCCATCTAGCCCATATTAAGCGTGAAGCTGTGTTAGGGTACTAAACAACAAAGAAAAAAACTTATTTTTTTTAAATACATACACATTATGCATAGAAACACCCTGACCATTACAAACAGATATGTTCATGCGCACAAATATTTGTAACGCCCGGGAATCGAACCTGGAACCTTTGGTATAGTAGCAGACATCTCGACCATTACACCAAATGGATCGTCAGTCAATCATGTCAAATCTATGATTAAATTTGTCTTATCATTGATTGACATTCTGAAAACATTACATAATCATTAAAACCCTCGGAGTAGTTTTATTACTCCCGAGTTAAAACCTTAACAAAATTTGCGAGCTAGATAATAATTGATCTAAAACAGTTCAAATCCCTTTAAGTGTTAAGGATCTTCTGATTTTGATATTCCACGTGTTCAGTACACGTGTACGCGAAAGGGTTAAAGGCCATTTATAAATGTAAGTATACCGTTTTGTCTCTATTTCCGTACAATAAACACTTCCGTCAATTAATCTACCTTTTAGCACGGAGTCTGGTGAATTTAAGCCTCATTTCAATTATACTCCTTAATTTAAAGCGACAATTCATAGGCAATGTTTTAGACTATAAAAGATTGAATTGTTAAGATTCTAGAGTGGTCATAACAAACAACCAGCCTGTATACTCTTACTGCTGGGCACAGGCTTTACTACATAGCATGGAAAGATTAGAAGTAACTCACCACACGGGCCTTATCCACTGACTCTCACACAACCCCATCTAGCCCCAAACTAAGAAATAGCCTGTAATATGGATACTAAACAACGGGTAAGCATACTTTTTTGTAAATACATACACAAAATATATATAAAACACCCAGACTAATACAAACAGCCATGTTCACACAAATGTTTGTACTGCCAGGGAATCAAACTCGGAACCCTTGCCCGACGTCTCAACCATTACACCAGATCTGACGACTCAGTATCGGGTCTAACACCTAGTAAAACTTGCCCAATTGTCAACCAAACGCGCTAGCAGCTATAGTGCTCACACTATAATTATATCACAAGCAGAACTGCTATTGATAGAGTACAATGATGTAAAAGTATCGTTGGTATGCTCACAAAACAATCGAAAAAAGTGTTCCGACTGCAGCGACAGCACACATATTTCGAATGAGCGATCATTTACCTAAACAAAGAGCCTACATCTGTATTCGCTTTGGCGGTTCGTTTTTGTGATAAGAATGGCGAAAGGTAGATACACCATCCGTGCCTATGATATGATATTCGATAGAACATCATTGCTAGAGTAATGATACGAAAAAGGTTTTAAACAAGAACTTTCCCAGGAATAATCCTGCTCTTATTATCCTGCAACAACCTTATTGGCTTGTTAATAAAATGAACAATTTGTTTTTTAAACTGTCACAAATATTTCCTTATTACTTATCAAGGCTTGATATAAATTAAAATTTAAACGCAGTTCTTACTGAAGTTGAAGGCTATTTTCGAGCAAACATTTTTCGTTTCATTGCGAAAAAAATTAATTTCCTCTTTTCCAAGACGAAATCATGGGCTTATTACTCGCAAAGGAATTGTTTTTCGATAATTCAACTTGATTGGACCTTCTTAAGCAGATGGTATTTGCAGGGTTCGAGTGAGTCTAAAATAGTCAAAGTGAAAGTAAAGACGATATTTTTAATTATTATGAATTAGTTTAACATTATTGTATATTATGGTAGGTGTAACCATTTAAAATACGTACCAAATAATATAATAATATTAATTTATTTTCAGTATTTAAATTATCATCAGCTCATTAAACGTCCCCACCGAGGGGCACGGGCCTACCCGTATAGGGTGATTAGGCCTTAGTCGTCCACGCGAGCCCAGTGCGGATTCGACGACTTCACACACAACCTTTGAATCTCTACGCAGGCGTGCATAAAGGTTTCCTCACGATGTTTTTCTTCACCGTAAGAGCGTCGGATAAGGTACATATAATTTCGAAAATTGTAAAACACATTGGTACGTGGCGGGATTTGAACCTCAGCCCTTCCGGTAGGAGGGCGATAGTCCATACCATTGAGAATAATAAATTATTTAGTATTTCCATATTATTATATTAATTTAAATTTCAGTTTACCATGATCGTGGTCTTAGCGATAAGAAAAACTTTATTTACATATCACGTAAAAGTTTAGCTTTGACAGCTCTAGTATACACTATCACAGCTGTAACCATCTTTTTGACCATCGCTATCTTAATATATTGCTACTTTAGAGTCTTGTTGACGAAGGGGTAGATAGTTACACCACTCCCTGTTGTTAGTTTCTTAACCATGTCACAGGCATAACGTGGTTTCATGTACCGTCATTTTGTTTGGCAGACAGAGGGGTTTGAAGTGCCCTCCCAAGCGTGGAAATATCTTTCTATCGGACGATTAGGAAATTTAAACTGAAATATCCTAACCAAACTGGGAAAATTTTATAAAGTAACTTTCACTTTGAGTTCTATCTGTACGATTCGAACGTATGAACTGATAAGTATTCGTGTATACGCTTGCACTTATTATTCCTTATAATTATTTCATGAGGCCAAGATTTTTATAGCACTCCGGTCAAGTCGACCTTTGTGTCGAAGGAAAACTCTCCCACACTTGACTGGATGAGGACAAAAAAACACCAAATTAATTCTCTCGGCTCTGCTGAAATTGTAAATTTACTTATAAACTCTACTTCAAAGCATCATCTTTATCAGCTCATGATACGTTCCCACCCAGGAGCACTAGCATATACATACCTTCTACTTGACTACACAGAACTAATTCATTTTTGTAATTCACATGTAATCTTGTATTCTAAGTGACGGCTTTCCTTCTACTGCCATAAAAACGTCCTCCCACGTTGGGATGTGTAAAAGTTACAAGTTGAGAAACTGTCATTTGAGAGAGGCGTTCCATTTTACTTGTCAATCGAGGATAAATATAGTACAAAATATTGTCCGGTGAAATACAGTCGTGTTTTTATTTATTACTATCTGTTCCCCGGTATTACCTGCGTTATAAGATATTCTCCCGCAATAAAACATAACCTAAAAGAGCACAGATCACATAAGTATACATTGCTTTATTTTTCTAAAATAAAAGTATCCTTTGTTTTTCCTTATAATATCCACTACCTGCCATAAAATGTCCCGTTCAAATCCATCCAGCCCTTTCAGAGATACCCTGAAAAAACAGATACTTAAATTTTATTTATATGTACATATTTTATATCATACTCGTATATGTAATAGATTGTTATTATTGACATATGCCAGTATGGGCTCTGCGTAAGACTTCAACGGAATGTACCATTCGGTATTTGTTGGCACTGGTGCTTTACCTTTTAATGGAGGAACTTATAAAATTTGTGAAAGCATAAATTATTTTTACTTCTACACGTTTTTGGTTACATCTCGGTTAGTACTAACATTTTTAGTGTATTCATGCACACAAATCTGATTGAATTGGTTAGGGGGTCATATATGTTTTGTGTATGATGTTATTTACAAAAACCCATATTAACGGTTATTAATAACCCTATTCTAAAAAAATTTAAAAAAAAGCATTTGATTGTATAACCACGTCTAAAATCTCTTTGTAAGTTATTGTTTTATGAATATTTGGAAATTAAAAAAAGAAATATAGTTGACACATTTTTTTTTTCAAATAAAAATCATATAGAAAAGGGTCTACAATATTCATCTAACTGCTTTATCTTGCATTCGCAAATTCAAATATGGAAATATTATTAGCACACTTTTAAATAATTTAAATATTTTCATTCTAAAGACCGTTATTTGTACACCAGTAACGTTCTCGATTTAAAATCTAATCGAGAAAGCATTTAACAAGTTCCATTATCACCTACACGGATAAACGGCTCAGCGAACCAACCCTGAAAGACTCGGCGAGGCGGGCGCGACCGGGCGTGAAATTGATCTCCTCATTATTGACAATGCCTTCCTATTTGACCTCAATGAGATAAAGAAATGTTTTGTTCCTCCCATTTTATTCTAACCGTGGCATTTTATCGGGATATTTCAGGTTTCGTTGATTATATTTGGCGTAAGTAATTTAGAGGTACCTATTTTCTTATTGGAAGACCTTGTTGCCTTGTTGCCGTGGGCAACACGATCGATTGCGCGGGAACTTCATAATTGATTTCTTTTTATGTTATAGGTGTACAAGATGTCAGACCGCTCAACCGATAGTAAGTGATACGACTAACTATGACAGAGCGGCATTGACTTCTTTCCTGTATAGAAAAAATATGTTGAATGATAGTACATACAATACTCATAAATATGAACATAAAACATTACACAAATAACATTTTTGGGAAATAATATAATTTACTAACATAAAATTAAACCATAACTTAAAGACAATAAGGCGATTCAGATGTGCTAAGCAAAATAGACGACAGGGGCGGTTCAAGAGGGTAAGAGCTAGTTACAAATTAAATATAAATATTTAATTATGTCTACAGACACATTACAATAGTAACCAGTGATACTAATAACGGTACTATCACGGTTGTATTATAAGAAATAATAAATACGCACTCACATTCACACAGCGCCATCTAGCCCCAAACTAAGTATTCGCCTGTAATATGGATACTACGCAACGGATATATATATATACTTGTATCATCATCAATCATCAGCTCATTAAACGTCCCCACCGAGGGGCACGAGCCTACCCGTATAGGGTGATTAGGCCTTAGTCGTCCACGCGGGCCCAGTGCGGATTGGAAAAATATATACTTGTATATATTTTTTTAAATACAAATTATATAAAGAAATCACCCAGACCAATACAAACAGACATTTTCATGCACACAAATGTTTGAACTGCCCGGGGATCGAAGCCGGAGCCCTTGGTGAAGTAGCCGACGTCTCAACTATTACACCAGATGGGTCGTCAAAACGATCAATGCGACATTTCCACCATAACTTATTCACATAACAATGCAATAAAGAAAACCAACCTCCCACTCTGAGTCGCGTCAACAAAATCTTTTTATATTTATCATTATTTCCATACGCGCTCATTCTGTGAACAAGCTGTCACGTCAGTGTCTCACAAATAATAATAGGTTAAAGGTACAATTCTATTTGTATCCGTTTTGAATGAGGGTCCGAATTTCAGTGGTCGAAAATAATAAAGATATACAGTTTATAAATACTTCTGTCCGTCAAAAACACAATAAATAAGAGACTAATAGCCTTTTGGCAGAGAAAACTGTCATAGTACTCTGTCTACTTTATCATCATCAGCTCAAATACGTCCCCACCGAGGGGCACGAGCCTAGCCGTAAAGATTAAGCCTTAGTTGTCCACGTGGACATAGTTTGAATTGGCCAACTTCAAGCTCTACCCTCGAATCTTTTCGTAAGTGTGCACAGGTTTCCACGCGATGTTTTCCTTCATCATTATAGTACAGATGTTTTTTTAGAACTACTACCGTAAGAAGTTTTATAATTACTACTAATAACTGCTGTTTTGCCATCGATACATTAAAAAGAAGACTAATAACATACTATGTATTTTATTTTAGTCTGCTTTTCATAATGCATATTATGAATGCAGAATCAATATAAACATGATTTACGGCAAGTTGGCAGTTAACTCTCCACGCCTCTACCCGAGTTAGCCGTTAGAGTCGTCTTGAGGATAAAATACTAAGCAGAAAATGAACAGCAGATTTTTCAGCGTTCAGCGCAAATAAATCTCTTATTTTTGAAGCAACTCCTCCAGATTGATAGCATGAACAAAAACAGGCGTGAAGTAATGCCAAAACCCCATTTTACTTAATTTCGTTTTACGTCTTCCTTTTAATGTATCTTCCAATGTCTATAGATGTCGGTATCATTTAACATCAGGTATATCTTGTGTTCCTTTACCTACCTATGAAATAAATAAATATTTATATATATATCTTATGATTATGACGATATATATATATATATTATATATAATATATATTATATATATATATATATATAATATAATATATATATATATATCCATGTAGGATACAAAAGTTATATTCTTCGTTATTTTATAGAAGTGAAAAATCCCTTTTGTGTAAGTAATGCTAAAAAAAATATTACATTACTTGTCATTTACTTTGCATGGCATGGGATTCTTCATGAAACAAACTGATATTTATTTTCTCGACTAACATGTTTCTTGTTTCTCGCGAACAATATATTATTCTATTCCTTCTCTAACACTTAGTAATGATTAAATAAATATTATTCTTTCGAAATACGTTGTAAAATACAAATGAAAACGACGTTGTCCCGAGCACAATATATCAAATTTGCATCGTTCCGTAAAGATCTTATTCGACTTGACAACACGTGAAATTGCATTCGCAACTCAGCGCCTTGCACCGAACTAGTTATTTAAGTTTCTGATACTGCTGCCGATTCATGTGAAACCACCAAACGTTATTAACATAGAAGGTACCTTGTATACACATTCTAAAATTCTTAACCACAACTTTAAGTTTTCTATCCCTTCAGTGGCTTTGACTTTAGAAATCAGTTAGTAATAAAATAAATATAATAAATATTTACTGATATTCACACAACATCGTCATGCTTAAAGACGAAAGTCTTTGAGCAATGCGTCCTACCGGTGCTAACATACGCAGCTGAGACATGGACACTGACTGCGGGATTGGTTCACAAGTTCAAAATCACTCAACGCAATGGAGCGAGCTATGCTTGGAGTCTCTCTTAAGGATAAGATCAGAAATGATTTAATCCGCAAGAGAACTAAAGTTACCGACATAGCCCGCCGGATCAGCAAGTTGAAGTGGCAGTGGGCTGGTCACGTATGTCGTAGAACCGATGGCCGTTGGAGCAGACGAGTTCTGGAGTGGAGACCGCGTCTTGGTAAGCGTAGCGTAGGACGCCCTCCGGCCCGATGGACCGACGACTTGCGGAAGGTCGCTGGTGGGAGCTGGATGAGAAAAGCGGTGGACCGGGATATCTGGCGCAAAATGGGGGAGACCTATGTCCAGCAGTGGACTGGGATAGGTTGAAGAGAAACACAACATCGTCTAGCCCCAAACTAAGCATGCCTACGCCAGTAATATAGAAACGCAACAACGGATGAACATGCTTTAATACTTTTTTTGTAAATACATAAATTTTAAACATAGAAAGCACCCAGACTAATACAAACAGACATGTTCATGCACACAAATGTTTGTAGTGCTCGGGGATCGAACCCTTAGCGTAATACCCGACCTCATTACACCAAATGAACTATAATACAGCAGATTAAATGTTTTTCCTAATCTGCATTTATTAATTTGCAGTATTTGCTTTCTCCGGCCAGCTTCCCCTAGTTGCCAACCTTCAACAAGTCGGCGGTTCATGATAAAATCAAATTAATCTAATCAATTTTGAAACCCTATAATTAAATTAATGATCATGAAGTGGATTCTACGGCACGATAATTATCATATAACTGGATGAATATTAACTAATTTACACATTTTTATAAGAGAGTCGGTGGCTCAATGTGGACTGTTGCCCTCCTACCGGGAGGGCTGAGGTTTGCATCCCGCCACGTACCAATGTGTTTTCGAATTTTCAAAAATATATGTAAGTTATCCGACAGTCTTACAGTGAAGGAAAACATCGTGAGGAAACCTGCGAAGAGATTCAAAGTTAGTGCGTGAAGTCGTCCAACCCGCACTGGGACCGCGTGGACGACTAAGTCTTAATCAGCCTGTACGGGTAAGCTCGTGCCCCTCGGTGAGGACGTTTAATGAGCTGGTGATGATGACACATTTTTAATCACTGGTGAGGGAATATGTACTTAATCTACTAAGTTGTAGGCTTGATATCAAGTCGACAATGTTGATAGAAATCATATTTTGGACTTCGTGTTTCCGTAGAAAGGCACTGTAGATCAAACACCAGTCGTCTAGCTTCAAAGGCATAGGAAATCGCGGTACCTAACGGAAAATAGTTAATAACTGGGCGCATATCTTATAGGTGGAGACTTATTATTTGCATTGTATTAAGCTTAAGATATCTGGCGCTAAATGGGGGAGACCTATGTCCAGCAGTGGACTGCGATTTGTTGAATAGATAGATAGACGCTTAAGATGTATTTTTTAAAATATGTATGCTGTTATTCTTCCGAAAATAAATAAAAATATGTATTTGTAGGTCATGTTTCTGAAATTTCCGAACAAGTAATTTCTGTAAGTTTAGCCATTTTCTCAAAAATTTTGATTTATTAGAGAAACTTTATACCTTTTGAAGATTAGCTATACGTGAACTTATACCACAATGACTTTTCGGAATCATGCACCACATCAAAAGTTATGACCAAATAGATAACATTAAGATTTTGGCAACCCATTTGGTGTAGCGTTTGAGACGTCGGCTGTTACACCAAGGGTTCCGGGTTCAATCCCCGGGTACAAACATGTGTATACATGAACATGTCTGTTTGTATTGGTCTGAATGTTTTCTATGTATGTATTTACAAAAAAACGTATATGTATATAAGTATGTTTATTCGTTGTTTAGTACCCATAATACAGGCTTCACGCTTAACTTTGGGCTAGATAGCGCTGTGTGAATGTCATTGGATATCATTAAAATAATACTTATCATTTCATTACCATTTTGAATAAATAGCTTTCTCGAGCCCGAATCTTTTACGAGCGAGGACATTCCACTTATTTACTTAAGCACTTTCTATAGCATACATAACAACTAGAAGCAACGACACCCTCTTGAAATTCCTTTTAACTCACCCAACTAACTTGCTCAGTGGAAGCAAGTAAAACCAGCCCACAAGGATGCATTGATACTAGATGTACCTCTTATTTCAGTATCACTAGATAATAAGAATAAATATCCGCTGATATTCATGCAGCGCCATCTAGCCTCAAGTTAAGCATGAAGCCTGTATTATGGGTACTAAAAAACGGATGAACATACTTATATATTTTTTTTGTAAGTACATACATGTTATACACAAATGGTAGGTTCTATACTAATGTCTGTATTCAAGAACGAGGCTGAACGATGATATTTACTTCAATTTAATTAGAAAGGGATAGCCTTATATACGATAAATAGCGGTATCCCTTTTTACATCTATTTAAGTAAGAATACGGCCTTAAGATTTGCTTTGTTGCTATCGTTCTTTGAAGTAAGTGTAATACACTTCTTTGTTAAGTAAGAAAGAAAGAAAGAAAAACCATTTATTGACCTTTACAAAATCACAAAACAAAATATAAAATTTTACAGAAAAAAAATATGCTCTCATTTTTTAAAAAATAACATAGCATTTCAAAGGTCAAAGGGTTCCGTGTCAGCTTAAGCCATTACGACGCTATAAAGATAAGCGTCGCAATAGCGCCGATATTCTGACGGAACCCAGTGAATAAATGACGTCACACAAAATAATATCTAACTTAATCACAAAAATAACATAAAATAATTAAGTAAGACCTATAGTTATAAAAATGATTGAATACTGCAATAGTTTGGAATTATATTTAGGGCTATATGGCGTATGCAAAGGTTTTTAGAAATGATACTCTAGGTTAAATCACATGATTCGAGTCGTCTCTCTATTGGTCTTAAACGACAGTGATCTAAGGGGATTTCAAAACCTAACATGATACAAACAGATATACTATAACTATAGGAAAAAAAAATCAGAAAGTGCAATTTTAATATAGCCTGTTCATATATCTAAACAAAATAAAATAAAACACACTGTACATAAATATACCTGTATAATGTGATGCCTATTTTTCCTTTTTATGCTTTTATCGTATGAATACAATTTAATTTGGTGTGCATGTGTGATTTATACAAAAGAGCGAGAAAAATTACCCCATCTAGTGACAAAACAATACTTGCAACTTGGCTCTTAGCCATATTGGAGTGACCGCTTGGTTTGCATACAGGTAAACTTTTATATTCAGCTTCCGATAGTAGGCCTTGTTATAGCTACAAACAAAAACAACGCTGAATAACTTTGATTTGAATTGCTAATGTATTGTTTCTTTAAACTGCAGTAAAAGTGGGCTGGCGATATTGTTTTGGTGAGTTCATTTTAACTTACAGGAGGTTTTCTCCTCGCTTTTGTTTTTAAAATATACTAGAATATGAATAACAGGTACCTATTATATTGTAAGAGTTTTTAAGATAACTATCATACAAAGTTTATCATACAAATGTTTGTTCTTCACATTTCATGGAAAATATTAAATGTTTTAAAGAATCAATAAGAGAGATGGCTTTTCAATAAATTTATACAAGGCTACTTTCATAATCATAAAATTAGTATTAGTATTGGCTATTTAGAATAAAAACTAAATTGCAACTATATAATATTTAATAAAATTACTTATTTCAAATGTTATGTTTCCTCTCTCCTAGTCCTTATATTGCCCAACAGGGTCTATAACACTGGTTTCACTTTTTATGTAACATCTTATGTAAAATATGGTTTGGCAATAAATGATTGAGTATTGAGTAATACTATTCCAAAGGTTCGCGATTTCCTCGTGACTCCAAATAGTGCGTTACTGATCTTAATAATGAAGATGGAAAAACCTAAGGAGTAGCATGAAACAAATGTTATCATATTAGATTAATAAATGACATTTCTAGTCAGATATATGTCAAAGTTAAGATCTCTGAGTCTTGATTAAAATAAAGTTTCGTTAATAAACAAGACACGGACAGCTTGAGATGATTAAAACGTTAATTCAAATATTAACAGCGAACCACTGGATGTCTTTAAGTAGTTTACTAAAGACATATTTCAACTCTTCTCTTTCATTTTGAATTTAAACAAGCTAACTGTGTTAGCACATAATCTATGATATACACACGAATCTTTTTTGATATTATTCATTATTGTAAAATTAGATTTTAACTTTGATGTTAACTTCATCTCTTCAACTCATCTGATGGGAACTTTACTAAGCAAGTATTTGGAGACTAATTTGGAGTTATTTTGTGTGTTGCAGAGCGTCATTAGTGTGGACTGCTTCCTTCCGATCTGGAGGGTGTAAGTTCAAATCCCTATATACACCAACACATTGCTGTTTTTGAATTTTTGAAATTATATGTACGTTTATCCGACACTCTTACGGCGAAGATAAACATTTGAAATTAAGAATGATATTAAGTTATAATTTTATTCTATGAAATAAAATCATTATATTGCATTATGCAATGCATCATTAAATGGAGCAGAAGATTTTTCGAGTGGTGACCGCGTCTTGGCAAGCGTAGCGTAGGACGCCCTCCGGCACGATGGACCGACGACTTGCGAAAGGTCCGTAGGTGGAGGCTGGATGAAAAAAGCGGAGGACTCAGATATTTGTTGCAAAATGGGGAAGACCTATGTCCAGCTGTGGACTGCAATAGTTGGAAGAGAGAAATACTAATGTAGGTATCCAGGCCTTTCCATAATGCATGGCCAATAGCCAAAAGCTAAACGTGCCTCTGGAGTACAGAGGAGATAATTTTTCTGTGATACATCCGATGACCGATCCATTCAATAGTGGCTTAACTTGCATGATCGGCAACAGGAACCCAGTGGCGTGCAAGGAGATTATAAGAAGGGTATGACACTTATAAATAATAACGCAAAAACAATAAATAATTTTCATTTTTATCAAAATGAGTGCTGTTGATGACAGCAGATCGCCAATGGTTTTAAATCTATAGAGTAAATGATCGAATAGTGGAAATAATTTTATATGTTGGCGATTTTCCGTGTAGTCTGGACGCACAGGGTGTGCACTGCTTATTTGCATAAATGGAGTGTATTTCACTGCCGTTCCGTCATCTTCAAACCATAAGTACATTAGCTTTTTTTTAAATTGCATTGTATTTTCATTGGAACGTCAAATTGCTTTTATTTTATAAGGTACAACAACAGAATATAAACTAAATCATCCGTAATACAGCATAGAATATAACATTTTAAATTTATATTCAAATTACAGATTATACACAGCATTTTTAACAAATAATAGCAAACATGCAAAGAAGAACGGAACAGCGAAAAATGATTGACATGAATTACACTTACACAATAGATTTTTTAAATGAACATAATGAACAGTTAAAGATGTCAGTGTGAGAGCAAAGATTATTATAGAATCGCGTCATCCTTAATAAAGGGGAACATAGAGATTTTTTTAAATATATGAATGTATTCAAAAAAATATCCATGTTTATTAGTTGTTTAGCACCCTGTGGTAGTGGCGCTGTGTATGTAAGGATATTTATTCATTTTAAACAATCGAAATAAATCATTCACGCAAATAAGATTGCTAAATAGCGCTTAGTACGCTGTACACAACACTAGCAGATGCAGTTAGTTATTCCGGGTTATTATTTTTTTTTATTTTCTCAGTACCTCATGTTGATTGATGAAATAAATTAAAAAAACACATTAAAGTCAAAAGAATAGAATGTAATTATTGTAAATATATATACGAGAAAAAAATAATTGTTAAAACCGCATCATAAAGTATTTATAAATAAGGAAACAAGTACCAACGACAAGGTGAATTAGATGGCGTGTAAGGAATAACCAGAAAATTCTAAAAAAGGCATCCTACTATGTCAATTTATCCTTAACGCACAGAAAATTATTCACAAGTGAAATTATACCTAAGAAAAGTTCCGTGAACGCGTATCGAATGCCGAGAGAATGAGGTTAGGGCTGGTTCATACTGTGTATAATATATTAATAGGATGCATAATAATAGGATTTTCAGTCAACGATCATTTAAGCATTTTTCCTAGATAAATAAAAGGCACCTACGGTGAAACGGTGAACCACAATTTTTTCAGCTTAATATGAAAAAATTGTGAACGTTTAAACGGTGAACGTTTATGACGTATAAAAAAAACAACACACCAGAAATCGTTCGATTTCATGGTTATGTACATCATATATATATATATTTTATCAACCCCATTGTTTAGAAATTAGAGCGCGGTGACATACATTTTTTAACAAAAAATAATAAAAGTAATAATATTTATAACCCTATTTAGATTAAGCTGGGGAAAACATTTATATTAAAATAAAATCTATTTTACTAAAGAAAGCTGAGGACTGGCATATCTGCCGCCAACTACCTATCTCCAGTTAAATTGCTAAATCAAATTTTCATTATAAATCTAGATGGCATATGCATTTTGTACATTATTTACACATCGTACATGTATGAAAAGCAGATCACATAATTGCTTGTTATGAAGACCTTATCAACTTATAATCTTCCAACCATCACGATTGTTTATTTATTTATTTTCGGAAGACTTACAGCATAAATATTTACGAAAATACAACTTAAGTTTAATACAATGCTAATAATAAGTCTCCACCTATAAGGAAAAAACAAAATGAGATAAGAGTGCTGACCACAAAACTCCGTATTTTTTTGAATTGATTGAAATTAAAATAACGCTCTACAAATAGCCGTTTGAGTGATGGAGTGCTAGTTCAGAACAAATCTAGTAAATTGTATTTGTACTCGTAGGAACAATGTAAAATCAATTATGTGTATTGAATATTGCCGTCTGTGACAGTCAAAGGATAAATTAGTCTGGTTTGCTTTGTGTCCTCTGAATAATGATCAATAAATCTACTAAATGCATTTAGTTAATATTAATATTACGAGCATTGTGAGCACTGCTTTAGTAAGTCCCAATTCCTTGGTATTCACTCGCCACCATCGCCAAACATTCGAATATAATATCTCGCGAGGTATTCCCCTCGATTCGCCCACGTTTTATTCGTGAATGTTGAAAATATCGTTTCTCATGTTCCCGCTTTGACCTTGATTAGTGATGTTGGATGTTACACTAAATGGACGGGTGAACTTGTCGATATTAATCAAGGATTGGGTTTTTTGGTCATACATACAAAGTATTCTGTATTCATATGGGTCGGTAAAGTTTTGTCCACGGACACTCATCACTATGGATTAACACAGGTAGAATAAAATACTTAAGCAAGTAAATATTCATAAAGTGAAACATATAGGTACAATTAAAATTCAGTAAATCACAAAAAACATATTGTACATAAACAAACAGTATCACTGAAAAGGCACATACTCAGCATATTATGTCAAGGCAACACGAGTCCTCGACACTGGTCTTCCGTAGGTGCCTCGAGTTGGAGCGCATTACGCACAAGCAGTATTAAAAAAATTAACAATTAAAATTTTACGTTAAAAATTTTCAGTTTAACTCAAATATATTATATTGCACTTAAAAATAAACAATAAAAAACCAAAAATTAATTAAAATAAACAAGAATGTAAAACAGAAACAGTAAAAATTTTGACCTAACTTACAGATTAATATAATTGGTGCCTCGTTCCTAATGCGCACCGCAAAGGAATGGAATTCTTTGCCTCCTTAATGTTCCCCGATCATTACAACCTGGCCGTCTTCAAGGCAAGAGTGAATAGGTTATTTCTAGGCAGGCATGATCCATCTTCGGCCGCATCATCACTTACCATCAGGTGAAAAAAAAATAAAAATAAATGATTCTTGACTGTCCGATTTCTTAATCGACAGTTTAACAACACCAACCCCGATAAATATTTTGGCATTTAGGGTACAAATTGACCGTAATAAAGTTTTCGTTTGGGCGCTCGCGAAATGGCCCCGTTTCCCAATAACGTTGTTTTGACTTTTTATATAGGTTACAAGCAGTCGCGTGCTGAAATTTTTTTCTTCAGCAATGTAATTGTTTGTTTTGTGCCTAAATGTTGCTATATTATGTTATGCAGTAAGTTGCAATCATAATGAAGGAATCTATTTTGCATTGAACAAACAGAATTTAGTTAGTTTCAAACAATCTAAATCCTTCTTTTCGAATTTACCTTAGCCATTTAAAGCTATATTTGAGATGACTCATATTACTTTTCACGTTAGATCTATCTTATTAGTTGCATTGTTGGTCTTAAATCGATCCAGAGTTCCTTTAATGTAAAATCGCGATAGTTTGATTTTTTTGGAACATTGGACCTAGAATCTCATTTTATATTGAATATATTTTTTAATATAATAGCCGAGAAGGGGACACTGTTCACTTATAGCTGGAAAGTATATACGGCTTATTATTGACGGAAACCTATATCTTATGGCGAATGTTTAAACTCTCAATGAGTAGCTCCATCGAATGACATTAAAATATTTTCAACTTAATCGATTTTGTTAGCTATGGGCAATGATATTCTGTATATATTAGTTATGGGGCGCGTATTTTTTGGAATAGGCTCTGGGCTTAGATAGCTAGTTTTAAAAAAATATATCTACTTCGCTTTTTTAATTATTACCGTTTGAAACAATCTACATGAACGATGTTTCTCTCCAATCACATTTCTATTTCAAATTGAAAAAGCAACGGCTCCGAACCATTGCGGGTTTGCGGCTGCCGAAAGTAAATGCGGGCGGCATAAAAGCAATTAATTTGCTTCTCTGCTAAATTACCTCGAACTCGTTACGTTCTTCTCGGTTTTCGCTTTTTCCTAGTGCTTGTATTAATTCAAAAAGCAACAAATGAGAAGCCTAAAATAAGATTGAAATTGGTGGAAAGTAATTGCACTGTTGGAAACGAGAGAGGTGTTCCATTTTCTAAGGGGCACCACAGTCACACTGACTGTATCTGAAATATCCCAATCTTACCTGATTTTCACGGCATCGGCCAACACCTGCCCGCAGTCTATTTTTTCATAGTTTTCCATACCGCCCTGGGGAGTTCACCACCCGGAGACAGCTCTTCAACCAAACGGGGGTGTCTCATTTATCAATGAACGCTCTAACCGTAATGCTATATAAAGACTACTGCAACACCAAGGGTTCGATCCCCGGGCAGTACAAACATTTGTGTTCATGAACATGTCTCTTTGTAATGGTCTGGGTGTTTCCTATGTATAATTTGTATGTATTTACAAAAGTATAAGTATGTTTATCCGTTGTTAAGTACCCATAATACAGGCTTTACGCTTAACTTGGTGCTAGATGGCGCTGTGTGAATGTCAGTAGATATTAATTGATTTCTTCTTTTTCTTATATTATAAGCGTACCGGATGCTCACCTAATGGTGAGTGACACGCCTAACTATGACAGAGCGGCATTGAAGGAGACCAACAACTGATAGACAGTTATTATCCTCCATCAATGCCGCACTGCGCCCGTAAACCGAGACAACAGATGCTAGTCTCTTATACCCGGTAATTCACTAGCTACGTGCCCTCATCCCGTAACACAGAAGTGCATAACACTTCTATTACACCGGACGATATCTTGCACTGCGGTGGTACCTACCTAGATGACTCAGTATCGAGTCTACCACCTAGTCATAGAAAAACTATCTACTTCACATGAATTCACATCACATACTTCAGAAAGAAAAAGTAGTTTGTAATTCATTTAAAGCTAGTTAACTTGTTCTCAGATTCGTGCGGTCAAGCTCATTCGTATTCAACAAACCACCGTCACTGGCTGAGCAATGCGATAATGCTATTACGTTACAGATGGCGCCACTTCCCTAATAACAATTATGCTGTCGTTACTTAAACACGTGCATGTTTTTATGGACTCTAATTATATAATGTATAGTTGCAAATTCAATTGACTTATGGTTATATGTAAGAGTTCACAGATATATCTATAATCATGAACAGCTTATTATACTTCCCCACCGAGGGGCACGAGCCTACCCGTATGGGTGTATGTCCTTAGTCGTCTACGCGGGTCCACTTCACGCATAATATTTGAATCTCTTCGCAGGCGTGCGCAGGTTTCCTCACGATGTTTTCCTTCACCGTAAAAGCGTTGGATAACGTAATTGTAATTTCGAAAATTCGAGAACACATTGGTACGTGTTGCTCGGCGCTCTGTCAGCTTTAATTATAATCAATATTATTTCACTATTAGAATTTGCAAATAATCAAGTTTACAGGATCGTTGAAAACACGACAACGAGGATTTTACTCGTCGATAATAAAACTAACGGACCGCAAATTCTACCTTTATCGGCGATAAAAACTCGCAACTACACGCCCCGCATCGTGGGGATTTATCAAATACTTAAGGAAACTAATGAAAAGTTCTCGCCAGTAATTGGCACAATTACCGGTCGAAAGAAAACTTGGCAGCGTAATAGCAGCGCTCGTGGTTACAGTGACATTTATGTAATACTAATGAGTTGATTTAGCTCATTAGCTGTGGAAACTTTGGGTTTTGCTGAATCGCAAGTATCGATGTGTGAATTGCCCGTAACAAACTTTTTTTTAATTAGTTCGTACATAGGTCAACCTGAAAAAACCGAGAAGTAAGCTTATTTTGAGTTTATTTAATTTCAATATTTCGATTCAAGTCGAAATAAGGGGATATGGCTAGTATTAAGAAAACTCCGTAATAATGAAAATCACAAATGTGAGGCCTGGTGGCTGGTGCTACGATAAAGTGGAAGTCATCATCACCAGCTCATTAAACGTCCCTACCGAGGGGCACGAGCCTACCCGTAAAGGGTGATTAGGCCTTAGTCATCCACGCAGGCCCAGTGTGGATTGGACGACTTCACACACAACTTCTCCGCAGACGTGCATGAAGGTTTCCTTACGATGTTTTCCTTCATTGTAAAAGCGCCGGATAGCGTACATTTATTTTCAAATTCGAAAACACATTGGTACGTGTCGGGATTTGAACCTCAGCGCTCCCGGTAGGAATGTGACAGTCCACACCATTGAGCCACCGACGCTCTCCAAGAGGAAGCAATATTCGTCAAAGAGTTGAAACGTTGTCCCAAAAGAATAACGGTTGTTTATTTATTCGAAATCCACAGCTCTTAAAAGTGTAAATAACAAAAACCAATTATTAACTTACAGCCAATAACGGATTTTACATATGTAATCCAAAATAGAAAAATAACATCCAGATATACTATTATATACCTAACATGAAACTGAATTGTATTTTTTTAATTTATTTTAGGTAAGTGCTAGTAATTATTTTAGTATATATTCCATCGTTTCACCACTTCTGCTTTGACAGAAAGAAAGACATATTCATTTGGCACACAAATACACACAACATATAAAAAACATATTAACAAAACTACCAACAAAGAAAAACAGCATACAGGTATTCTGTTTTCAGTGAAACCCTGACAAAGACTTACAGCAATTCAAACTATAAAAAAGTTAAAAACTAGAAAATGCGCAACAGACTATCTTATAGAAGATTTTAAAAACTAAAAACGAATCCAAAACATTAAAAAACGTTAATTAAAATACATAAAAAAACAATTCAAAATTCGTGATATGGTTTGCGTTCACTTTAAGTAAATTCGATGGTCAAGTTTGCCAAAGTACTATCTAACAATCTTGGGTGGTTTCCAAACGTACGTTCACTGTCAATTTGACTATTTATATATTGTAACTTTTCGATTTTCAGCTTCACCAGAACTTTGGCAATTATTATTTATTTATAGCTTAGTTTTTGCTTTGCATTTCACGACTCTTTCAAATAGAATTGTTTCGACATCGTGCATTCATACTTTTGATTTTTACCGCGACATAATACGAACGAATAAGTCGAGATTCAGCAACTTCAGTAAATCTGTTAAAACATTAGAACTATACTATTGCTTATTTTACACATAAAAAATGGGTTAGATAACCCAAGTCTAAAGTTTCACTTAATCTGTCCCAAAATTTATTAGGATGAACCAAGATTAGGTCATGGTTGTCTAGGTTTCAAATTGTATCCTAGGACCCCTTAAATACCACCTATCAGCCCACAATTTTTACTAAATATTATCATAACATCATGCTTTACTAATGAAGAAAATCTAACTTACTTTATCAGTTCTTTGCTGTCACAAAATGCGCAGCCCAAAAATCAGAGCCCCTCTTCCGAAAACTAAACCCTGAACACACCTCAGTCGTAATTGGCTGAGTACTGAAACAAAAACTAGCTCGCGTACTGGTGCCAATTAATTAGCAAAGGCCGTACAAGTTCTACATAGAAAGTTTGTGTTTCCGTAATGAATGCCGCCGCAGATCGTGGGATCGCTTTAAAATGTAAATAGAGGTCGCCACAGGTTGGTAAAATTTTGAATTCATATCGAGACTGGGAACATAGTCGAAAGATAAAAGTTTGTTATTCCAGAGTGCAAGTATGACAAAAGTTAACGCAAGCGACATATTGTTATTTAAATGCTCAGACATCAGAATATACATTAGACTGGATAAGCCGCCAAGTTTATAGGCAGTCCCAGTGTCGCAATTTCTTTTCGGTTCTTACCTGTGAAAATTATTATATTTCTTGGTAAATTTACTGATTCATTGCGATGATGGCATGTTGCAATTGCACAGGATGGCATTTTGGAAAAAAACGGTAATTTATTCTGATATTCATGCGTCTTGACTCGTCTCACAGAGCATAAACTGGTAGCCAGTGTATGCTCGTTGAGCTTACAGTTGTCGCACTTTAAGCGCGGCTTGCCCCATCTCCTGTATTGGGAATTCTGTGTTTAAATGCTTCTTTTAGAATTTCCTTAATGATATATAATTTATAATACAAAATCCACTTAGTTGGTATAGTGTTGTTTTTGCTTATTTTTTAGGAGTTTGTTGCTGTATTAAAATTATATAAATATCGATTGACTTACACACAGCGCCATCTAGTCCCAAACTAAGCATTAGCCTATGATATGGCTATTAAACAACAGATACACATACTTATACATTTTTTTTGTAAATACATACATATTATGCATAAAAAACACCCAGACCACTACAAACAGACATGTTCATGCACACAAATGTTTGTAGTGCCCGGGGATCGAACCCGGAACCCTAGGTGTAAGAGCCGACGTCTCAACCATTACACCAAATGGGTCGTCAAAAAATCTTATAGTGCTTTCTCACAAAAAGTATCGTGTCATAGAACGAGCAGACGTTGCAATAATACGGAGAGAAAAACTACTCGGTTTTGTCTTAAAAAACACTTCCATCTGTATTTTAATATCACACTGGCGTATGGGATTAAACAGGTTTATGTTATTTGTAAGATTAGGCTCTTGCCTCATCTTACAAGTAACATCACCTACCTAGCGGTAATTTAACAGGAAAACACAATTTACTCCATAACAACTCTTTCTGGCACACAACACACAAGTTCTACATGAAACTTTGTTCATTACGTTACTTCAACATGTAGATGTCGCTACTGGTCGGAGCCAAGTAGCGTAAACATTTCAGACAACTGGAACGAGTTTCACTATTAGTGTAACGAATTGAAACAATGAATATATACCACAAGTTCACAAAGTTACTTGGGTCATGTATTTTATTACGTGTTCGTTCAGAATTTAACACAAACTAATTGCGCTTACTTGATGGAGTATTAGTTTGAAACAAATTGTAGTTTTGGTTACAATCAGAGAGATGTTCTAAACTGAAAATCGCTTCAGGTTCTGGATCCTATTATAGTTTAGTTTCGGAATTTCTGGTTCAAAATAAGGAAGACCAGAGCTAATTAACTGGTAATAAGACACATCGAAGTGAAGGTAAACTTTTTCTCACAACTATGTGGGCTGCAAGTTTTGTAAACTTAAAAAGGATGTTACACATTCGCCAGTCTTAGGTCTACATGACTTCATAAGCAAAGACCTTTTGCTTTGTTTGTAATGTTCTGGGTGTTGTCTATGTATAATATGTATGTAGTACTTAGTTTGGAGCTAGATGGCGCTGTGTGAATGGTAGTGGATATTTATATATTTTATATTTTTATGTCATATTTACTCTCTTGAATTATTTTTTTATACATCGTTTTAGGGCAACTTACCTTAAATAGATTTATACAAATCCTTACTAAAATATTTTCAAGTTCCTGCGGCAACGTTCCCCTATCAGCTATCAAAGTAAACTTAGCCAAACGTGAATGAAAATACTCATGAATATCCTCGGAACGGGTTACCCACGCTCAGTATCACGTAAGGATGGCCAAATCAAGCAACTCTTTGGGGGTAAAGTTAAAATGCTCCCATCTTGTAAAGTTACGAGCCTATATGTATCTGTGTGAGGAATACTAAGTAAGTCCAAGTTACCAGTGGTTGATTTGAGTGCTGTTTGAGAATTGTCGATTAATTTCCTGTAGCAAGACACGTGATTTTGGAAGAGCATTTAGGTGACTGCAATTTATACGCCGTAAAAGGTGGGTTGGATTGCTAATAATATATCTCTGTTTGGTCTGTACTTGACTCGGTACTTGATGAATTTTGGTCATACATTTGACGACCCATTTGGCATTGCAGACATCGGTTGCAACACCAAGGATTCCGGGTTCGATCCCCGGGCAGTACAAACATTTGTGTGCATGAACATGTCTGCTTGTAATGGTCTGGTATGTATTTACAAAAAAAATGTATATAAGTATGTTTATCCGTTGTTTAGTACCCATATTACAGGCTTCACGCTTAACTTGGGGCTAGATGGAGCTGTGTGAATATCAGTGGATATTTATTTATTTGCATTTAAAATTTATAAAGATGAACTCTTAATTAAAGAAATTAAAAAGAAACCTATTTATTATTTATATGTTTATTGAATATAATATTAGCCGCAGCACTTCGCCCAAGTTACTCAGACCATTGCGAACGCTTTAAATTATAATTATCTATACTAAAGAATGACTTACTCGACTGATTGTTCCTGTAAATATCAGCAGATTGCTAGGGCCTCGACAGTAGTTGGAATCGTCGGTTAAGGGGCTTAAATAAAGAGAAGACAGAAATATGATACCTAAGTTTTCTTCAAATGAATGTATTCTTCCAGAGGTTGATTGATTCATTCAATGTTTTTGTGTTGTTTTAATTTTATTAGTTATTTCGATTGCTTGGTATGACTTAATGTGTTATACTTGGAACGTTATTTGTAAACTTACTGCCGATAGAGGTTTTAAAGGTCTAGACCAACATAAAATGCAAAGATTACTTATAAAACGCTTGTTAATGATGAAGTTTAATTGTTGATAGGATCTCGATTTAAATGTTGATCTAACACCCTAATAATATCGCCTTTGATAAAGCTGAATTCTAGGCTGAACTGAAAGTCAGGTATTGGGAATATTGGCTACCGTATTTTAACAACATAACTGCTACATATGAGTCACTGGTCATGATCGTTTGCAACACAAGATATGAGTCCTGTCTGCTGTGTTGCAGACGATCATATGAATGGAAACATTATGGTCAATTAAAGAAAAGACTTTACCAAGCCCGGAATGAAGAAAACATTTCCCAGTTTATTTTTACTCACCAAAGAAATAGTGTTCCATTACAGCTAGTGTAACCAACAGAGTTCTCTAAAACGAGCACCCTCTTTGTCCTCCTCTCGTATTACAAAGTAAAGTTATAATTGGTCTTGAAAGTAGGTAGCCGTGACATACAGAATAATAAAGTACAGATGGTTTTCTTAGAGAAAATAACTGTAGTAAATTTGTAAGTGCCGGTACATTTCGTAGTAGACGAAATTACCCATAATTTACTGTACTATAGTTTTTCTGATGGTTTGTCTAAAATCCACATTGATTTTGGAAATATTTCATCATCAGCTTGTCGAAACCGTGTGGCAGTGACTTTCACACAGCGTAGCCATGATTATAAAATTTGCTTTGGACTTTTGCTATTTTATTTACACTCTACATATTATTTTCGAATGTTTGCTACGTTGTGAATTTTTTTCATAAAATACTTCATGTATTTATTAGATACATAATAATGTAAGCATTAGTATTATAGTAACGGAATTAAACTCGTCTTAAAATGGCAAATCTAATTCAGAAACAACAGAGGTCCCTTTAAATGGAGACAAACTTGTTTTTTTCCTGCTTCAGTGTGGTCTCTTTGTAACTTTTCATTGAAAACTTAAAGTTCAGTGTGTAATGTTAAGAAAATAGCATTAAAACTTTTTGGACTCTTACATAATTATGAAGAATCCTTGGCGTACTTTATGTTTTAATAGATTTTAATAGTCATCGAGAATATGTTTACATACAATTATTTAAAGAGTGCCTATTCATTTGGTAGAAGTGAAAGTTATAAATAATTAAATAAATATCCACTGACATACACACAGCGCCATCTAGCCCCAAGTTAAGCGTGAAGCCTGTATTATGGTACTAAACAACGGATAAACATACTTATATACATTTTTTTTTGTAAATACATACATATTGTACATAGAAAATACCCAAACCATTACAAACAGACATGTTCATGCACACAAATGTTTGTACTGCCCGGGGATCGAACCCGGAACCCTTAGTGTTGCAGCCGACCTCTCAACCGCAACACCAAATGGGTTGTCGCCAAGATGGGAAAATCTTCTACGAAGCTACTATACGTATATGAGATTCTAACCTACTTCTTTCATCAGAAATTTAAATAATTCACGAAGAAGCAGCACATCATATTAAGTGGTAGGCAGAATACGAAATTTCATCAATATGAAAATAAACTGATTTATTCAATTTTAAATTGTACCTACGTCAATATAGTGGTATATCTGTAAATGAACTTATCACGGTCTTTCCAATAAAGGTGCGGAGTCAATAACGCCGGCCCGCACCGGACACGCCCGGAATGCGGTCGTATTGTTACCGGAATGGAGACATCGCGCTTGGTACTGAGCGGGGCTTGCGTATACGAACTGCAGAAAAAGTTTTTTTTCACTGGCAAAGTAATTTATGAGGCAAAGGAATTCTTGTAAAGCAAATATGAACCTTTTTGTATTAAAATTTGAGAGCGTATGACTACTGTCTCACCTGATGGGAAGTGACTGAAGTGGTGAATCACGCAAACTCAAATAATGCCTATTTACTCTTACCTTGAAAACTAAATTGTATGTATCGTATCAAACGCAAAAAGGTCATAACATTGCTTTGCAGTTCGGACGATTAAAGAAGAATTTAACTTTTCTGAACTTTTTTTGAAGGTTGTGTGTGAAGTCGTCCAATCAGCACTGGGCCCGCGTGGACGACTAAGACCTAATCACCCTATACGGGTAGTCTCGTGCGCCTTGGTGGGGACGTTTAATGAGCTGATGATGATGATGATTTTTTCTGTACCAATAGATGGTATATTGACAACAAAGGGGTGGCACCCCTCCCTACGGCGAGTTGAGAGCGTCGGATAAACGTACATATAATTTCGAAAAGACATTGGTACGTGCGGTTTGGACTCTGCCTCTCCAGATCAGAAGGCAACTAATAATGATTATTACGATATATTTTAATAAATTTTAAAAAATGGTATCTAAATTGCGATGAAGTCCAAATGTTTAAATAATTTGTTCGTTTATCGCAAATGACAGCTCAAAGCTTTGAAAATTAGTTAATGCACCTCCCATTTGAAAAAAGAATATAATGTATTCAATGCTTCACATTTTTAAAAGAAAAAACCTCTTGCATAATAATATTTTAAATGTGAAAATGTACCTGTGTGTTTTTCTGTTTGTCCGTATTTCACGGCAAGACAAGACGTCATTGTGTGTAAGGCAAAACGATGTATTTTTGTGTTACATAGGTTTTTTCTTGTCTCGTGCTGACCCCACACTTCCGAGTAAGTTTGTATGAAACATCCGCAATTTTGCAAGCAAAAAAAAACTTAGAATTGGTATGCAAACTATTTGTCACTAACAAAAATAAATAAATAATGAATCAATTACACATAACCAATAAAATAACCCCTCCCACACATTAAAATTAAAGATACAAATTCGTATGAGTCTCTGCAAAATTTGTACATTGGTTCTATCATAAAAATAATAACTCTGTTCAGAGTTAGCTAATATAATAAATCAGGAAAAGGGAACCGTGTTTCCCCGAATTATACGCGAGTGAAACCGTAGGCAAAAGCTAGTCAATAAAAGCGATGCCTCCGAATCTATTAGACACGTACCGGTCAAATCATTGTGACGAGTGTGAGAAATCCTCCCGAACGTGGCATATATCCCGACGTATTCCGGACAAGGGTGAACAGCTATAATAAGTTACTGTCAGACATCTTGGTTTTATCTCACGTGTCGTTCTAGACAACCTCTTAGCTACATTTAGAATGGTACAGGAAACTAACAAGTTACAGAACTCGGTAAAGTTAAATAGAACAAAAGGTTAAATGAAAGTTTCTTATCGCTGCTTATTAAAGTTAAATGATGCTATGTTAAGCTTATACAGCTAAATATAGGAAATGGTGATTTCAATATTAAAAACAGACACTCTAATTTTATAGATTATATGATAGAATATACTTATATAGAAGAAATTAACATCTTGTCCACAGTACCATGCCTTCGTGACGAATAGACTGTTTTAACCACAGCAATACCACGTTAGTACTGAAAACTGGTACAAAACCATGATATTATGCGCACTTTCGCAGAATATATAGGGTGAAAGAAGGCACAAAACTCCATTACCCCTCGCTAGATTTCGTTAACGCACTTGATATAATTTACTATTAGTCCTTCGGTGCTTCGAAGAGCACGTTTAGCTGTTGGTCCCTGCTACTGTCACAAGATGAAAGTCCTTTAACACCCAACACCAACTATTAACTATGTGGTAGACTCGAAACTGAGTTGTCTAGGTAGGTACCACCGCAGTGCCAGATAACGTCCCATAAAACTGGAGTGTTATGCACTTTTGTGTTTCGGGATAAGGGCACTGTAGCTAGTGATATTACCGGGTATAAAGGACCTAACATCTTTTGTTTTGGGTGACGGGCACAGTGCGGCATTAATGGAAGATAATGCTTTTCAGTTGTAGGTCTCCTTCAATGCCGCTCTGTCATGGTAAGGCGTATCACTAACCATCAGGTCAGCGTTCTGACCGTCCAGTACACGTATAATATAAAAGAAGCCAAGCCACATGGATCCACGTGGTGGGATCACCCATACTCCCAGTGCCTGCCGCGACTCATTATCAACTTACGCATCAAATCCCTTCAAATTGAGTCCTAGCAATTAAAACATCTTTTATTATATCTCAAATGTAACCGTAACAAGTATTTTTTTATGTAGCAGTGTACAGGGCGGTCAGGATGTTCAACTAATGGTAAGTGATACACCTGACAATCCGTAACGTGTGTTCCATTCACGAATAAAAGGCAATTTAAAGTAGCCACATTTCACCGCCAATCGCTTACCTTCCTATAACTAACATAGCCAAATCTACTTCGAATGGAGACCACAAAGAAGCTGCTTACAAAAAGGAATTACCTACATCCTTGGAATCCTTAGAATTTCAATATGACTCTCCCATTTACATGCGAATAACGGTGGATGTCACTCACACCGTAGCGTACTGATATTATGGTTATACTGGGAAAAAATATGGTTTGATGGTTTATCTTATGAATAGACTAGGTAGTAGACGGTTGGTCTTGGTCTCCATCAATGCCGCTTTTCATGGTCAGGCGTATCGCTTACCATCATGTGAGCGTATTGACCATCCTGTACACTCGGTATAATAAATTTAAAAATCGGCTAGCGCAAGTGCGATAACGCCTAGCGATAATTTTGGCCGCAAGTTAAACACTATCATAATCGTAAGTTATGAAATGGTGTCCCGAAATTTGTTTCATGAATATGCCAAAGTAGAGAAGATTCGTCTGATGGTTTGTGATATTGACACTCATGGATACTTTTATCTCAGACAAAAAACGATTAAATATTTTTTCTCTCGCTCCCAATCGCCCTGTGCCCGCTAAAGCTGTGAAGGCTATCAGCGTATATCAGCTAAAAGTTTATCCACAAAGAGAAGTAAATTACAGAGTATCGAAATAATTCTCAAGATACGACACGTTGTGAATGGCAGCCATGCAAAAACCGAGCGGGAAGAAATCCCAAAAGACCAGTGGGTTATATGCAATCCCGCCCGACGTATTTCGCTTTTTATTTTCCAACTAAACGCCGGATACGGTTTGTATACAAAATATACGGTGCCTAGATTAAATTATATCAATCCTTGAAATTCCGAATGAAAAGTATTCATAAGAGATCTTCTTGGGAAAACTAAGTTTTATTTTAACTTAACTTAGCGACTGTCCAAGACTTGGATCTAGAAATCATGTTTGAAACAAGTTTTAAAGATAAAATGTGGCATGAAAACGTTTGAGTTTTTAAATTGAAGCTAAGATTCCATTTAAATGATAATGATGATAACAGAAGTTTATTGCGTCGCGGCTTACATACGCTGAAGTGGAAGTGGGCCGGTCATATCTCGAGACGTTCAAATGGTCGATGGAGCCGAAACGTGTTGGAGTGGCGACCTCGCTTAGGCAGGCGCAGCGAGGAACGGCTGCCCGTTGGACCGACGATTTGAGGAGGGTGGCTGGTGGAAGTTGGATGTAGGCTGCTCAGGGACCGGGATGGTTGGCGCTCATTGAGGGAGGCCTATGTTCAGCAGTGGACGATAGTGGGCTGATTGATTGGCTGATTGATTACATAACTTAAGTTGTTAGTTGTTTTTTAGAAGCAGACATTGTTACTCTTTTTAATTCATTTGTTAAAAAAATGATAGTCGGTGGCTTATTGGTGTCGAATGTTGCCTTCTGATTCGAAGGGTGTAGGTTCAAATCCCGCCACGTACCAATGTCTTTTCGAATTACAAAAATCGACGCTCTTACAGTGAAGGAAATCATCGCGCAAAAACCTGCATACATCTACGAAGTGATTCAAATATACTTTGTGAAGTAGGCTAATCCACAATGGCCCGAGTGGCCGACTACGGCCTATACACGCTGTTCGAGAAGGGCCGTGGTCCTCTGTGGTGACGTTTATGACCTGATTAGGTTTAGGTTCATTGCATGAATGTATTAGATTTGTTGTTTCAATGGCATTATGTGTAACGAATATTTTGATAAATAGCGCTGAGTAAAACCAAAACATAAATTAATAAACCGCATACTTAAACGATGAAATTCATGACATGCAAATTTTGTAGGAATTAAAGGAAGCTTAAACTCTTCTCACCTTTCCTTTGACACTAATTAGATCCAAAAATTACCTATTTATAAAATTTTAAAGGTAAAAATTAGCAACAACATTGCTATGTTATGCATGATGCTAATTATAATGAAAAAGGTTAAATTTATGAAGGCAACATACAATGTATGAACCCAAAACAATAAAAATTAAAACTCTTGCATGGTTTTATATTCATTAAAACTCTAACATGGTTAAAATTTCCTAAAACATTTTTAGAAAAGATATTAAGAAAGTTAAGATATGTCTATTTGTAAATTTTACTGTACCCGAATAGGAAACTCTGATTGATTAGTGGGGTTAAAAACTAATCAATGCGAACTACTTAATTAAATGAAAATTGACGTCACCAACATAGTAACAGACTGGCTGAAAAAAGAACTCGCAAAAAAAACTAAAGTATTCCAAAGAAGACCGTTCGAAATTTAAATACGCCATCGCGAATGTGTTGTTTAACCGACCTCGGTACAGTCGACCACGTCAGCCGGAGGACGATAGAATCTCGCAAACGGGGCACGTCCCCGCTTTGTACGAGTACAGTCGGACCAGCCGGAACACATACGTGACTTATGTAAATCAATCGCTGTTTATAAGCATTCTGTGGTGGTTGCTTTATACATTTTGTTGCATTCTTTTTCTTGGCGGTTTTTGTGTTTCAGTGTGAAATGTTAAGAAAATTAAAACTTCTTGGACTCTTACATAATTATGATGTAATTCTTGGCGTTCTTAATGTTTTGAATGGATCCTAATAGTCATAGAGAATATGTTAACACACAATTATTTAAATAGAGCCTAATGATCTGGTAAGGCTTAACATACTCCAGAAGTGAAAGTTATAGATTAAGTTCTATGTGTTGAGACTGACTGCGGGATTGCTACACAAAAAAAGTTACGCAACGGGCAATGGACCCGAGTCCTTCTTCAGGATCTAATTAGAAACGATTTTATCCGTAGAAGAACTAAAGTTATCAATATCAATCTGTTTTAAGTTTACCATTTTTCTGAGATATAACATTATTGTACTGCTGTTATACACACACAACCGACGTATATTTTTGTTTAGTGTTTTTTTCTTTATTGATTATTACATACTTGATTCTATTCCATGCCTTCTAATTTTCATAGTTATGTTTTTGTTATTCGTATTGTGTTTTGTATGTAATTATAATGAATTGCTTTATTTTGGTATTGTAATGAAATTGTGTGTTTCAGTGTATGAATAAATGATTTATCTATCTATCTATAGCTCGTCGGATTGGCAAGTTGAAGTCGTTGGGCCGGTTATGTAGGTCACATTACCAATGGCCGCTGGTGCTAAATAGTTCCGGGTCGGAAATTAAGTCTTGTCCAGAGTAGCTCAGGACGCTCACCGACCTAATGGGCCGAAGACTTGCGAAAGGTCGCTGGTAGTAGCTGGATGAGGAAAATAAAGGACGGATCAATGTCCAGCAGTGGACTACAAAAGGTGGAAGAGAGAGTGTTGCAGTGCTGATAGCACATTACCTCTGCATAATTACATATATTTGTATAATTTGACCGATTTTCTGAGAAAAAGTGTATGCAGATTAATTTCGACATCCAAATACAAGTGTTATACCGAACGTATTTGATAAATGTAACTCTTATTTAAACATTTGATCCTAAAAAAATATGGTTTTTGCCTAAACAAACTTGACTTTCTATATCCACGGATTTTCAACTAGTCCTCGCGGATCGTAACAAAAATATTACGATCAAATGCGAGCATCAAAAGAATCGAATTAACATTTTACCCGTGTGTTAGAGCAAATAATCCTTTGCCTTGAAATCCTGGAATTCGTATTTATCCAGATAAATAGATGAATATAACCTATACAGGAAGGCTCGTGCCCTTCGGTGGGGACGTATAATGAGCTGATGATGACGATAAGGTACCGAATCAACCAGTCTATAAAATGATTTTGGTTGGTTAATAACATGCCTACCGAGAAACGGATCTGCAGGTCTGTATTACCACACCGCATGGGCACAAGATATAGGTCTCCCCCGTTTAATGCCAAATATCCGGGTACCCCTATCTCCTCAACAAGCCTTTTACAGCGACACTTCGCAAGTCATCGGTCCATCGGGCTGCAGGGCAACCTACCCTACACTTGATCTGTTTTAGTTTTTTGGTGATATAATGTCATCGTGACAGTAAGGACGCTCACCTGGTAGTCAGTGATACGCCTGACCAAGACAGAGCGGCATTGAAGGAGACCAACAACTGATAGACAGTTATTATCCTCCATCAATGCCGCACTGCGCCCGTCACCAGATACAACATATGTTAGGTCTCGTATACCCAGTAATTTCACAAGCTATAGTGGCCTCATCCCAAAACACAAAGTGCGTGGCCCTCCTGTTTCAGTGGAAGATATGTCTCTGTGGTGGTACCTAGCTAAACGACTCAGTATCGAGTCTAACTACTACTTGATGGTAAGTGACTCGCCTGACCATAACAGAGCAGCATGAAGTAAAACGAACTGATACAAAGTGACAGAACATCGTCACAAAATAGCTACGGCAGGCAGCAATTCACAGCATATACTCAAGGGAATATACACTGGAACCCGATGATTTGTCATTTAACAGAGTCAGACAGACAACTACTCTAGATTGTAAGTACCCTTTTATTACATTTGTCCGCGAATAGTCAACAGTTCTGTACTTAGATCCGATCGGAATATAGTTCCTACAGCATATTCAATGCTAACACAATAAGGCAAACGGAATCGCAAACAGTCTCATGCTGTAAGGTATTGTAGGTGGACGGTCCGCACTGTAGGCTTTGTGAAAACATTGTATGCGATTTCACAATACTGCGATTCAATTGACTTTCGCATACACGTATCGCATTGGGGTCAAACATTGTACCTGTTATCAGTTCTTTATTCCAAGGACAGTTCGAGACTAGACAACTTGGGAGGAAAGGTCCTCATTTTGCCAATAGTGTCTTTTAAAGCATAACGGGTGATATGCTCATTGCCTTTCATATTCGAGATAATATACTGATACATTCCAGTTTGCGGTTCGTCAAAACTCTGGCTGGTGGTCCGACGAAGACAAAATCAATAAAATAGATCCTTTATCTTGCGTTATTGAATGCAATAAACATGGAAGATGCCTTTAGCTAATCCAAAAGTTACAATTAATTATCGCTGCTGCGTCACGGTCTACTAAGTTAATTTTTACCAAAATTATAATACACTAAAAATAATATGATTGTAATCATCATCATCATCAGCCCATCAAAGGTCCCCAACGAGGGGAACGAGTCTACCCGTAACGAGTGTATAGGCCGTAGTCATTAACTACATACACGGCCGACTTCATGCACGAACTTAGAATCTCTTAGCAGGCGTGCACAGGTTTCCTCACGACGTTTTCGTACACCGTCAGAGCGTCGGATAACGTACATAATTATAATTTCGAAAATTCAAAACACATTGGTGTCATTGGTATGTGTCGGGATGCGAATCTGCGCCCTCCTGATCGGAAGCCAACAGTTCACACTATTGAGCCACGGATTAATAATCAAGACTAATCTTAAATCAAGATTAATAATGAACAACACTTCAAAAGTAATAATCAACGTATTAACAAGAATTAGTGCACGTAACAAACCAATCACAGATTCATTACATGGATTATTCCCCAAATTGAAGTTCCGAGGAAACAGGTTCGAAAACAAGCCAGCATTTATATTATAATTTTTGACCTCACCCAGCCTTAATAACGGCTGCTTGAAATTCAGACGGAGCCAAAAGTTTGGAGTTGCCGAGTGGAATGAGAAATAAGCTTTCTTAACGAAGTGCCCTCTAAGTACTGAGTGACGCCCTACTTTTTTCGTTGTTTTTTATTTATGATAACGAATTGTTACTATGCTTTAGAAATAAATATGAATTGTGGAACATATTGCTTTATTGCCCAAGCCGTTTGTGCTTTTGTGGAGGATGTGCTCGTACTGAAGTCTAGATAAATTTACCTGTCTACGGGTTAAGGGGACAAAAAGGAGTCCAATTGTTCCAAAGGTTGTCTGCTCCTAGTAGACAAGGTCACCGTAGAACCTAAGTCAAGTAAAATAAGAGTCCATTGCTTAACCTGACTACAATGATAGTGTTCGCTCCATTCAATCGCAGTTTTCTGCAAGATCAAGGTTTTTTCCACGTAACTATTGATTTCAGTCCTTCGCTTTCTTTATCAATTTTCTAACAGTGGTCCTTTGCTAATCGTAGATTCATCGACAAGACAATAAATCTTGTGACGTATGTTATTCAATTATTGTTTAGTTAGAATATAAAATAACTTCATACTTTCATGTCATTAAATAGTGTATAACCACGGACTGTAGTAAGCATATACTCCGAAACTTTCGGACTAACAAATTAGTGGTTTAAAATTTTGTAGAAAGCTTTTCAGCGTTTATTTCTCTCATCTATATGAACTGTATTACCTTAAATGGAACTCGTATGAATTTTGTGATATATTCGTCACAATAAATAAATATTTCCCACGTTTGCCACGTTTACCAAGCTATTGTGTATTGATCAGTTGACAAAGACACATGTCAGATTGGCTTTGATCCCAAAATTTGTAAGTTCACTAGATAAATGGTTTTTAAAAGTTAATATTTTAGTTTTGTAGTAGCCAGAAAGGCGCATTGCAGCTGGTTTTGTTCGTGCTCATTTATTTTCAAAGTGCAAAGTTTTGGTTAGACTAGTGAGGCTGGAGTCAGGTATATTAACAACGCGTGAAACAGCTGTGCATATTAACGCATTGGTAAAGTTAATCTAGTGGAAAATCTTACCTAGATTTACCAGGGGAACTTTGTATTACATTATCTACAAAAACTCTCTGTGCTTAAGATAAACATACCTAAATTTCAGTCCGATTTATGCGACAAACACGAGTTGTTCCAAACCCATTTAATTAATAAAATATTTTATTAATTCTCTTTGTTGTTTTTATTATAATATAACTGAGATGGTTAGCATCAATCAAAAGGATTAAACTAGTTTGAGTTTTAGGTAGTGGACTTAAAGTGATGAAGTTTAGGAAGTGATTCTGAAGTATTTAACATTTTTTTACTTTTAAATAAGACTGATTAAGGATTTGTTTGCACACAATAAACTTCAGAAGATATTTTAGGTGGAGGAGTCGATACCGAGTCATCTAGGTAGTTACCACCGCAGTGCCAGATGTCATCCCGTGAAACAGGAGTATTATGCACTCTTGTGTTTCGGGCTGAGGGCACTGTAGCTAGTGAAATTGCGGGGTTTAAGAGACCTCATATCTGTTTTCTCTGGTCTTGGGCGCAGTGCAGCATTGACCAAGAATTATATTTGTCTATCTGTTGTTGATCTCCTTCAATGCCGCTGCGTGGTCAGGCGTATCGCTTACCATCAAGTGGGCATCTTGACCGTCCTATATACACTTAAATATAATAATAATATATATAACACTCGGTCTCGTGCTCCGGGAAGTCTCTGGTCTTCGCCTTCGTCTCACCGTTGGTGGGCGAAGTGGACCCCATGAGGACCAGATCCCCACCTCCCGCTTGCCTTCATTGGCCGTCGGGAGTGAGTCGCTAGAGCTATGCTCGGGGGGAAGTGTCTAATGCGTAATAGCGAGGAAACCGCTCCGAGTGACCTGCGTAGTTACTCGCGATGGTGAAATCGGTGCCGCACCTCTCGAACCCTAGCCGCGAGCGCACATGTTGCCCCTCTGTCGCCCACTGCAGGCGACCATTAGGGGGCCCATCTAGCCGCGGCGAGTCACGCCTGTCTCTTTTTACTGTGAGACTAGTTTAATGACAGGCGTCCGTAGTCTACTCCATAGCCCAGATTTTCAGTCCATCAAAACCCAATTCCATAGCCCAGTATCGTAGTTTCCATATATTTACAATAGTCTTTCACCTGGCGGGGCCATCATGGGTTGTATCATATTGTGGCATTCTGTGATGCATCCGCCACGTGTAACACTTACAAAGATTAAACATTCGAAAAAGGCCTGGTGCTGTTGGCTTCGGCCCACACATGCCTTCAAAGGACCGGGCCACTATATTGACCCGTGAATCTTAAGGATTCGAAAACATAATAATAATAATAGTAACATTGAGAAATACCATAACTTCAGACTCTAAAATTAGAAAACTGTTTATAAATTTTGCTTTCTATGTAAAGCTATTTACCAATTTTACTTTGCATCTATTTTAATAATATGTAAAATTCAAGACTTGTTTGTAAAAAAAGGGACACAGTTTTATTTAAAAAATGCATTTATTTCAGATGATTTGGCTTATCTAATAATTCACCCTATGAAATATGCAAGAACGTTTGTGGTTATCTTGCAAAATAAAAATGAGTTCCGATCAACTTGAAAGATGCGGTCTAAAGCCAAATTTCCAAAGTTTCCAATATAACTCGGTATTTCAATTCAACAAGCAACTTGTAACTGATGCACTTAAACTTGGGAGCGGATAATTAGCAGTCCCACTTGTCTACCAAAGGATCGCGGTGCCAGTTAAAATTTGTCTCTCCCTCGTATAATTTGGAATCTTACACGAACATCTCGGAAACTTCGCTTTGGCATATTGAAAACCTTGTGTAAAGAGTTTGATATAATAGTTCTTCGACATGCAAAGTATAGTAATTTTACTTCCACGTGATTTCGTCTTACTAACTGCATCCTTATAGTGATCTGAACGTTTAAAAAAAACATTTTTTTTGTTATTATTGTGATGTTTACGAAATCCTTAAGATTCACGGGCCAAATAGTAGCCCGGTCCTTTGGAAGGCATGTGTGGGGCCGAAGCCAACAGCACAAAAGCCCTTTTTCAAATGTTTAATCTTTGTAAGTGTTACACGTGGCGGATGCCATCACAGAATGCACAATATGATACAACCCATGATGACTCCCGCCAGGTGTAGACTATTATAAATATATGGAAACTACGATACTGCGCTATGGAATTTGGTTTCGGTGGACTGGAGATCTGGGCTATGGGGGAGACTACGGACGCCTGTCATTAAACTAGTCTCACAGTAAAATAGAGACAGGCGGTGACAGGCCCGCGGCTAGATGGGTCCTCTAATGGTCGCCTGCAGTGGGGCAACAGAGGGGCAACATGGGCGCTCGCGGCTAGGGGTGTCGAGAGGTGCGGCACCGATTTCACCATCGCGAGTAACTACGCATGTTACTCGGAGCGGGTTTCCTCGCTATTACGCCATTAGACACTTCCATTCAATTTTCCATCTTATTCATCTTACATCCTAAAAATGCAATGTAACCGTAAAGAAGTCACAAAATTAAAAGGATTAGGTGTGATTTATCACATTATCACACAATATTAGAAAAAACTCTTTTTCGATTTTATTTCTGCTACCTAATAGAAATATCTGCACTACAGAATTCAATGAGATGCAGATATCGGTTCCGAATTGCTGAGTTTCCATTCGTAGCGTATTCATTCTTGGCGTACGTGTTACTATCTATCCTACGATTTATGCGTACTCTACTGGTGTGTACCGACCTTAGTAGTGTTTTAAGGACTTCTAAATATGTTCAGAATACCAGATTGGAGATATTGCGATCAAAATTGTTTTTTACACCGTAAAAAGTTTATCGCTGACGAATAGCTCGTACCAAAAAACAAGGGAGATGATGATTACAAATATGTTGAAATACGTAAGTAGGAAAAAAAACAAAAACAAACAGTTAATAAAATGTATAAAAACAAAAAGACATTCAATAATATGCACAGTTTGTGGAGTTAATTGTAAAATAAATAACACTATGAAAATGACAAACATTTTGCATTTGTGCAAAAACAAATCTCTTGTCTATGCACCGACTTCAAATTATAAAAATAATGTTTTTTACCATTTCTATTTGCTTAGGTTTTTTTTTGTTTTTATTAGTTTAGTGTTAAAAGTCGTTATTTTTGTTTTTATTTTTATTTCAATATGTCGTTTAGCGTTTTAATGTTGTACCCTTTCTTGTCATGAACTTTAGTAGCAGTGCGGTGTAAATAATAAAACTACTAACATTTATACTTTTACCTGAATCCCAATCCCAACACAACACTGACCCTGAAGTAAAATATAATATTACATTTATTGACTTCTAAACCATTTTACCAGAAAACAACTATGACTTAAGAGACAGAGCCAACTGGGCGCGAAATATATCTACAGAAATAGGCTACAATTTATTCATGGAATTCAACACAAACGCACACTGGAACAACCTGTCTAGAATCATTTTATTCGTCTTGAATTTTCGTGCTCATCAGGGATTTGGGTGTATCTTTTTTATTTCAGAAACGGTGTACCCACATATTTACGCGTATACGTTCTATTTTAATAAGATCGCATTTATAAATTGAATATGCCTTTGACGGATAGAGTATTGAGACTTTTCGAAATTCGAATTGTCATTAATGTGTTTTGGTATAATTCAAAGCTTTCTAGATATTGTCAATATCCCATCTAAATGTATAGTTTTAACTAACAACATACTTAATCCCTGAACAGGCCATTTGCTTTCTCATAAGCACGGCTATGGCAATAGGTGTTGGGCCGTAATACTCAACCTAACGTAGAGAGGTAGGTGCTTATTACTGCCACTCTTCAATAGCAACCAACATTACAGTTTCACGTACATTCCGAAGCTTGGGAACTTAAGATTATTTCTTGATCACCCATCCTATGACTGACCATTTCGATGGTTGTTTGACTTGCACTATTACAAACGCACTTAAGATAAACGAACGCTATTAAGATATTTTGCGTGATAATCGATATATTGTCGCGAAACTCATCCATACCGAAGTTATACCAACAATTTATATTTTATGGAACGCTCTTACGTTAGCCTTACAACAAAAACTACCCGCAAAGGTTAATGAAGTCCATTTGTAGCTGTAACTGGAAGCACGCCCCCGGGGCCAGGACCCCCTATCAGGGAACTACTTCACTAAGAAGCTTCGCCAATTTATTTGAACATGTAATAAACAAGTCATTTGATTAGCCTTAAGTGGGTACTAAATGCACCGTAACTTAAAGCCGTAAGGTTTATTATATTTTATACGTTGCGTTCATGATTATCAGCTTTTCTATTAGTTTTTGAATATATAATAATTGTTTATTTAGATGTTTTAAATGGAATATCAATGTAAACGAAAAAAAGGGGCACATGTAAACGAGTTCTGGAGTGGAGACCGCGTCTTGACAAGCGTAGCGTGCTCATCAGTCCACGGCATTTTGCCGAGGACAATAGACTAGCTAACCTAGCGAACTTCACACTATCTTTTCAAACTTATCATGATACGTATTTTGATGCCTTCCTGGCGGCCTTTTATCAGTAACACCAAATAAATGCATAGTGAACATTAATTATCAAATCTTAATGCAAACACTATATAAACTGTTTTTCTGTTTATGTAGTGTTCGAAAGTTCGCTAGTTCATAATAGTCGCGTACGAAAGACGCAACCACAGACATCAGAATATACATTAGACTGGACAAGCCGCCAAGTTTATAGGCAGTCCCAGTGTCGCAATTTCTTTTCGGTTCTTACCTGTGAAAAGTTATTATATTTCTTGGTAAATTTACTGATTCATTGCGATGATGGCATGTTACAATTGCACAGGATGGCATTTTGGAAAAAAACGGTAATTTCTTCTAATATTCGTGCGTTTAACTCGTCTCACAGAGCGTAAACTGGTAGACAGTGTATGCTCGTTGAGCTTACAGTTGTCGCACTTTAAACGCGGCTTGCCCCATCTCCTGAATTGGGAAATCTGTGGACGCAACTATTATGAACTAGCTTATTATTGGTATCATATATAATCATAGAGATGGTCGGTGCAACATTCGTGTGGCCTGTTGTCTTTCGATCTGGAGGGTGGAGGTTCAAACCACCAATGTCTTTTCGAATTCTCGAAATTATACTATTTATGTACGTTTATCCGACGCTCTTACAGTGAGGAAAACTTCGTGGGGAAACCTGCGCAAGCTTGTGAAGAAATTCAAAGGTTGTGCGTTAGTTAGTTTAACCCACTGCACTGATATTATGGCTGTACCTGTCGCGAGTGAGTGGGACAGAAGAAAAAATGTAAACAATAAAACAAAGTAAATATGAAAAAATTTAAACATTCAATACACAAAACGAATAGCAGAATAAATATAATTTACTACTACGCCAGGGGTTCCGGGTCCGATTCCCGGGCAATGCAAACATAGTGTGTGCATGAACATGTGGGTTTGTATTGGTCTGGGTATTTTCTATGTATAATATTTACAAAAAAGTATATATTTTTATTTATTAGCTGTTTAGTACCCGTAATACAAGCTTCACACTTAAATTGAGGCAAGATGGCGGTGTGTGAATGTTAGTGGATATTTATTTTATTTATTTATCTCTCTCTTCGACCTATCCCAGTCCACTGCTGGACTAGGTCTCGTTTTCCCCCAGATATCTTTAATTAGTATATTATTTAGCAACTCAGTGACAAAGGATCCGTAAAGACACACCGGAGACCACAGAGTTGTAAAGGCTCAGGGAAAAAACAAGTCCTTATCCGATGTGAAATATCGGCCATTTGCCGACTTTAAAACGTGGAATTGTTCCTCGATCCTTTTTGTTGGCACAAAATTCCACTTTATTTGACTCTGGGCACCTTGGCTAAATCTAAGAAAATTGCGACAATTCTCTACCACAAACTTTTTAAAAATACAAAGGCATTTGGAAACTTTTCGGACGATGCTTCTTAACTAGAAAAGGATTTCTTAATACCGTTGTATATTACATCATTGTTACCGGATTGTAAACGCTAACGAACTTAATAGTAGCTTATTTTGAGATTTTTATTAATGTCATAAGTGTACAGGACGTTCAGTACGCTCACATGATAGTAAGTGATACGCCTAACCATGGCAGAGCGGCATTGAAGGAGACCACTAACTGATTGACAGTTATTATCCTACAATGCCACATTGCCCCCGTCAACCCGAGACAACAAATGTTAGGTCTCTTTACACCCGGTAATTGCACTAGCTTCAATGCCCTCATCCCGTAACACAAAAGAGCACACTCCTGTTTCACGGGACGATATCTGGCAATACTGTGGTGGTACCTATCTAGACGACTCAGTATTGAATCTACCCCTTAGTAAATTATTAACATAATGTATGTACTGCAATTGACGTTCCATGCTAGTTTGCAAAACTGAAATCTATTACGAGGTACTCGTATTAAAGATTTTAAACGTTCGATTTAAATTCAATCTACGTTACGCTCATGAAAGTCATATGCATATTTAAGAAGCAGTTCCTTGGGCTGCAGGTTAATAAATATTGTTTTTTTTAAATGATGGCAACAAGGCAAATAGGCTTCCAGATGTTAAGTGATTACTGTCGCCTATCATCATTTTCTCATTATATTATATGCCCCCACCGAGGTGAACGAGCCTACCCGTACAGGTTGTATAATTAGGTCTTAGTCGTCCACGTGGGCCCAGATTGAGTGGGTGCAGATTTGGCTTACTTCACACACAACCTTTGAATCTCTTCGCTCGCGTTTCCTCACGATGTTTTCCTTCCCCGTAAGAACGTCCGATAAATGTACTCATAAATAAATAAATATCCACTGGCATTCACGTAGCGCCATCTAGCCCCAAGTTAAGCGTGAAGCTTGTATTATGGGTTGGGTGGGCAACGGTTAAGCATACTATATTTTTTTTTGTAAATACATACATATTATACATAGAAAATACCATACAAACAGACATGTTCATGCACAAAAATGTTTGTACTGCCCGGGGATCGAATCCGGAACCCTTGGTAAAGCAGCCGACGACTCAACCGCCACACCAAATAAGATGCAACTCATGACTTGTAGTAGAGATGTTCATAGTATCTAGACACTCTTGCTCGTAGTAATGAACATTTCCGTTAAAGTAGCTCTACGTTCAAATTAAGTAGTACTTATTGTTCTTTAAGTATGTATTTAGTAATACTCTTACATACTGTTCTGAAATAAAATTTAGGGTAAATATTAGTAGATCGATTAAACAAGAATATATTGATGTAGCTTTGTACGCTATTTTCTCACAACTCGAAGACACCCAATTTGACTGAAGAGCACAGATATTGAACTTAATAAACCAAGAAAACACTAGTTAGACGTTAGTTATTAAACCCAGACTTAGTTACTTGACTTGGCCCAAATTGGGCTATGAACTATTATTAAATGTGTTGTGCACAAACTTCAAACTAGGTCGTATAAAATTTAAAGCTGTAAGACTTAAGTATATGCTTTATTTTTATTTAAATGAAACCACTCAAAGTATTAAGTGGAGATAGTACGCTGTAGCTAAAACGTCATGTAGCTTTACGTTTTGCCTTTTCCGGTAATAGCAATACCAACAAAGCGTCAATGCTTGTCTGATTTGTCAGCAATGTGCCTACATAGTTTTTACTAAACAAGATTTTAAACAAGAAAATTACTTATATAGAAACGAAAGAGAGCAAATATCCATGCAAAACAATTGCGATATGTAAACGGGAAGTGGCATAAATGCAACTCGCAACGAAATTGTCCCATACAAGTTTTATAAGCGCTCTAGATTGCCTTCCGTACCAGGATTATCGAATATTGGTTTGTGATATCTAACTGTATTGGTTTTCGCTCAAAAAAATTGCTCAGCCTTTTTTTTCATGATGTTTCCATAATCGGATCTCACATACATGTTTCTTCTCTTCAACTGATAGCAGTCCACTGCTGGACATAGGACTCCCCTATACTGTGTAAGATATCCCGGTCATGTTCGTTAAGTCATGACCGGCATAAGTTCTGTACCACTGACCATTATGAACGTCCAACCTGCCACTTAAATGACCGCGACTAAGTAATGTAAGAGAAAACCAAAGGTTTTATTTATGTGAGCACACAAGAAACTTGCACAAACTAGGGTGAAACTTATTGTTATCCCAATTTCATTAAGGAAAGGTGAAAATAGGATTACGCCTGGAAACCCGGAAGCGACCTTTGTAAGCATACTAAGTAGCCAAAAGACTCCCGTGGGAATGCTGGAAAAACGTGCAGTATTTTATAAATAAATATCCACTGACATTTACACAGCGCCATCCAGCCTCCAACTAAGTGTAATATGGATACTAAAAAACGGATAAACATACTTATATACTTTTTATGTTATGGTTGTCGTTAGCACCCATTTTGGGCACGCGTGGTAAATAACGGCCTAATCTACCTATAGCTATTCTGTGATGGAAGGCCTATGTCCTCCACTGATATGTTATAGGCTGAAAATGATAATAATAATTTTAGAAAACATTATTGCAGCTGTGATCCAACGGCTTGAGTAGTAGTAGATTATACGAATTCAGATTCATAAGAATTAATAGATACAAATGCTTCTTCAAAACTGTAATTATTTTTTATTAAAAAATTATAATTAAACTCAGCATCGTTTTGTATTTCGCAATTCGATACCGTAATCATATTTTAATCTCAAAGGTATTCTGTTTGAAAGTGGTTTTCGAGAAATCGTGGCTGACAGTTGGTTTCAATTTGCTTTGTAATATTTACTTATTCGGAAAATAACTTGGAATATTTAACACGTTCTTAGCATAATTAAGCCCAAAAGAATAGTCAACTGATAGTACCGACTGATAACAGCAAACTATCTGGGTCTCTATTTTGAAAAAAAAAATTAAGTCATTAAGGTCAGACAAGGGGCTTACCACCACCTCTTAAAACAGTAATCATTATCATCAGCTCATTAAACGTTCCTACCGACGGGCACGAGCCTACTCGTAGGGTGTATAGGCCTTAGTCGTCCACGCAGTTTCAATGCGCACGCACAACCTTTGAGTCTCTTCGCAGGAGTGCGCAGGTTTCCTCGCAATGTATTCCTTCACCTTACGAGCGTCGGATAACGTACATATGATTTCAAAAATTCGAAAACAGATTGGTTCGTGGCGGGATTTGAACCTGCGCCCTCCCGATTGGTAGGCAACATTTGAAATCAAAACAGAATTACAATTGTATTATTGTAAACTGTTTTATGAGAAGGAGGAAGAAATATTCTTCGGGTTTTTTGGTACGAAATTGCTGACGTATCGTTAAAGTAATAATGTTTTAATGGATGGCGGTAACCTCCCATGGGATAAGTCAATAGTTAGGGGAGTCTTTCGTTTATCAATGAACGTCTTCGATAAAAAAAAAATACGTTTTGGATGACAAACAAATCACAATGAATTGATAGCGCACGTTGCTGAAAGAAGTGGTTAGTGCCAGCATTGGATGAATATTGGCTAATTCATGGATTGGCTGCTTAACGGCATCTTCACTTTATTTTCTTTATTATCTTCATTTTAAGCACCAAAGACGCTTTGAAGCGACACGAACAATAGATTTTACATTGTGGCTGAATTTTTGGCAGTCCAGTGGAGAAAATTAAATATGGTCCTCATTCAAAACATCTTACAAAATCTTATCATAAAAAGTTTTAATAAAATATCTAAACAAAAAGTATTTACATTAGCATAAAAGCTAAATCTTGTAAATTAAATAACTTTTATCGTTTAAATTCAATAAGAATGAATACTAAGAAAACTTTTATTTCGATTGACAACCCACTTTGTCTAAATGCAAATTGAACGTTATAGCTGAATCTAAAACTTTGCTTTTACTACTTTTAGATTGCTGTAATTTGAATTTACCTAAGTTTTAACTAGTAAAGGTATATTTAATTAAATAGTATTTTGTAACGTCCTAACCATAGAGAAGGTTTTATAAGTATAGTGAACGACCGGGATTTCTTCCCTTCGAGCTATTGGAGTCTAGCTACATTCAAGCTATCGCAGCCAGCTTGGTGCAGACCAAGATATCTCTATAGGGATAAGGAGAATTCTCGACACGCTGGACGGGCTGATATCCGCAGTAGTTAAGTCTCGTAGTAATGGAGACAAATACTTGTAAGTTAAAGGGAGAGATTCTATATTTTAGTATATTTATTTTAAACTACAACAGTCTACCTGGCCATCGACTTGACAAAGTTAATTGAAGGTCCTCTGTTCGCTACCAAAAGTTGGGTAGGGTCCTTTGTTTTTTTTCTGTTCCACGTTCTGTATTTGAAAACAATAGTTAGCGTTTTAACATTTAATCCGGTTTTGTGCTATCGACACAGCAGTCCGCTGTTTTTCTGCCAATGTCTTCATTATGATTAACTAATGATACTATAAACCACATTTCAAGCATAAGTAATTAAGGTATCCTAGTAAAATACATCAAGACGTTCTCTTTTAGTTTGTTGTTCAAACGGTACCACGTCATTGTAAACACATTTTAAAGCAAATGCTAGTTTAAAATGATAATGATAATGTTTAATAAAACATTAACGGTTTACATTGCCTTGTCATCATGATAAGACATCATGGAAACATTTTACGAAACTTTGGCAAATCATTGTATGAGTTGCGGTTTTAGCAAAATCGTATCCTTGTCCAACAATCATATTGATTGTATAAGGCATATTTTATCATTTCAGTTTACCTAAATCATAAATACGTCTAACAGGATTCCAGAGACAATAGACAATCAAAAGTGATGAAAAATATATTATAAATCCGTCTGCAGCAATTGAAGGGTTCACAACTTTACGCTAAACCATTTGATTTTTTAAGCTACGAGTTAACTGTTTGGAGTTATTCAATGACTGAGGTGTTACCAAACACGCTTAGCCAAAGCTTGCTAGCCTGTTGCCTGTTCCACATCGCACAACGAGTTGAGTTTGGCTTGGGTTCCGATAGTTCAGTACTGGAACTATTTTCCTTTTCCATTATATCAGTGTTGCAGGCGGATAATATAAGAATCCCTTAATGGTATAGTGCCATCATTAGCTAATCATCCATCATCAGCTAAAAAACGTCCCCACCGAGCTGCACCAGCCTACTGGTAAGGGTGTTTAGGCCTTAGCCGTCCACGCGGGCACACTGCGGATTGATCAACGTCACGCACAACCTTTGAACGTCTTCGTAAGCGTGCGTAGGTTTTACCACGACATTTTCTTTAATCGTATGAACGTCGAATAAATGTACACATAATTTCGAAAAGACATTGGTACGTGGCGGGGTTTGAACCTTCATCCTCCTAATCAGAACCTGTTCTCCGACAAATACTTTACCATAGTTGAATTTTACGTCATCCTCGAGAATAGGGGCAGTGGTATTTGTATTCTATTCTAACGTCACCACACGACGTCTCATAAGACTCAAACTGATTGCGTTTAATAAAAACATATAAATTAAATAACTTATATTACGATGAGGTAAATAGTCTCATTGTATAGTTTGCTTGTAGATTCACGTTATCTAACTGTAACTACTTCTATTAACCGCCTTACTATTCAGATTGCTTTTAGTAAACATGTAGAGTATGTTACGGTTAGGCGTTGCATAAAAAAGTGTTTAGTGAGAAATTAGCAATCCAGTGTTTTGTGAGTGAAGAGTGTTGAGTTTAGTGTTTTGTAAGCCATAAAAATATGAATAACGCTGTTGAAAGCAATGGTAATAAAATGTTTATACCATAAAATTTTCATTATTGAAATGATTTACTAACAATAAGTAGTCAAGATAGTTATTTTACTGTTAAATAATAAAACAGGAAATCAATACGTTCTTATAGGAACAACAGGATCTCAAAATACACGCAATAAAATAGCTTATTTTATATTTGTGATACTCGTAGATATGACATAAAAATTAAATTGAGCGTTTGGGTGCATTTATTATAAAAATAACAGGATCAATGAAACCTGATATTTCAAAGTCGACCGATGACTAAGTAAAGGTAGAATGATCATGATCTGAGGAAGACTAATATTGGGGTAGGCCTTAGTTTAGTAGTAGAAATAAATGATGAAATTATAATCGAATGAATAATGAAATAATTTTACATCCAGAAATCGAGGATAAAAAACATGAAAAAGTCCCGATGGAAATACTCGAAGGAGCGCTGTCCGAATGTGGTTTTGGCAGGTTTCACTTGCGACTGCTGTTCACGACCCTAGCAGCGATATGTGCCACTACAATGGTGACCACCACCACCTCGTACATTGTACCGAATGCCGAATGCGATCTGAACATGACGATGATGCAAAAGGGACTGCTGAATTCTATGCCATTTTTTGGTAAGTTAAATAAGATGAGGTAGATATGACAACGAAATTTATACTAGTTAGCACATTGAATCTACTTGGTAGGTACTCTCCGTACCTCTTCAATCTCTTGTTACCTTTGTCCTGGTGGCGTCGTGCATTCGTCGGTCCATCTGAAACCTCTCATTGTCTATTAAATACTAGCTACACAAGATAGATTTTTGGCTCCAATGATCTCCGCTGTCATTAGGTTTTTCAGTATGATTTTCGATCAAGCTAACCTCAATGATTCTTATTATCTAGCTGAACAGTGACTGAGGCTCTGGCGAAAACACACACTAAGCGTAGAAGGGTAATCATTTAGTCACTTTAAGATCAAGTGCAGAAGATGCTGATATTTACAACTTGTTGATATCGCTGTTCGTGTCTAAAAGACCCTCATGAGAAGTAAATTTATAATATTTATTTATTTAAAAAAATAATTCATACTTGTCTCTGTCCCGTCTACTTATAGTCAGCCCAGTAAGTATGGTTCTAAAATTCTAATCAATCATCTCTTCCAGAACTCCTGGTTTAGCCTCATCTTCTGTAACTTTTTCATTAAATTTTTCTAACACGCTCATCTTTCCTATTTTATTTGAGTTTTAACAAATTTTTAAGTCTTCTTCTTTTACCCTATCAGTGGCAAACACATATCAATTCACAGAAGCCCAAAAGCGTGCTACTGTAACAGCGTTGTCTGCTTGGACAAGCAGGACACGAGATAAGAAAAACCATCATTGGGGCTGCTCCACAAAGATAGTCTTACTCAAAACCACCCGTAAATACCCATCTGACCAAATAGTCCTTATTTCCGACCAGTAAAAGTTCGAAGCCGATTTAAAGATTTCCAGATGGGCCAAGACAATCCAACTCCAGGGAGAAGCCTCTCACCAAAGGGGACAAAGTGATCTGGCAAAGTAATCATCCCACACCAAAGTTGCAGTCTCCCGGTTTTCAGATCTAAGGTCAGAGGCACGGCACAGTTACGAAAACTTTTACGGCTTTTCAACCTATTCTGAACTTCCACGTTATTGAACATGGGGTGTCGAACATCATTGTCCGTTTTAGCTCTCTCGAGGGAACCAGCCACATATCTACGAATACTCGGGGGTGTAATGCCCGCTAGTGGGTATAAAAGGTTTTTAGGTATATCTGTTAGCTTTAATCTTTCAGCCTCACTCCCCTAGATACATGGGTAATATCTTCAAAAGGACCAGAGGTATACCTATGATTAATAAAAACTCATAGCAGAAATTGAAAGAAGCAGCGTTCAATTACAATAGCGCTCAGCTAGGGCGTTGTTATTTACATGTTAATTAAAAAAATGCAAACGATACCTGTAAAATAATTTTCCCACGACATTTATTCAGAAAACCGGTGGAATACTTTGGAATTTCATTATCAAATAATGGTTATTCATAGTTTTCTGATTGTTTTTTTAATCAACTAACAATTTATAGAAAGGCACAAGTCTAAATTCTTAGTTGCATATCATATGAAATGAAATGAAATGAAATCTTTTTATTTCTGAGAATGTGGTTTACTGGATTTTCGTCAATTATGAGATCAGCATAATCTGCCATTTGTGGCGTAGAAATCTTAGTTATAGCGTTTAACATGCAACACTTATAATATTTCTTTTTATAATAATCCCGTCGCTAATATAAGACTATACATTCCTCATTACTCACAATCATAAATTAAATAAAGCATAATATTATTAAAAATAAATTAACAATAAAATTACATCTCTCTTAGTCGTCAGGCATTGCAAAAAAAACATTAATTGAATAAAAACAGTTACTTATAAGCAAATTTTTTAGATTGTATTTAAAGTTACAAAATGTCATATCTCTCAGAGTTTTTGCAGCTATTAATATTTTAATAGCATTGCAGTATACATTATTGGCACATAATTTTATCCTGGTAATGGCAAATATAATTTACTTATCCCTTCTTTCTCTGTTACCACCAAGTACATCACTGTTAAGAGGAAAGTAATGTGGGTGTCTTTTTACAAATAAACAAATGTCAAATATATATTGGCATGGCAGAGGCATAATTTTAAGCTCTTTAAACAATGGCATACAATGGGCTTGGTATTCAGCACCATATAGCGCTCGTATACATTTTTTTTGTGCGTTATGAAGTAACAAGGTGCACAATTTTTAATTACATTTAACATAATATGAAAGTAGAGCGTCGGTGGCTCATTGGTGTGGGCTGTTGCCTTCCGATCTGGACGATGAAGGTTGAAATCTCGTCATGTACCAACTTTTCGAATTTTCAAAATTATGACGTTTATCCGAAGCTCTTACGGCGAAGGAAACATCGTGAGGAAACCTACGCACAGCTGGGGGATGGATGCTTAGGATCGANGGAAACTAATGGAGGTATTATTGTAAGCTTTTCTTGTGTCCTTTTTTGAACGGTTACTTGCATATTTCGTTTTTGCGAACTTTTGCTGTTTTAATATGAAGAAGCCTTAAGATTAATTTTCAGATATAAAATGAATCATGCTTGATTATTATTTATGCTCTATTGTTTTTTATTTAAAAATTTGTGAGAGATGAGGAGATCTATTATATTATATAAGAACTATTTAAAATTATATGATATACTTTTTATGTAAAATGATCAGTGGCGTACACTCTATATATGCAAATAAACAGTGCATACATTGTCTTCCGACAACCCGGAACATTGTCATCATATTATAATATCTGTCTTTATTTACCATATAGTTTTAAAACTGTAGACGATATAACGCCAAACAACAAACAAACCCAATCTTAATTTCACAAATTAAATATCCACTGACATTCATAAAGCGCCATCTAGCCTCAAGTTAAGCATGAAGCCTGTAATATGGGTACTAAATAACGGATAAACATACTCATACATACACATTTTTTTTGTAAAAACATACATATTATACATAAAACCACCCAGACCAAACAAACAGACATGTTCATGCACACAAATGTTTGTACTGCCCGGGGATCGAACTTGGAACCCTTGGTGTTACAGTTGACGTCTCAACCGTATACTAAAGGGATCGTCAAACAAAAATGTTTTGATTCAAATTTTTTTATAATTAGTGATAATAATAATAATTAGTGATAATATGGCATACCATTTACTTATTTTCAGTTTCAGTCCTTCCTTTTTGTAATTGTAGAAGGAGTTTTTGTATTAAGAGAAACGGTTCTTGTAATAATGAAACCCTTATTGAGCTCTGAGAACGACTTGTTTTTTATCCTCTATAGGCAGACATTTATTTTTTACATTTGACCGCCATCTCACCTGATCGTAAGTGATGATGCGGCCGAGGATGGATCATGCCTGCCTAGAAACAGCCTATTCACTCTTGCCTTGAAGGCGGCCAGGTTGTAATGATCGGGAAACACATAAGTAGGCGAAGAGTTCCATTCCTTTTGCGGTGCGCATTAGGAACGAGGCACCATAGCGGGCTGTGCGGATGTGTGGAATGTCTACCACGTAAGGATGGAATGCTCGCCTCCGTCTAGTATTCCGATGGTGAAAAGGAAAAAAAAATTAAATGAAATCGACTTACAATGTATTTGTTATTGAATATTGTTTTACAGATGAACTATTCTTATAATCATCCTACCGAAATTACACTTTCAGCTCCAGCTTTTGCTTCACCACTCCAGCGGTGATGGTATCAGAGATGGTCGACAGAAATGTGAGGGATCGGGTGTTGCTTCTCATCGCATCCTTTATGTCACTGTCGCTCATCCTTACGGCTTTGATGTCTTGGGCAATTCTCCCGCAGCAATGGGACTTTATACTCATAGAAGGATATTTTGGTAAGACGTAGTTCACCTTTCAGACCAAATTTGGAAGACTTAACGCTTGTGTAAGGATTATGATGAGTAAGTGATTAGACATACAAGTTACTAATAATCAAAAGATCGTGTAATACTTAAGATGTATCTTTATTTTGCCTTAAGTCTATGGTGTTCAGTGTTTTTACCAAATGTTAATAGCAAGTCAAAGAGTATAATTATAACGAAATAGGTAATTAATAATAATATTGATTTTAATAGTATTTAGAGCCATTATACATTGGTTTATGTTATTTAATTACGTATTTGCGATAATAAATAAATCAACCAATACATTTGAGGTTAAAAGTTAATGAAGCGAGTTATTAATGATATCAGGCATGTGTTTTGATGGAATTTACGATAAGGAATCTTAATAAATTTAATCTTAGGTATATTTTGTTTGTGTCAATATTTTATTCAAAACTCTATTTATATTTTATAATTACATTAATGTCTAGTCATTTTACTAGTCTATTTAGTTTAGTGATTATTAAATTGCTTCATCTAGGAGCGAAAACTTATACGGCCTACTGCAGTGCACAAGCATTCCCGCAACGCATAAATAAACTACATAAATACGATTGTTGCGCTAAGATAAACTAACTATGAACAATCACGAAGAAATATCATCCAAAAAAATTCAGAGCCGCTTGACACATACGTAGACTTGTTGTTATATTTTATTATAATATTTATGACTTAAAATTATTCATTGAGATACTGACGACTCATTTGGTGTAATGGTCGAGACTTCGGCTGCAACACCAAGGGTTCCGGATTCGATCTTCGGGCAGTACAAACATTTGTGTGCATGAACATGACTGTTTTTAATGGTCGGGGTGTTTTCTATGTATAATCTGTATGTATTTAAAAAAGGATATAAATATGTTTATCCGTTGTTTAGTACCCATAATACAGGCTTCACGCTTAACTTGGGGCACGTCATAAAAAGGGTACAAAATCAAAAGCACGAGCATACTGCTATGTCACTTTGACATGTATGAGAAAACTTTTGCCGCGGACATTTTTTGAGTGAGATTCAGCATCTAGTAAGTTTATTGTTTTTCTAAGTTTTGTTAAAATAAGGTCGATTAGAAACTCTGACACCAGGTTTGATTGAATGTTTATCAATAGAACAAATAGGGTAGATATAAAGAAGTGTGGATCACATGCATATTTAAATAGACAAAAGGATGGATAGTCGGATTTAGGGCGGACTTTACGAAGGGTACTGCATACATTTCACCTCTTGACTTGTTGGAGAAAATTTTATGTTTTAAAAATATGAAGGGCTGTGCTGAATGGCATGTCCCTTATCTACTGCTAACTGAGCCCGTGGGAAAAAAAATGTTTGTGACAATAGACAAATCTGCTGATTACGATGGCGGAAAAAAGTACCATAATAATTGTATTAACCCTGCATCTGCCTCAGTCGCATATAAAACAAAATAGATAGATACAGATATGATATTATTATTAATATGAATTAAAATTGATTACAGAAATACATACATGGAATATTTATCTATATGTGTGCTCCGTGTGGAGTCTAATTGCCGGAATATCGTATTACTATTTACCGGAAAGTCCCAAGTTTCTTCTTTCACACGGCCAAGAGAAAGAGGCTTTGGAAGTATTAAAGGATATATACTACATAAATACTGGAAGGGACAAGGATACTTTTCCAGTAAGTTTTGTAATGGATCGCTCGAAGTTAGAAAACATTGTTCGGAATACGATTGGAGTTCAGTTGTTTTATTTAGGAATATATTTGAATAAGGGAATCAAATAATAATAGACGAGTGTGTGTGTTTTCTAAATAAGCATTAATATAGATTTTTAACAAACCGACGTTAAGCATTGGTGTAGATTCAGAAAATGGTATAGGTAAGTAGTGAATGCTCCGTGGTATTTGTCACAAAATCGGAATAGATTTTTAGATCAATTAAGATTCAGAACTACACAGCGTACCGTAAACATCATAATTATTAGCTCATTCTACGTCCCCACCAAGGGGTACGAGCCTAACCGTATAGATAGGGTGTATAGGCCTTAGTCGTCCATGCGGTGCCGACTTCACGCGCAACCTTTGAATCTCTTCACAGTCATGCGCAGGATTCCTCACGATGTTTTTCTTTACCGGAAGAACTTCGGATAACGTACATGTAATTTCGAAAATTCGGAAACACATTGGTAGATATGTAGCGGGATTCAAAACTGCGCTCCTCCAATTGGTAAGCAATAGTCCACACCATTGAGTCACCGACACCGACCGTAAACATCATACCAGAAATAATGTTCGAAGATCCGAATGATACATTCGGATATTTTTATTTTCCTTGATGATATTTTCCTTTTGTTTTGGTTTTGACCTGAAATAAATGTTTTAATATGAAAGGAACATCGAATATTTTATTTTTATTCTGATATACATTTACATTTCAGATTACAACACTAAATTCAAAAGATACAGTTTTACCAACGAGTAAAGAAACATTCCGGAAACAACTTACAAATGCATTGTTTGAAGTCAAAAATCTCTTCAGAAAACCTCTCTTGGGACGACTTATTATGTTCTCTGTTACAACTTTTGTATGTTTACTGGCGTAAGTATTATTTCTAATTTTATTAATTATTTCATTTCTGACATTTTGATAACTTATGTAATTTTAATATTATTAAATTCACAATAATTTATTGAAAAATCAATTTAAGTATACGCCGAAGTTGAATTCCAAAAATGAATAATCTATTACTTAAAATAATTATGGTTAATATCAGCTTTTATAAAGCATACTTATAATAACTACAATGCTTTAAATAGTAACTATAACAAACGTACAGATAAATTTTCTTGTTTTAAAGCTCTGAGTGTACCTAATATAACAAGTAACATAAGTACTCAATTGCACATCCTGTAACTACACTATTTTCTATCTAAGAAACTTATTTCAATAGGCACTGGAGTATCATTAATATCATCTACAATAACTTACTTCTGAATGGTTTACATTTTTATAGGTAACTGTATTTCATTGCAGGTACTCCTCTTTGAGGTTATGGTATCCTCAAATATCGACAATTGTGGAGAATTTTGAGAAAAACAATAATGAAACCGACTGGTTCTGTGTTATGATAACTGATTATACAGATGGTTTGTCGAAAAAAAATCATAACATATCATATTCAGAAACTAATGTTATTAATACTAAAGAAATTTGTGTGCCGGTAAGAATTGATACTTTTATATCTTTGACTGCCTTTGTATTGATGTAAGAACAATTATATTTTAAATATCTTATAGCGATGTCAGAACATATAGAATTTTTATTCTATTAGCCATTATTGAGTTCATACTCAAATGCTAATGTCAACTAATTGAAAAGGCCAAAGTTGTCGCGAAAATAATACCGAATCACTAAGCTTTGTGGTCTTAAACTTCAACTTAGTAAAATTGGTATTTAACAGTAGCAAAGTTTAAAAACAAACAACACTCTTACTTTTAAATATACTGAGGGTCAAGTGCTCTCTGTATCTTTAACCACATTGTTCTTGAGATTTACATACAAAAGCGTAATGAGTATTACATCAAATAATTCATTTTGGTTGTCGTGAAGCGACAAATGAGAAGACAATAATAGGGATAGGAATTTAATATAAAAGACCTAATACAAAATAATTAAACACGGATGGGAATGAGTGGAGTGTAGAGTGAGTAGTATGATGAAGGTGTATAGTGTGATAGCTTGTATCTTCCTTGTTCGTCTTCTACAGCTTAGGATGCACAAGGAAACTGCAGGGATGAGCACGTGGCACGGGCAGTGAGTTTGAGGCGCCGTGAGGGCTTGATTCCACAGGCCGCGTAGTATTAGGGCGCTTCCAGGGATTCACTGGCACCTGGTGCGCGTCAGCTCCGGCGATAGGACACCCGAAGCTCCAATAGTTTGGCTTCTCACGTAACAGCCTCGGCAGCAGCAGCGGCAGCAGCGATTTGTGGAATGTAAATGAGAGTTTGGTATATTATGATTCTCCACAAAGAATAGACTCGTATCAGACTAGTAAAATAATCCAAAAGAAACTGGTAAAAGAATGAATCGAAAAGCCCCGAAAGAATGAATCGAAAGAATCCTACAGCAGCCAAAGGCCTCTATTTATATGCAGCCTTTTGACCCGTCAAATTTTAAATCATTTCTATTTAATTTCGAAATAAATTAGATTTTAACGTAGGTCATATAGCTAAAATAGGGAATTTAAGAGTAAATTGAACGTTGCTAGGGGAAACGTCATAGATAAACAAACATGTCAAATAAATGAAAAAGGTGATTTAAATCTCTAAAAAAGGTGAAAAATATAAAAGATTGGATGGAGAATGAAGGAAAAATGATATGGCATCTAATGCAATGGGTCCGGTTCATATAAGTTTTCCCGGACCGAAGTTATTGCGACTGAAAGAATCGAAAGTGAGAAAGCATAGTGATATTAAAGTGAAAATAATGAAAATGATTATGTAAATACATACTGTAAATGTAATAAAAGTAAATAATAAAAATGAAAAGGTTAGTACTACATTTCCTACATTTCCCCTGGAAATGTAGTACTAACCTTTTCATTTTTGTTATTTACTTTTATTCAATTTTACAATATGTATTTACATTATTATTTTCATTATTTTCACTTCAATATCACTATGCATTGTAACTCTCGATTCTTTCAGCCGCAATAACTTCGGTCCGGGAAAACTTATATGAACCGGACCCATTGCATTAGATGCCATATGATTTTTCCTTCATTCTCCATCCAATCTTTTATATTTTTCACCCTTTTTAGAGATTTAAAACACCTTTTTCATTTATTTGACATGTTTGTTTATATCTATGACGTTTCCCCTAGCAACGTTCAATTTACTCTTAAATTCCCTATTTTAGCTATATGACCTACGTTAAAATCTAATTTATTTCGAAATTAAATAGAAATAATTTGAAATTTGACGGTTGTCAAAGGCTGATATAAATAGAGGCCTTTGGCTGCTGTAGGGGGCTTTTCGATTCATTCTTTTACCAGTTTCTTTTGGATTATTTTACTAGTCTCATACGAGTCTATTCTTTGTGGAGAATCATAATATACCAAACTCTCATTTACATTCTACAAATCGCTGCTGCCGCTGCTGCTGCCGAGGCTGTTACGTGAGAAGCCAAACTATTGGAGCTTCGGGTGTCCTATCGCCGGAGCTGACGCGCACCAGGTGCCAGTGAATCCCTGGAAGCGCCCTAATACTACGCGGCCTGTGGAATCAAGCCCTCCACGGCGCCTCAAACTCACTGCCCGTGCCATCCTGCTCATCCCTGCGTTTACCGGTGCATCCTAAGCTGTAGAAGACGAACATGGAAGATACAAGCTACCACACTATACACCTTCATCATATATACCACTCACTCTACACTCCACTCATTCCCAACCGTGTATAATTATTTTGTATTAGGTCTTTTATATTAAATTCCATATCCCTCTATTATTGGTCTTCTCATTTGTCGCTTCACGACAAATTTACAGATACAAGCTATCACACTATACACCTTCATCATACATACCTCTCACTCACACCTCCACTCATTCCCATCCGTGTTTAATTACTTTGTATTAGGTCTTTATATTAAATTCCCTATCCCCGCCCCACGTTGGGCGCCAATTTGTCGTGAAGCGACAAATGAGAAGACCAATAATAGAGGGATAGGGAATTTAATATAAAAGACCTAATACAAAGTAATTAAACACGGATGGGAATGAGTGGAGGTGTAGAGTGAGAGGTATGTATGATGAAGGTGTATAGTGTGATAGCTTGTATCTTCCTTGTTCGTCTTCTACAGCTTAGGATGCACAAGGAAACTGCAGGGATGAGCACGGTGGCACGGGCAGTGAGTTTGAGGCGCCGTGGAGGGCTTGATTCCACAGAGCCGCGTAGTATTAGGGCGCTTCCAGGGATTCACTGGCACCTGGTGCGCGTCAGCTCCGGCGATAGGACACCCGAAGCTCCAATAGTTTGGCTTCTCACGTAACAGCCTCGGCAGCAGCAGCGGCAGCAGCGATTTGTGGAATGTAAATGAGAGTTTGGTATATTATGATTCTCCACAAAGAATAGACTCGTAAAATAATCCAAAAGAAACTGGTAAAAGAATGAATCGAAAAGCCCCGAAAGAATGAATCGAAAAAGAATCCGTACAGCAGCCAAAGGCCTCTATTTATATGCAGCCTTTGACAACCGTCAAATTTCAAATCATTTCTATTTAATTTCGAAATAAATTAGATTTTAACGTAGTCATATAGCTAAAATAGGAATTTAAGAGTAAATTGAACGTTGCTAGGGAAACGTCATAGATATAAACAAACATGTCAAATAAATGAAAAAGGTGATTTAAATCTCTAAAAAGGGTGAAAAATATAAAAGATTGGATGGAGAATGAAGGAAAAATGATATGGCATCTAATGCAATGGGTCCGGTTCATATAAGTTTTCCCGGACCGAAGTTATTGCGACTGAAAGAATCGAAAGTGAGAAAGCATAGTGATATTAAAGTGAAAATAATGAAAATGATTATGTAAATACATACTGTAAAATGAAATAAAAGTAAATAATAAAAATGAAAAGGTTAGTACTACATTTCCTACATTGTGAGTTAAAATAGCAGAAAGCTGTAAAGCATTTTTTTATGGTAGTAGTTGTACAGGACGCTCATCTGATGGTAAGTGATATGTCTGATTATGATATAGCGGCATTAACCGAGACCAACAACTGACAAAAAAATTTATACACCAACATGCCGCACTGCACCCGACACCTGAGACAATAGATGTTAGGTCTCTTATACCCGGCAATTTTACTAGCTACAGTGCCCTCATCCCTAAACACATAAGTGCAAAACACTTCTAGTTGACGGACCGATATCTGGCACTCAGGACTGAGTCTACCACCAAGTAAAATTTGTTGTACCACCAAGTAGGAGGGTGTTTTCTATGTATAATATGTACGTATTTACAAAAAAAAATATATAAGTATGTTCATCCGTTGTTTAGTACCCATAATACAGGCTTTACACTTAACTTGGGGCTAGATGGCGCTGTGTGAATGTCAATGGATATTTAAATGTTATGGGTACTAAACAACGGATAAACATACCTATATACATTTATTTTTATAAATACATACATATTATATATAGAAAAGACCCACACCATTACAAACAGACATGTTCATGCACACAAATGTTTGTACTGCCCGGGGATCGAACCCGGAACCCTTGGTGTTGCAGTCGACGTCTCAACCGCTGCACCAAATGGGTCGTCAAATTAATTTTCTAATTATTAATCATAACAAAAAATCTCTTTCAGCAAATCAGTGGCTCACAAACCTATACAAATGGAATTATCCTAGGTATTATGTCATTATTGGGCATTTTACTTAGCACATATGTTGTTGGTTTCCTTGGACACAAAGTCCTCATGTTCATTCTGCTAGTTTTATGTGCTGTTTGCTCTGGAGCTTTATATTGGACTAATTCATTGATAGCCATAGCTTTGTTAATATCAGCTACATGTGGATTGATGCAGACTGCATTGAGTTTGCAACAAAATTTGCTAGTACGTGTGTTTCCGACCACTTTAAGGTTAGTTGCTCAACAATATTATATTTTACAAAAAAACGTTATTCTTAGTAAAGTGTGTTTGCATAAAATTTTATGTAGACTAAGAAAATAATTAACTTCATTTGCAATAAAGCTATTATGTATTTCTAATATATTTGCACGATCCCTAAACACATGACCTACTTGTGATCTTAAAAATTAAAAATAACCTTTTCGTAATCTTTAAATAAATACCTATGTGTCATCTAGAAGCACGGTCATGACTCTTTGTAACTTAAATGCGTCCCAAAATTTTACGTTAATATATTGTGTCTCAACAGTTTTGAACACCTATTCTTCGTCAATAAAAGGAGTATTCAATACCGAACTTGCAGGTCATTGGACAAAAAAGACTAATATTTTACACTAAGGTCATTGGCCAGGAGTGATCGATTAGTGAAATTCCATTACCTATGTCGACCTGTTTCACATTTTTAGTGAGAATTATTTAATTTTAAGCAGCCATATTATGTGATATCAGCATTCACCAAACTTTTTTAAAATAAGTACTAATTTACTTTCAATGTGTTTGTTTCAAATTGAGCGAATACAAAGTACTTAAGAAAAAAATATTTACTGAAAAAGAAAATCAAAGCTTAAAACTTTTAGAAATTATGAATTCCAAGTATGAATTAATTGTTTCTATTTGAAAGCTTCATAAATACTATCTTGATTATTTAGTGGTAACTTATACAGATTTATATGAAATAATCACAGTAAATTGAGTATTATTCAAACCAATTCTAATTCTTATTTCTTTTTTTTAGATCGTTATCTTTTTCGATAATAGTAATGATTGGAAGAATGGGATCTTTGCTAGGCAGTGTATTATTCCCAGTGATGTTGACTTACGGTTGTATGATTCCATTTCTAGTACTGTCAGTCTTAACATTATGTAAGTATAGCAAAGATTTTCTAAAACTTTTAGTGTTTATAATCTCATCTCTTCCTTTTAAAATAAATCGATGTTCTTTTTTTCGAAAATCTTTGATTCACGTTCTCAGAAGCCCCGCAATCACCTAAATTACGAAAAGTTATTAGTTCACGGAATGAAAATTACTGAGAAAATATGTAAACTTCGGATTATGTTTCATAACAAAACTTTGCTAGCAGGACTCAGTCGTACATTTTCACTACAATTCAGGCGAAATCACGAGACACCGGGAAATTGTCCCAGTGGTCTGTTACAAGTAATACACGACCGAAGAGAATCCAAACGTCTTGGGGTCACATTAACTTCCTTGATAGATAACAGTGTGCCGGTAGTGTGCACCGTTTTGATGCGTGCACAATAAATTTCACTGACCTCGTTTTGAAATTACACCACGTTGAACATAGAATTTGTGAAGACTAATTACAATGCTTGTTATACATATCAGATGTGTCCGCGAATAAGTTCCTCGTAAAGTATCTCAATTACTCACTAATTTAATCCACTATTTAAAATGTGTGCTATTTTTTATTTCAGGTATCGCTGGTCTAGTATACTTTCTCCCGAATCCCAACAACGCTGGTGGCGATAAATAAATTTTATAACAAAACATATTTTGTATTATTGCTGCCTCGTACACACCTATTTGTGATAATAAATGCTTCTAACCCTTGTCTGGGAAAGCAACAATTTCATTTTACAATTTTCTTCTAAACTTTCTGTTTGTGGAAGAAGATAGAGGTGGGCCATGCAATTTTGTTAAGTCAAGGAATTATTTTCTGAAGGCATAGTTAGAGGAAGCTGTAATAATCACGTATATTGTATAAATTCAAGCAGTTTAAATAGTACACATACTTTGTGATAAATTTATAATCTTAATAAATCTTGAAACCATACTCATACGATACAATTCAAACGTTTGTAAACTTTCTGCAAGAATTTCGCATGTAAGTACTACTAAAGATTGTACTAAACTCGCATTTTTGCTAACCATTAGAGCTTCAATCGAAAGCCTCTTTAGTATGTAAAGTGTATCATCAAAACATTACTATTTAGGGGTTGCATATTAAATATCAGTCGTTTCTCGTTCTTGAACAATGGTCATGCTGTTGGTATATGTAGCTGTATGCTAATCTAATGTAGACCTGAAGTCTACATAAGCCTATTTATGATATGACTAATTTAATATCGGCAGTAGTAACCACTATATGAAAGCGTCGGTGGCTCAATGTTGTGGACTGTCGCCTTTCTACCGGGAGGGCTGAGGTTCAAATCTCGACACGTACCAATGTGTTTTCGAACTTCCGAAAATATATTTACGTTATCCGACGCTCTTACGGTGAAGGAAAACATCGTGAGGAAACCTTCATGCACGCCTGCGAAGAGATTCGAAGGTTGTGTGTGAAGTCGTGCAATCCGAGCTGATGATGATAAACCACTATATGCAGTCTGGAATATGGTTACACGCCAACTTTGATGACGCATAAGAAACTATAAAATAAGGCCTCGCATTAACATCAAAGGGTTTGGTAAGTGCCTTACGGTGCTGATCCAATACGTTGTTGAGGTGGGTTGCTCCTTGTTCGATAAGATGCATTTAGAGCAAGTTAATTTAACCCTTTGACCGCCAGACACGCCTTAAAGCGTCACAAAATTTTGGTTTTCCATTGTGTCTGGATTCCTGGCGGGGAACGGTAAAGGGATTCTAAAAATTGAATACATCACCAACTTCTCAAAGAATGCTGTCTGCTCTAGCAAATGTATAATCAAAACATACTACTCCCACGCTAGAACTTTGCCTAAGTTACCGAAGATGCAATTAGCTGAGAAAATAGTGTTTTCGATACATTATAAGGATTCATATCACGGACCTACCTTTGGGAGACGATGTAGCTCCGCCGCTTATAAAAACTTTCAGATTATGTACGAGATACAAGACAGTATAAATTCACCCTTATATTAATTGGCATAAGATCCAACGAGCACATGCTTTCTGCGGAATGTTCATTTTGTTTCAGATAACGAATAGTTTAGAGAAAAATATGTTTTTCATTTGGAATATTTTGCGTCGCTATGTTATAATGTTTAAAAGAAATTCATAGCATTTACTTGCACTATAAACATAGTGTAAACACTAACGAAACTAAACAAATATGCATGGTATTTGTCTGTAAATGTTCATTTACTTTTTGAGGTTCTTAATGAATTTATTTAGTTGGTGAACTTATTAACATAATAAATAACAAAATGTTACGTTACTGTGCACTAATACAAAATAAAGCTTTAGAAATAATAATCATCAATAATTAAAAAGGTTAATTAGGGGGTTTCATATAAATAGCAACAGTCAATATAATTATTGTTGAAATTGCTGCCTTTGCTTTGTGAATCTTTTACGCAAAAACTCAAAAAAAGATTATTATATTATTTATTTATTTATTGATCTGCTCAGAATACTATAGCGGAAAGGTAACACAGTCTAATGTTTAAAACAGTAGTTGACACCATCGAGTCTGTCAAAGACTAGTCAAATCAGTTATTTCCTCGTATAAAGGACAAAATTAAAATAAGAGGAATCTTGTCTAGTTTGTTCCCCTAATTTATTACGACGGAATCCTTATTCCAATTTTCGTCTTTAATTAGATCAAATATACATCTTTTTAAGCCGGATCAGCTGCGAAATAATTTATTAAGCCAATTAATTTTCAGAGAAGTTCTTTCTCTCTTCAGCTTTATTTTTACAGTTTATAAATCATGCAATATTAAGACAATTTATTATCTATATAGATCCGTATTATACCGGCTACTATTTTAGAATGGTAGTAGTTGACACCCAATTAACCGCATTGGGTTAGAGGCGGGTTTCGGATTAATTTCTTTCAAATTCCAATACTGTGTGGGAAATCATATTCCATGCAATGGTATGGCAAAAACTTATAAATTATTCTGTTCTGGTGTTAAAATCATTACTAAAGTTTAGAATCACAAAAATAATAATAATAATAATTTGTAAAGAAATTTAATAACAGAAACCATTTTTATTAAGAGATTAATCGGAAACTGTACAACTATGATTAGCTTTATTTCTAGTGAAAGCATAGGTGTACACACTCTGCAGAGGACATGATGGCATAATAAAAAAACATAATTGACACAATTATGTTCTGCGCATTTCGATTTGTGACCACAGTCAGAACAAAACCTGAAGTTGCAATTGGTCCAAAAAAAGAAACATATAAAACCGATCGGAATTTTATATTATAATCGGCTGCCACTGCTATTCTATATTAAAATATTAATTTAAAAAAGCGAATAGAAATTTTAGAGTTTAAAGAGTATTTGAATTTGGTCAAATAATTTATTTGTAAAATATTATTTTTGGTTTTTGTAACTTGATGACATGTCAGTATCTCTTTTATGAACTTAATTAGGAATGGATTTTAGAAAGGGCTGTTTGTCTATGCATGGTTGCGTTATTATATTATTGTTAAAGCATAAGTTTGCGTAATGAGACATTTCCAAAATTTTGTTTTGAAATCGTAATTTATTTATGAATTTTGTTTAAAGCATTAGAGAACCGTTCTGCATATTCGTGGTTCAGGAAGAAGTTATCGAAATTGGTAAGGGCTCTTGGCCTTAATAACAAACCATACTAACACATAACCTCTCAAGAGTCTGCCAGATGGGTGATTGGAATCATAATTTCCATTTAGTGTTCCTTCTTCTTCTCAACATATCGCAGTCCACAGTTGGACATAGGACTTCCCTATTCTGCGCCAAATATACCGGTCCTTCGCTTTTCACACTCACCCTCCACCAGCGACCCTTCGCAAGCTATTGGTCCATCGGGGCATCCTACCCTACGCTCGCCAAAACGCGGGCTCTACTCCAGAACTCGTCTGCTCCAACGGCCATCGGTTCTGCGACATACGGTACCACACCAGCCCACTGCCACTTCAACTTGCCGATCCGGTGGGCTATGTCGTTAACTTTAGATTCCTTACGGATTAAATCATTTCAAATCTTATCCATAAGAGAGACCCCCAGGATAGCTCGCTCTATTGCGCGTTAAGTGACTTTGAACTTGTGAAGTACTAACTTGTGAACCAATCCCTCCCGTTCACATATCGCAATCCACTTCAGAACTTATGTCCTTCTCTGCTTTTCTAATCCAGCCTCCACCAGCTACCTTTCGCAGATCATCGGTCCATCGGGCTGGAGGGCATCCTACGCTACGCTTGCCAAGATCGCGAAGTTACGTCTGCTCCAACGGCCATCGGTTATTCGCCATAAATAACCAGCCCACTACCACTTCAACTTGCTGATCCGACATGCTACGAGTATGTCTGTAGCTTTAGTTCTCTTACGTATAAAATCAACATTTCTGGTCTTATCCCTGGGTTTACAATGAAGTACTAAATTTATCTAATCAATCTGTTCTAGTCGGATGCAAACGTTGCAATATTCAAGTATATTAAAAAGTTGTATGCGGAACTTTTTAAACAATACATTCTTATTACTTCTGCAATGTATGCTCTTTCTACTTGGTAATGAAAATATACTAGCATCTGCGAACTAACTTTGTATCAAGTCCTGAGTTCAGTAGGTAAAGATTTTTATTAGTTGTTAAACTTTCCATATACAAAAGTGAATTGCGGGTTCGAACGAGTTTATTAGCTTAAGTTCGGATTCTATTTAACGGATCTATGGGGTAATAGTGAACCTGTTTTATACATTAGAGGATAAGAAAGCTGTTAGGAGGGAAATATTGTATCATAATTGAGTTGAGCTTTTATAACAAATATCATTTTCATGAAAGCCTTACACACTGATCTTAGCCGTTTCCAGTTACTTTTTCGCAAAAATAATTTTATAGTAAATTTTATTAGATTTAGTTTTAAAACGAAAAATCCAAATTTCACTTAGTTTAATGCTTATAATATTCATAGATAATAACAAAATGCATTTATTGTACTGAGTCGTCTAGGAAGGTACCTTCGCAGATATTGTCTCATGAAATAGGAGTGTTTTTCACTGTGTTTCGGGATGGGGGCACTGTAGTTAGTAAATTACCGGGTATAAGAGACCAAACATCGGTTGTATCAGGTGACGATGGCAGTGTAGCATTGGTAATAATAACTGTCTATCAGTTCTAAGTTTTTCTTCAATGCCACTCTGTCATAGTCGGGCGTATATTTTACCTTCAGGTGAGCGTCTTGACCGTCTTTACACTCCGTAAAATATAAAAATGTAATGCAAAATCGTGTAAGATTCCACAAACAAGACGTTCAAGTCATTTGGTAACGACAAACCAAGGAAAGCATAAAAGAATACTCACGTGTCGTCAACGACGCATTAACACGTACGAGACACGGACGAGGTGCGACGTGGAGTAACGACCGTTTGGTACCGCCATAAAGACTGGGTACTACGACGTGTTCTGATGCAAAACCCCGGTAAGTTCTGTGTTTCCAAGAAGTAAAAATGCCCCATGGGTTTTTAAATGTTATAATCGTAATCATTGTTTTATATGTGTTCCAGGATAAGTTCAGTGTAGCTAAATAAATTACCGGTCCGACAAATGGTCCGAAAAAACGACCCATTTGGTGTTGCGGTTGAGACGTCGGCTGCAACACCTAGGGCTCCGGGTTCGATCCCGGCAGTACAACATTTGTTTTTTCTGTAATGTTCTGGGTGTTTTCTATGCATAATAAGTATGTATTTATAAAAAAGTACATAAGTATGTTTATCCGTTGTTAAGTACCCATAATACAGGCTTCACGCTTAACTTGGGGCTGGATGGCGCTGTGTGAATGTCTGTGGATATTTATTTATAATATTTGTTTGTACTTCACGGGAAGCAAACCGCAGAACTAATATTCACATGCGTTCTTAATGTTGTGATCTAGGATCCTATGCATCTATATTTGTGCTATCATCAAAATCATGATCAGCTAAGAAACGTCCCACTGAGGGGCACGAGCCTACCCGTGTAGGGTGTATAGACCGTAATCGTCCACGCGAGCCCCGTGCGGATTAGCCGACTTCACGCACACTGCTTGAATCTCTTCTTAGCAGCAATAACCTAAAACTGGGGCAACACCGTCAGATGTTATAGTCCTACTTTAACAACTGGTTATTATATTTATATGGTTATTAAACACACCCAGCTAATGTGTGCTCATAATCAGCTCATAGAAGGTAATATTATGTCAACATCATAATTTTAATTATGTGTGCTTAGGACTTGGTTTTGTTCGCAAATATAACGTTTATCTGTGTTGCGCTTAGGGAGCTGGATTTAAGGTTATATTTTATTGGTAACATTTCATCACATTTAATATTGTTTGAATTGAGAATTATGAGTCTTTGAAGTGCCAATTGAGGTATTAAAAGGTTTAGCTTCCATGATAAAATATAATAATAACCAAATTTTATTACAGATCAACTTGACGTAATAAAGTTTGGAAGGTACAGAATATGGACATAGGATGTTACCTTTGTTAGATAACGTAACTTCGTGAGAGTATTGAGCGTAGTTAAATATTTATTGTAATACGGGTGGTTTTATTTTTAAAGAAAAATTGTTTTAGTTCAACGCGTAGTATTTTAAGTCTTACCAGTTTGACGACCCATTTGGTATTACGGTTGAAACAACGGCAGCAACACCTAGGGTTCCGGGTTCGATCCCCGAGCAGTACAAACATTTGTGTGCATGAACATGTCTGTTTGTAATGGTGTGGGTGTTTATTATGTATGTATGTACAAAAAAAATTTATTACCTATATATATTTTTTTGTACATGTTTATCGTTGTTTAGTAGGTACCCATAATACAGGATTTACGCTTAACTTGGGGCTAGATGGCACTGTGTGAATGTCAGTAGATATACCAGTCAACTGTTTAAGGAAACAAGCAATGGATAAGGAATATTTTACTTAGAAGAGTAACCTAATACAGACATGACTGAATGTTTGTTTGATTAAAAAGTTTTTTTTAGTAATTCTAACTATTATATCATGGTTTGGATAATTTTTCATGTAACTACATACGAATGTGTATTATTACACATATAAGGTTTTCATGGAATCTATTCAATTGATTCTCAACCGAATTGAACTTTCCAAATTACAATCCACTTTCCGAATTACGTTTTCCATAGACATAGAGGTTCTGCTAACTAATTCGTTCTGTTTTGTGGTTCTGTTATTAATAAATTCAGAAAGTATGTTAACCACAAGATAAAAGCTACCGACATAGTTCGCTGGATCAGTCAGTGGTAGTGATCTGGTTGCAATGTATTTCGCATAACTGATAGTCGTTGAAACAGATGAGTTTTGGAGGGAAGACAGCTTCTTGGCAAACGTAGGAGTTCTCCGAACCGATGGACCGACGTCTTGCGAAAGATAGCCAATGAAATTCTGTATATATAAAGGTAGATACGCCATCCGTGCCTCAAAAACGAACCACCAAAGAGAATACAATTTGTAGGCTTTTGTTTAGGTAAATGTACGCTCATTCAAAATATGTGTATGTGTGCTGTCGCTGCATTCGGAACACTTTTTTCGATTGTTTTGTGAGCCTATCACGAATCTATACTTTTTTACATCATTGAAGATAGCTAGTGACATAGCAGACGACCGGTATATCCGCAAAATGGGCAAGATCTGTGTCCAGTAGTGCATAGCGCTAAGTGGAAGAGAGATTATGTTTCGTATTAATCCAAGTTATCAGCATCAGCTTAAAACGACCCACCGAAGTGCACAAGCCTTCCTGCACAATACAGCTATGGGGTAATTGGGCTGTCACCCACCACGCATGCACAATGCGGATCTAAGTATGAAGTTATTTTTGAATGTAGTTAAAAATTGTAATAGAGGTACACATGGTACCACGGGTTGTGTAAAAGTTAATTTACAACGTCACTAGACCGCGTTAATTTGCCTGGCTTTGACTATGACCGATACACACGGATCTATGGGTCCAATAACGGTAAGATTTGTAAACCCATATCAAGCATAAAGGATTCTGCAAAGTATATAAAAGTAAAGTTACAATATTCATAGGTAAACATAAAAAAATAGAACAATTATGTAATTAGACTGAAAGGTATCCTACTCAGCGCAGTCAGAACAACCACAGGAAGTCCTGACGCTGGTATTCCGTAGACACCGGTGATGAGGTAAGAGGAGCCACTACGCCGCGTTTAAGAACACAATGACCTACAGCTATAAAAAAAAAAAAAACAGCTATATAAATATAAATAATTATTGTATAGAACTGTCTCTGTATCTGGCTTTGCATAATTAGTATCTCTTTAACATAATGCAGTCCACTGCTATGTAGACATAGGTCACTTCCAATCTGCGCCAGATATCCCGGTCTTCTGCTTTTCTCATCCAGCCAAATCGCCGGTCTATCAGACGCCTACGCTATGCTTGCTAAGACGTGGCCTCTACTCCAGAACTTGTACGTTCCAGTGGCTAACGGTTCTGCTTTATACTTGACCCGCCCACTCCTTTGTTAATACATACATTTTATACATAGAAGAGAGAGAGAGAGCGTCGGTGATTCATTTTGTGAACTGTTGCCTTCTGATCTGGAGGTTGCAGATTAAATCCCTCCACTTACCAATGTCTTTTCGAAATTATATGTACGTGTATCCGGCGCTCTTACGGTGAAGAAAAACATCGTGAGAAAACCTGCGTCCAGCTGCGAAGTGATTCAAAGGATGTACGTGAAGTCGACTGATCCACACTGGGCGCACATGGACGACTAAGGCTTAAACACATGAAGGCTCGTGCCCTCGGTGGGGATAATGAGCTGATTATGATGATGTGATTGGTAGTTATAAGAGGGGCCGCAAAATATCCCCTCAAGTCCCTCCTATTTCAAAAGGCACGTTTATCTATTGGGTCTGGTGATAATCTTCGATTGCTATCCTCAAATCCGAAAGGGCTCGAGTCATGGGTTACTTGCCAGTCACTTGACTTATGTATGCTGTGATTCAATTTTAATTTTTAATCCAGTTTCGTTTTTTGAAACTCTTTAGAAGCTTAGCTATAAAATTATACGTTTATTTAAGTATCAGTCTACAAGTCACTATGTCCCAAGTATAAACAAGTACGGTAGAAGTTTAGAACATCGATTTAGCGCTCGATTGAATCTAGGTTGGAAACTGTAATAACTATCCTATTTTCCAGGAACGTGATTCTGTAAGAAAATATTTTGCCATTGCTATTAATGCTTAACTATCAATAGTTAGCTAGATTCCAGAAATGCTAAACATACCTTTTCTAGACCTCCACGCCGGCTCAGTGCAGATTGGTCGACTTCACGCAACTTAGGATTCCTTCGAAGGCGTGCGCAGGTTTCATCAGGGTTCCTGGCTCAATCCTCAGGCAGTTTTTTGCATGAACATATCTGTTTGTATTGGTCTGGTTGTTTTCTATGTATAATATGTTTGTTTGTATTTACAAAAGAAAATGTATATAAGTATGTTTATTAGTTGTTTAGTACAAGTTTCACGATTAGGTTGGAGCTATGAGGTTGAATATATAAAGATGGGGAATGGGGTTGTGTTATTATAAAGATCGGTAAAGCATTCGTTGCTGATTCGGAGTAGTGTCTACGGTTGATGGTACTTGAAACAATAAACTTTTCTACTCATTTTGACACAAATTAAATAGTGACCGCAAGACACGCAATAATACCTACTTACTCGTAACATAAATTAAGCTAATGTCAAAGTCATACGATATAAATCCAGTCAATGGCGCATAGCATATATCGGAACATAAATCGGCCGAAGACATAAAAGGGCCAATAACCATTCGTCTTACTACAAATGAGGTTTCCTATGGTATCATCAATATGCTAATGGAATATATAACATAATAGTCTAGGAAAGTTATAGAATTGTTTGATTTTTTGAATTTTTATATCCGATTCACTAGGTGGTAGACTCGATACTGAGTCGTCTAGGTAGGTTCCACCGCAGTGCCAGATATCATCCCGTGAAATAAGAGTGTCATACTTTTGTGTTTCGGGATGAGGGCACTGTAGCTACTGAAATTACCGGGTATAAGAGACCTAACAACTGTTGTCTCGGGTGACGGGCGTAGCACGGCATTGATGGAGAATAATAACTGTTTATCAGTTGTTGGTCTCCTTCAATGCCGCTCTGTCATGGTCAGGCGTATCACTTATCATCAGGTGAGCGTTCTGACCGTCCCATTCACTTCGTAACATAATAATAGATAATTTGAAACCATATGGGATTTATTGTCATCTGTTCGTGAAATTATTGAAAAAGCCCAAGATAGTCCATTGCTGGACTAAAAACCTTTTTCAGAATAGTTGAAGGTTTTGACTTAATCTCCAGTGTTTGATAATGAAAGTTTAACATAACTATTTGCATATTATGTACACAACAAAAAACACAGTGCCAGCGTCCTTTAAGGGTACGTTCAAAAAAACGATTGGTTCCATCCTCATATAAACACTTTTATTCAACCTACCCTGTACTCTCGACGAGTTGCTGCGTCTTTTCTGGTTCATATATACTAGGTGGAAGACTCGATACTGAGTCGTCTAGTAGGTCCCGTGAAACAGGAGTGTTATGCACTTTTGTGTTTCGGGATGAGGACACTGTAGCTAGTGAAATTACCGGGTATAAGAGACCTAACATCTGTTGTATCGGGTGATGAGCGGGTGATGAGCGTAGTGCGCATTGATGGAGAATCATAACTGTAATATAACATAATCTATCAGTTGTTGGTCTTCTTCAATACCGCTTTGTCATGGTCAGGCGTATCAGTCAGTCAGGTGACCTGATCGTTCTGTACACAAATAACATAAAAAAAACATCGTAAAGGAGTGAAATTTCCACATTGCGTTTGACTTTTTGGAGATGTTGAAACTTAATGTTTTTAAACCAGAGGGAATAGGCATTTTAAGTGGTTAACCACTGAACTCATTATCCTTGATGTTATAAAACCAAAGTGCATAAGTATTTTATGTATTAACCACTGGAGTCTTATCATTTGCGATCATATAAGATTGAGACAAACTATGATCTATTTAGGAAAATAAAAAAAACAGGTCTTGTTGTTCTTCGCTATCTAATAAGCCGGCGTTTAACGAACGGCCTAGGTGTTGAATTTGATGGCTAATTTAATTAGATGGCTGCGATGTAACTGTGCAAAATTGGATCACGATTAACTGACACTACCACAACAATACGAAGACTAATGAAGGACTAAAAAAGTTTTTTGCCAACTAATGATTCCCGAAAAAGAACTAATAATAATAAACGTTCTTTCGGATATCTTATTACATCCATATGGGTTAGTAGTACTTAAATATTGTTAGTACAATTAATTAATTTACAAATTTATTACGAGAAGGATACGTACCCGTTGGGAGTTCCTTCTCATAGAGCATTGCCACATCGGCGGACGTGAGTGCGGTGCCAATGTCTTTGAGGAAGCGGCGTGGGCTGACTCTTAACCTGCTTATCAGTGAGGCAGTCTTTTCCGTATGATAGCATCAAAGCCATCCGTTGGTACTCTGCAAACTTGCCGGATGCCACTGCAAAAGCGGTGGCGAAACCAATTCATGCCTAAAGACATTGTTATACTGAACTCGTAAGGTCTCTAGGGACATTACTACAAATGTACTAATGTTACTTAAAAAGAAATATATATTCGTACTCAACGAATGAATTTGATATGAGCTAACAATAACTAAAAATATAAACTTTACTTATTCCTCAATTGACTTTAAAATGGATTTTAAAAAATACACCAGCAAAAATGCTTCGATTTGTAACCACCATGTTTGGTTTCATACAGGCTATTAGTTGAAAGTCGAACTTGGTTTCGTTGAATGTACAGAATGCAAATTATACTGCCGACCAGGGTATCGAGCAGGTAATTAATATCAACAACTTTACAACATTTAGTAGCATTCATATCGGTACGCGGTAAGTTGAAGTTGTTGTTTGATGGGAATTTGCGACGAGTAACAGGACTGCATGAAGTTCAGGATGGTTAAAATAATTATGTATGTTATGTTATCTTTATAATAGTCTTGGCACTTCAAAATCTGTAGGAAATTTGCCAATCATCACATCATCTGGGTGTGAGATTAAAGATATCATGCTTGATACCAGTAATTCATTATTGGCAATATTCGCGGATGAGAATCCTAGGACATGGCAGCCAATAAAAAATACTAAAGTGCATACCCATGGTAAATGGAATGAATATGAAATCAAATCAAAGTATTTAATTCGGTTGAATACACTTACAATACATGTTGGTGAATGATGCGTGTTGATCGCCTGGAGTTCTTACTAGAATTAAAACTGAATATGGCGCTAGCTCTGTCCTAATTGTTTCACATAACAACGGCGAACTACTACGGGTATCTCGAAAATAGGCAACACCGCGCAACGTGCCGCGGCGGTTGCCTATTTTCGAGATACAAGAATGCATGAATATGGCACTTTATCGTGCCATATTCATGCATTCTTGCAACCCCTTAGAGAGGCTTAACTACTGCAACGCACACTTTTCTTCGGTTGGTCGAACATTGGCCGAGAGAATTTTGAACAATTTGAACACCACAGAGGCTGCTGTGGCGCGAGCCGGAGACCAGTTACCAATCACCATTGTTCAATGTTTCTCTTTCCTACTGACCCACTGGAAGTGGAAAGAGTGGTGGATGGGCTTGCGGTGGATGGCGCACCTGGTTTGGATGGCCTTAAGCCTAGGATTTTCAAAAAATGCAAGGGAGCCTTACTCGCCCCCATAACATACATAATAAATCTAAGTATGGAAACTGGTGTGTTCCCTAGCCAGTGGAAGCAAGCCGTTGTAACCCCTATCCATAAGACTGGCCTGAAGGACCTTCCTGATAACTACAGACCAATCTCTCTACTCAGTGTATTGTCAAAGATACTTGAGAAAATAGTCAATACACGCTTATCCAACTACCTAGAAAAACACCAGCTGGTATCGGATGGCCAGTTCGGTTTTCGGAAGGGAAAATGTACTGAGGATGCGGTGGTTTACTTGACGAACTTGATCAGCTCACACTTGGATAGCGGCAGAAAATGCCTAGCTGTGTACCTCGACCTAACCAAGGCCTTTGATACCGTCTCATTGCCAATACTACTAGGGAAGCTTGAGGCTATTGGGAGCACTTGACTGGTTCACCAGCTACCTTTCTGACAGAAAACAGTGCACTAGGGTGGAAGGATCAGTCAGTGACGATCTGCCAGTGCACTTCGGTGTTCCACAGGGCAGCATTTTGGGCCCTGCTCTTTTTACCCTGTATATTGACGACATTCTGAGACTTACAGTTCCCGGGGCACAGTTGATGTGCTACGCCGACGACACAGTGATACTTTTTGATGGCAAGACTTGGGATGGGTATATATCTGGCCGAGCGGGGTGTCCTTGGTTAAGAAGTGGTTAGACCATTACTTACTCACCCTCAATCTGAAAAAAATCCAAGTACATAGCCTTCCATAAAACCAAAGCTTCGAGCCCCAAAACCAAGTCAAAATTGACAATTCATTCCTGTGCTACCCATTTGTTTTCTGAGCATACTGACGACTGCAGTGTGAAGGTATTGATCGCTTTGAACAAATTAAGATATCTGGGCGGTACTACATGGACCAACATCTCATCTTCTTACCATCACATTGCAAGCATTGCTGCTCGTGTTAGACGTATGATTTACGTAGTGAGGCTGTAAGTAGGTGCGCTGATGTGAAGATTAAGCGGGCAATCTACTTTGCGCTGTGTCAGTCGTCATACAATACTGTATAGGGGCCTAATGGGTGGCGCAGCACACACATGATGCCCCTCGAAAGAGCACAGAGATCCCTACTTAAAGTTTTTTTTAAGCCAAAGCGGATTTCCCCACTTCAGACATTTACAAACTTGCAAATGTGCTTTCTGTCCGCAAACTGTTCATCCTGCAATCTACACTAAGATGTCACAAATCGGCGGTCAAACTACCTAATATTGAGGCATTGCGCAGGAAAAGTATTTAATGTGCCACCCCAAGGATCAGAACAACCTTTGCCGGGACCGCTGTATCTGACCCCATATTTAATAATATGCAAAAGCATTGCTGTACAAGAAATCTTTCATACAACCAATGTTAAATTATATTTGATACGAGAAATTGAGCAGATTCTAAATAGTAACTATAAATTACTCGCAGTTTACACAAGGCCACTTCCTCAGCATAAAGACACACACGTACGCGCGCGCGCACACACAAACACACACACACACACACACAAAGAGACAGACAGACACACTCACTCACACTTACTTACTGTTCCTATTCTTTTTTTTTTTCTTTTGCCGCTAGTGTTTATTTTATTTTATTTTTTTCTATTCTTGTATGTGTTTTACTGTGTTTGCCGCCTTTCTTGTTTGCATAGTTTTGTTTCCGCTAATACTTTGATAGGGGGAGGTGGGCAGCTTCATAACAGTTTTTATATATCGTATAGAATTTTCTCTAGCATCAATATCTGTATCGATTCATCAAAAACTAATAGTCTTGCTATCTGACTTTATATCAAAAATAGGTAATATGTGTAAATACTCATGTGTGGCCATCTGTCAAAGTTAATAAAAAAATAAAAATATGTATGAAAGTGCCCCGCATATGGGGCACTTTCATACACGCTATGGGGCACGTTCATACACGTGAAACAATACACAAATTGAGTGTGAAATGTTTAATTATTTATCAAAATCTAAAAAAACAATATCTTCAAAAACAAAAGCTATTAGTATATAATGAGCATACAATACTAAGAAATTCCCAAAATAATACTAAGTAAAACAGAAAATAACATAAATGTAGTTTTATTTTTATTATAATGAAAAATCTTTAACTACCCTACCAGTCTTTCTGATCAGTCATATTCCGATTTAAATATCTAAGCATATCTTTATTCTTATTTGGTAGGTTTATCAATAATCAACATTTAATAATCAACATCAAAAATCACATATTTATCAATAATCAACATTATTAGTAAGAGATCTCAAAACTACACAAATTAACTTGAAAAGTACCTAACTATAAAAAATAAAATCTTTATAAAATTAATGGACGTTATAAAAAGTCAGATCTTTCTTAAAACTTAAAATACTAGCAGTCCTAGCTGTCTTAGCTGATGTAGGGTCCGGTAATATCAAAACTATATCTGATAGATCTACAGATGCTTCATCTTTGACGTCTGGAAATACAAATTTCATAGACGATCCTGGTTTCTTCCTCAAAAATGAAACCTGCATACTATAGTGTTTAATTACTTTTCCGACATAATAAATAACTGATGTCTTCTTTTTAAATTTAACCAGGACATATACACCGTCGATGATATTTTTAGGGTCAACAGGTTCTTCATAATCATCTACTTCCTCGTTTTCTTCAAGCACGTCGTAAGGTGAAGCAGAACTTTCTCTTAGTAAGACATCTTCATCAGTTTCACTATCGCTACTAATCGTTTCAATCTCTTTGATTTTCTTTCTTTTTGGTTTACTTGATTTATCACAATCTTCATTTAATAAAGTCAACGCTCTCTTTATTTCTCTTGCTTTACTTTTCCGTTCTTTTTCTAATCTCTTCATCTCCTTATTTTTTTCCAATTCTTCAATTCTAGTCTTCTCAGGCGTGTCGGTATAAATTCTTGATTTTCCAAGTGATCGACCTTTTTTTGTCTGTGTGCGTTTTTGAACTTTCGGGAAAGGTCTTATCATTTCTGGCGTCTTCAATGCTTTGGAAGTAGATGGTGCAGGATTTTCAAAATCTATCAATGTTGATTCATAATGTTGTGAAAGCAGTGAAGGCGAGACATCTCTCGATAAAGTCGGCGGTGTTCGAGCAAACAGCAACAAGTTCAGTACTAACTGTAGCAAGCTCATCACCAGCTATTACAAGCTCCTCACCAACAGAGATTTCATTGGGACTTGTTACAGGATTTGAATGATACACCTGAACTGGCGCGAAGTCATCATCACTAAAAATTAACTTATTAAAAGGCCATATTCCGGTTTTTTCATAAGCACTCGTGATATTTCTGCCATTGAATGACTCCAAATAAGGTATCTTTGTCAGTTTTGGAATTGTATAATATTAAGTGTCTTTCCTGGGTTGGAGACGTGCCAGTCATTGAATGCTATTTTTAATTTTGATTTTAATGGTCCAAATACTCCAACATCCAATGGTTGAAGGCGATGAGTCGTGTGAGGAGGAAAGGAAAGGCACACTATCCCATTGTCACGGCAGTAGTTGATTGCATCTATAGAAATGTGACTTTCATGATTGTCACATAAAAGCAATATTGGATTTTCCTTCGAACATAAGGTGTGTTTATGGATGTGCTTTAGGACATCAACAAAAATATTTGAATTTATCCAACCACTTCTTGTAGCTACACCTAATGAGCCTTCTGGAGCACCTTCTAAGAAGTGGTCCTTAAAATGTACGCGAGGGAAAATGAATAAGGGAGGTATGGTATTTCCACTTGCTGCAATAATACCACCAAATGTGACGAGTTTCCTCTTTCGGCAGACACTATTTGCCCAACCTGTTTAAGACTCTTATCAGCAAAAACTTTAGGTGTACTCAAAACAGTGGAAATACCAGACTCGTCGTAGTTCAAAATCCGATCAGCAGTAAAATTATGTTTTCGGTATATATTCTCCAGATTCTGGAAAAACTCATTTACTGCCGTTTTGTTGAAACCGAACGATCTTGCAGCGCTAGTATTTTCTGGTTCCTCAAACTTAAATTTTGTGGCGTTTTCGAAACTTGCTAACCAGTCTGCTCCGGCCATCTTATTACTATCCCAACTTGGATATATTTGATATTCATTGGCCGAAGCAAACTCGTACGCAAGTTTTTTAACTTGGTATAGTCGATTCACCAAGAAGACCAAAAATGGCGGCCGCTGCGCATGTACACTAATGAACAAAATACTACTTAAAAATAATATTTTATTTGAATGAACTCATATAATCAAATTATATATAATGTCAGGATTAAAGATACCTATGTATTTAAATTAATTCGCCTCAAAAAAAATGTATTACTAAGTATAGTAAATTTAATCGCTGGCCTCGAATTGCATGATTCCCTCTATCGTGGAAGTTCCAGGATTCGATGGTTTTGAGGTTACTGGGGCCTGGTCCTGCACTAAAATGATCATCTTCAATACTACAAGATCAGAAAAACCTGACGACGAAGAATCTTCCATCGGATGATTAATTCTTCCGTCATCTCATCCACGATGTGATCACTTTTTATGTTAATTTTTTTCTATACATTTTACTTTCACATAGTTTTTCATTCTTGTGGCCCCATTAATTAACTTTTCCTTTATAATTAATTCAAAGCTTATATCCCACTTAATGTTTTTGCAACTTACATAACTTTTTACGGAGGCCCAAGCCATTTCAATAAATGTCTCAGCAAACTAAAAAAAAATACAATAAAATAAAATGCAACGAAACAGTTCCTTCGAGTGTATTCTAGATACTGTCAGCGCGCCAAATCAATATAGACGATAGCGATAGAGCAATCTTGTCCTCAGACGCGCGCGACCAATGGCGTTGCCGCGCTCTTACAGTATTACTTCCCGCCCCTCTGCCGCTACCCCCAATAGACCTAAAAAATGACTTGCGCATAGTCTTCTTCGTGAATCGTACAATACAAGTCAGTCCATAGTGCATCCTAGAGCACGTTAAATATATTTATTTAAATGTTCCTCTTCTGATTTAGTAAAAACTTGCTGTGAGGCAAATTTGGACTCGAATACGCGATTTTGGTCTCCAGGATCTGTCCTTTGCGTATTTTTTTTATACGGCTTTGTAGTGTTTGTGCATTTACTTGATATTTGGCTGCTGATTTCCCGTAAAGAGAGTTTGTTTATCAAAATTTCATCTATAGCTTTGACATTGCTTCGTCCACCTCTCCACTCCTAGTTCCTTTCTTCTTATAATTTCTGACCATATTTTTCTGTAAAATAAAAAAATAAAAATGATTTATTTCGGATTAGGCGGACAATGCAACACTTCAGAAAATCAAAAAAACGTATATTAAAATCTAGCTAATGTCTAGTTTATACCGCTTCGCAACGTGTTATTGCTGGGAGAAGAAGCGGCGCAAGAAACTCCAATATTAACGCAGCAACACGCCTAGTGAACCTACTCTATATATTGCTTGTAACATATACGACAATAACATAGCAGGGTACATTCATACAGTATGATGTGCCCATCTACTGCTGTATGAACCTACCCATCATAAGAAAGTGAAATAAAAACATTTCTAAAAAAAAACCAACCGTTATATAAATTCTCACGTATCAATTTACAAACATAAACCTATTATCCTTTAAATCAAATAGTATTGAATAATCTAGACAACATCTTACTTCAATAAAAATATGTTCAAAGTGAGGTTATAAAATTACTTACATGTGGCCGAATCACTTTCCGTGTCAACTCCGCCGCGCGCTTCGCACTGACTGCTGTCAAACTCGGTTAGCTAATACACAATGACAACAAGCTACGCCCACACGCATAAGTCGTTCAATTTCGTCGAGCCTAACCACAGATATATCTAGTGTATGTAGGTGCCCCTTGTATGAAGGTACCCCACTTCCCCCTACATGTTGCAATTGTTCTTTGAATTCTGTCTGTTTATTGGTCACACTCTCAACAGACATCGTACTCAGGATCCCCAAGATACAGGGTTTTCCTAGTTTGGGGTCCACTGGCTAATTAACGCATCTTCTGTGTTTATGTTACTCCGTTTTGTACTGTATCAGTCTATTCATGTATGTAGTTTTTTTTTTCTTGTATAGTTTCTCTTCTGTTTTGTAAACTGTGTGGTAATAAATAAATAAATATTCATGCATTCTTGTATCTAACATCGGTCGAGTATCACTCATGAATCTCTGTAATAGAATTATTAGTAAACTGTATTAAATTAAACATTTTTTTACGACCCACGATGTGACCGTCATTTAATGCCTTTTCATTTAACTATTGTAGCATCAAAAGATATACCTAGGAAGGTGTTCCGAAAACGCATATTAATTTATGAAAGTGGACCAAACACATAATATATATATTACGTATTTTTCATTGAATCTTTTTTATAAAACATACGTGATTCTGAAGGCTAACTCGAGGCGTTACTTTATAAAGTAGTCACGAATACACATAAATAATAGAAGTCTCGTAGGCTCTCTAGCAAACGTCGGTTTCTTTGCGATAAATAATGCAATCATGCTCGGGTATGGTTTTGATCGGATATATAGATCAGGCAATAGGAACCTATGTACTGATTCTGTAGTTTCCGCGGACACGTTCACATTTACCATGTATGTATTACATTTTTCTTTTTTTGGTTCAAATTCCGCCACGTACCAATGTGTTTTGGAATTTTCGAAAAATATATGTACGTTATCCGACGCTCTTACGGTGAAGGAAAACATCGTGAGAAAACCTACGCACGCCTGCGAAGAGATTCAAAGGTTGTGCGTGAAGTCCATGTCCGTGTCCGTGTCCATCCCGCATTGGGCCCGCGTGGACGACTAAGGCCTAATCACCCTATACGGGTAGGCCCTTCGGTGAGGACGTTTAATGAGCTGATGATAACATTTTTCTTATTATATACGAGATGGTTGAACATTGTTATTAAGTCATTTAAGTACTTTCATTTTTAATTATTATTTTGACCGCAATAACACTTTAATTTTACATGTAATTGCACAAAATCAAGAGATAATCAAACCATAACATTCACTGTTTACGCTGCTGGCGCCATATTTTGATGACTACTAGCGTTGCAGTGGAGAAAAGTATTAGTAAATTTGAATTATTTGACTATTTCGAAAGGGCTAACTTTGAATATACCAAGTTATTACACTTTGAAAGAAAGAAAAAACATTTATTTAACCACAAAACTGTACAATGACATAACAAGGACAATACAATAAAACAATTAAAAAGAGAAATAAAAAATAAAGAAGGTATAACATGAATTAAAATTTTGTGGTCAAAAGGGCCCGGTCTCAGATTATGCCGCCGTGTCCTGCGGTTATATAATATTAAACAGAAGTGGATAGACACGGCAGTGCTGTTATTCTGCCAGAGTATTTTATTTTAAACACCTATCGGCCTAGGCATACAGTTAGACGTCGGTGTTTAACGAACGGCCTAGGCATCCAATTGGATGGCTAATTTAACCAGATGGCTGTGACATATTTATTATTTTAACCATAAACCTCCACAAAAAATTACTAGCATTGTAATAACTTATTCAATTTCAGGACGCAATTGTTTCACAAATAGTTTTCATATCATTTCAAACGTGAACTGTAACTTATTAGCCGAAAAGCACCGTGGCTGGTACGTAAAACTGAGCTACAACCAATTAAACAGTCCACCGTACTTTTCGCTGGCAACTTAGTCACGTATGCTAGTACAGTGCGCTAATTAACTTGGGATTTGGGAACAAAACAAAACGCGTCTAACAATCAGCGATTCCGCGCAAACTAATTTCAGTCGAATGCGCGGTGACAAGGATGCATAAAGGATATTTCTATATTTGCTTTAACCTCGCCTTTTTATACCTGTTTTTCATTTATTGTTATGCATTAGATAAAAAAAAGATATTGAATGGCAATATACAGCGACTATTAGGCTTTGTGGTCGTTTGCAATATACGTTTTTTACATATTTTGATCGGTAACAGCAATGCCAACTTTAATAAGGCCCTTTTTGTATTCCTTATTCATATTTTTACAAGGTGATGTTAAAAACAAGTAACAGTGTTTTAATAAGAGTCCCCCTTGGCCAAAAATTAAGTTATTGGTTTATAAATTTGTCTATGACTTTCAAACGAAGTCACAGGCTACGAGTTTACGCTAGATATTATTATCATCTTATGTTATCTTTGTATTATATCATTCTACTAGCTTTTGCCCGCGGCTTCGCTCGCATTAAATTCGGGATAACACGGTACTTACATTTATCACTATACATAGGATTTCCCCTCCCTCCAACTTTGAAGGTTTCGGGGTCAATTTCAGATTTTTTTTAGCAAAAAATATGTTATAGTGAGCTAACCTTAAAAGATAGACATATGCTGTCGTGGACTTTTTTGGAGACCTTTAAAAGGGTAACAATACTCTCATACATAACTTTTGCGAAACTTTAACCGTTTACGCAGCGTACGCAGCGGAATCTCCAAGTAAGAAAATTTCCCCCCGGATATTGAAACATTCTTCATTGTTGCTCCGCTTCTATTGCTTGTAGCGTGATGATATATAGCCTATAGCCTTCCTCGATAAATGAACTATCTAACACTGAAAGAATTTTTCAAATCGGACCAGTAGTTCCTGAGATTAGCGCGTTCAAACAAACAAACAAACTCTTCAGCTTTATATATTAGTATAGATTACTCGTAACGCATGTTTCGTAAATTTAAAATTCACTATGTGCTTTTTCAATTCGCAAAATGAATTCCAGTATTGTCACCCTAAAACTAACGACGTTAACGCACTCTATAACAAATTCTATCCATATAGCTAACCGCCCCTAAACTTTGCGGATCATGGCTGACATTCTAAGTGATACTAATTTCAATATCAGTGGATACTTTTATTATATTGTTGAATGACACAATATAAACTTTTCTGTCCCTTCTATATTGATTTTGGTAATCTTGTTCGACAGTTTATTAAATCAAATTTCAGTCGATGTAGGTTTATGGAATTTTTGTATAGATTCGAACTCGCCTCGGAATCCTGAATGATTGAAATGGGCCATCTTTTAACAAAATCGTAAATGGATGCAATATAAAATGTTTTATTTTATCCTGTTTGTATTTTTTTGAGTATGTTCCATCGACTGTCAATTGTCTTCTAGTGAACTTAACAAGATGTCACCTGTCAATTTTCTTTGAGCGTCTTGACTGGATGTTGTGAGATTGCATTGTTATTCCCCAGGCTTTAACGATGTGACAATCATTTTTCTGGATGTCAATTGTATTTGGATTTAGTTTAAGCGTCCATTTTGTTTGATTTTGTGACTTTATTGATTCTGAGTTACTTTATTTTATTGTTGTTTTTTGCCAATTTGATGTTGCTTCAAATTCTGACAAATTGGATTTCTACCTTTATTTTTCCTTCGGTACCTGGACAAGTGATTATGATGTATATTCTTAAAGTCACAGGAGATCTATTGAAAAGAGGAAATAAAAACAACAAGGATAATTTTTAGATATCCTAGTTCAGGACGGAATAACGACAATAATAACTTACCTTTACCTGCGTATCGCGAAACTCCCTAACAGCTTAACTTTTGGGATCGGCCGATGTTGCATCTGACACTTTTTATTGAGCTCAGTTGGGAACATTCTCGGGGTTTTTGCTGGCTCCGCGTTTCGACCAACTTCGGCCGCAGATTATAATTGGCTTCTAGTGGAGCAAAGTTGAAACGTTGAGGTGAGCAGATTTGGAACGGGTGCGAAATATTGGGTATAAAAAATCTGCTGTTGATTCTGAACATTGGTTCAAAATATAGGTAAAATTGATACGAGTTTCGTTTATATTGAGTACGTAGTCCAATAAATAGACAATGAAACCAATCTTGATGAAACAGTGTCTAAAATTTCGTCTGACAGTTTGCAGTCAGAAGTAATCAGAAGCAGTCTTGCTTTCTATTGTGCTGTGGCACCGACTTCATGAAGCAATCATTGTCTGTTTAAAAATTTTCGGATTCAGCTTGCAATATCAAACTAAACGGAATCAAATTGTACTCAGTGACTTTCACTATGGCCGAATGTTCTAAGTAGAATTCGAGACCACGACCAGTTTTACTCGACTTACGTAAGACGCTGTAAGGAGATCGTACATTATAAGGGACTTAATTCATCCTAACTTGTAAAAACTGTTTAGCAAGAAACACCCTGGCGGCATGCCAATATTAACTGGCCCAGCATCGTTGAAGTAGTATCAACAAGTATTGTAGTAGTAACGTTTACAAATACAGATCCTATTCAACCTATCGCAGTCCACTGCTGGACATAGGCGGGGGAGGCCTTTGTGCCAGATAACCCGGTCCTCCGCTTTTCTCATCCAGCCGCCACCAGCGACTTTTCGCAAGTCGTCGATCTCTCGGGCCGGAGGGCGTCCTACGCTACGCTTGCCGAGACGCGGTCTCCACTCCAGAACTTATCTGCTCCATCGGAAATACAGATAAACTTACTTTCTGTGCACAAAACCATCTTCTGATACGCGACACCCATTTATTAGTCGCGCATTTTTCCCAACAACTGACACCCTTATCGCCGAGTCGCTGGTTAATTAACAATAATTTATGACGAATAATACCCGCTTAGCAAAATTAGTAAGCTTCATATCATATAAAATGGTCTGACGTTTAGACCGTATTTTATACAACTATTAACATTGAAATTAATAATGGAACTGCAGCGTTAATTGGTGAAGGTTTGAGTAATGAAAAATCAATAGAGATTAGACTTATCATGACTGAGATGGAAAATCAATCGGAAAAGGAAAGTGTCATTAACAAAAACGTTTCTTTTTAAAGGATGATTTTTTTAATTTAATTAAATATGTTTTTCTGTTTATTATTTATTCTTAGATAGCTTATTGCTTATCTCAGTATTTATTACATCGAATGTGACCTAACTCTTCAAATATTATATCAATGCAAAACTATTACTTACTTTATTAGAATAAACTTTTTCATTAATAGATATACCTATCCTACTACCATTTATAACTAGGCAGGAAGTTTTCCAAAACATTACGCCGTCCGGTTTATGTGGGCCTAAGCTTAATGAATTGTAAGATAATCGTGATAAGCTAGAATGGCTTAGGGTACTTATTAACAGCATCATAACAGTAAACATCTCAGTAGTCAGCGAGTTTAACTTTTATGAGCATTTACTTTCGGCAATTACTTAAGGTAAAATTGGTGTAAATAAATTGCTTGGAACGTTTACGGAAAACTATAAACGAGGACTTACACGTATTCATGTTTAATTTATAGTAAACTTCAATTACTCAGTGAATACTGACAATAAATGCATTGATGTGGATAGTATACGACTTCTAATATTTATATTAACAACATGGAATAGTTTTACTAAGTAGGAGAGGTAGATAGGTTTAGATAGGAATAGGTACGAGTAGTGGATAGCTAAAACAATATTTTGAAATGATTTGTAAAGGTGGATGAACAATACAAAAAGTTAAATCTGTCTAGCAAGATACTCCTACTTGTGGGAAGGGTGTGTAGAGAAGAGAAGGATGGTAGAGCCTTATGCCCGGACGTTTTCTAATAATCAGGTAAGGGGGTAGCCTAAGCTAATATGATTGTGACAATAGGTATCAGTCTGTACGGGAACAGTTTCCCTTTCGAGAGAGAGGTGAAACTGCTTGTCGTTTGTTTTTAATCAGTGTTATCTTTGCAACATCAGTTCTCTAATACATTGGGTTCTTTTAAATGTATAAAAGTTATAAAATTAAAAATTATGATGTTTCCACAGGTTCATTTAATTATAATTATAATCTTTTATTATATGTATTATAGCAGACACATATAATGAATTGTATAAATTTGTAATTTGACAAAACTCAATAAAACCAATTATTGAAAAGAGTAACTACACGAGTTTCTTTCCGGAGTAAGATAACAACATTCCGAACCGGTGGAAGAATAAATATATATATTTTTTTTAACGATTCAAAAGTATCTTTAAAGATATTTGAATAAAACATTTTTGAATTTGAACTTATTTATGGTATAATGTTTCAGTCCGAACACGGACTTTCTATTTGTATCCTTCCGTCGTTTTCCACGAAATTGGAGACTGCTTCCTGATGTACTGCATCAGTAGGTCATAGTCTACTCCAACACTTCAACGTTCCGCCTGTTGTTCGATATCATCTGTGGACAAAATTATTATGACAATTACTTTATTATAACATCAGCTTATCATATTATGTCTTCACCGAGGAGCACGAGCCTACCTAAATATGTAGGTCGTAGTCGTCCACGCGGGTTCAGTACAAATTGGCCGACTTCACGAACAACCTTTGAATATCATCGTTTGTGTGCGCAAGTTTCCTCACGAGATCCGTCGGATAACCGTACATAATTATAATTCCGAAATATTTGGTACGTGGCGGGATTTGAACCCGTAGTCAGCACTCTCCAGATCGGAAGGCAACAGTCAAAACAGTAACTTGTTTAAATAACGAATATTTATATTTTTCTATGATGGGTATAATTTGTACACTGTTTAATTAATGATTTAATCCATAAATGCCCTCGATTTAATATACTCTAGTTTTCAAATATGGCGCGTCTGAAATATGAAACCTCTTTTTAAACGATTTTAATGCTATTTTATTTCCATAGCAAGCTACTAATTTTGTCTAGAACTAAGTTGACTGTTTTGAAGGTTGTTTATTTATTAAACTATATTTGACGTTCCGAGAGATATATTTTATCGTTCTCTACGGACCATCTATACTAAACGTTCATGATAATATTTGTCAGATATATTGATCACAATAAAAAATTACAAAACCCTAAAAATCAAATGAAATACGGAACAACTATCAAGTTATTCTGGAAAAATCTCTACTTCGCTGAAAATATCAAGATTTAACCTAGTAGCATATAGTATAATAAATATTAATACATTATATATTTATAACAATTATCCAATCAGATAAACACAATTTTGTGCTGGAGCAATAAGCAAATGAATAGTTAAAGCCTCTTAAGTCTATTATGCAAAGCTGCATTAATACCATAGCAACTCACTCAATTGTGCGTATGCGGTATTTATTTAAATAATACGTTTGAATCTTCTGTGATAGAAATTTACTTATATCAAATGGAACTAGAAAACATGTTATCAAAATTTAAGTAATATCTACAAATATTTTATTTTTCGTGAACTTACTCTAAACATACCAAAGTTACTGACAAATCCCAAAGCAAGATAAAGTAGCAGTGAGCTGGACACATTGGTTGTTTTGAGTTGGGGTAAGCGTGTTCTGGAGTAAGCCTCTTCTTGGAAAGCGTAGCTTGGGGTGACCTCCGGCAAGATGGAGTGATGACATACGCTAAACGGCCGGTAGCAGTTGGCAACGAAAAACGGGGGACAGATCTATGTGGCATACTATTGAAAAGGCCTATGTTCAGCAGTGGACAGGAGTAGGCTGATGATGATGATGAGCATAATCGTACTTACCGACGACTTGCGAAAGTTTGTTGGTGGAGGCGGGATGAGAAAAGTGAAGAACCGAAATTTCTGGTGAAAAATGGAGGCGACCAATGTCCAGCAATTGACTGCAAATGTTTAAAGAGAGTCAAATGGTACCAGAAATACTACCTGTTTTGATCAATATATTGATTTTAGTATTTTCGTCATCAAATTTGACCTTAATTAAAACAGATTCAATATTTAATGCTATGTCACATAACATTTTAAAACATAATTATATTTGAATGTTTTTTTGGTAAGCACAAAACAGTCAGACATCGAAATAGTTTTTGTGAAATAAAATATGCTCAGTCATTTGTGAAAGAAATGTTTTGAAAATAAGTTTTTGTATAATACAAAATGCTCCCAAAAGTTGGTCTTAAGAAATTATTTTCGGCAACAAGGTCCATTTAAAAGCCATTACGCCACTGTGTTTTGTTTCTCTTGGTCCTGTTTAACTTTACCCTAAACTGTGCATTAGGATACAAGAAGTTAGAAAAAGTAGAGATGTAATAAAAACTCAACCTAATTATTTCATCTTCAGGAACAATTTATCATATAGACCTGTCATTAAGTTTTTTTTACAAGTCAAGTTTTACAAGTTTTACAATCACCGATTTCTAAAAACAAAAGATAAATATAGACCCAAATAATTAGTTTAGCAAATTAGCAAAGTTGTGCTCTTTGTAATATTAGAGATTAAAATATTTGTATAGATTTGGATGAGAGCTAAATTCGTGATCTAGCTCCTATCCCGTCTCATATCTCCATAATATTGGTGTGCGCGAGCTGATCGATGACTATCCATTAGGGATACAATATTATGGTAATATCGCCCGCATCAGCATTATACTCGAATCATGCGATCATTGAATAATATCGACTAGTTTAAAGCAGACCATGAATACTATTAAATTGGAAAGGCTATTTTGCTATATTACGCCTCGCGGTGTTACCTACTTCTTCTTTCTTTGCCACTTCACTTAAAGTTGAAAGTTGAAAAGTTTATTTGATACAAAAATAAACCATTTTACTGAGAATCAACTGTCAACCAAACGTCAAATCAAAATAAATTAATTACACAGATAACTAAGCACAGCTTATCTATCGATACTGTCGTTCCTACCAATAAATATCATCAGTCACAGTTTGTTTGTTTATTGTTTGTTTATTGGCAGTAATAAAAATTAGCTACATTAACAGAGTAAGTTTCCAGTGTCCCCTTTTAAGCTTCTAATTGCCTGTATCAGGGTACACTGCTCTTCCGTAGGTCGGTAAAATTATATAGCTTATTATTATATAATTCCAAAGTAAAAAGGAAAACAACAGGAATAATATCACTTAAATTACAACCATGAACAATATACAACAAACTTTTATAATGTGACTTAAAACTATTCAAACATTTATGTGGTGTGTGTGTGTGTGTGTGTGTGTGTGTATGTGTGTGTGTGTGTGTGTGTGTATGTGTGGCTGAGTGTGCGTGCGTACGAGTGTTTGTATATATGTAGGTGTGTAGGTATCTTTGTCTAATTCAGGAGTGCCTCAACTTCATCATAACTTTTTGTTACCAACCATTCTGAGATAATTCTCCTGCATTCATGATATGGCGCTCTACGTATATTTTTATCTTTATTAATGATGTTGAATATTCGAATGGACCTTTTATTATATTGCCTATTAGCAAACTCCGTATTTACCCTAGTAGTCTGTAAAGCATTTTTTCTTCGTTTGGTTTTGTCTGTTATACATTCAGAAGGTAACGATTTGTGTACTTTTAAAACAGTTTGAATGACATATAATTTTCTGACCGAATGAATATCACTAATTTCGTATAAGGACTTAGTAGGAAATCTTATCTTTTTGAAAACATTACCTTTAACAAACATCGCTGAGCACGTTCCACACCAATGAAGCGTGTCTTTGCCGCACCACCCAAACAGGTATGCAGTATAACAGAATGGACTGTACTAATGAAATATATATTTCAATCAGTAAATCCCTGTTCCGAGATCCAGCAGGTATTCTTGGTACAACCCACCTAAGAGTTTTGAAAATCCATATAAGCTTCCTAATTCTTGAAATAACGTGTTCCAGATGTGGATACCAAGACAGACGCTGATCCACAATAACTCCTAAATACTTCACATGTTCAACTCTCTTAATAGTGGGGCAATTGCAGGTTCCTTCTCTGGTATTGGAACGACATCCATGAATTTTTATATCACCAAAATTTTTCAATTGGTACCACTATATATACTAAAACAAATAAAATTAGTTTTTTCCGTATTTAGTGTGAGGCGGTTGTTCAGTAGCCACTTGCTTATCAGGGTCAGACCGTCCTCGGCATACTTTTTAACGTCATCCCAGCTATCTGCACTAAACACCACAGCAGTATCATCGGCGTATGAGAATATGGACCCACTCCTATATTCATAGCACAAAGGTCATTTATGTATATAAGGAACAGTGTGGGTCCAAGCACACTTCCCTGGGGCACACCATAAGTTACTTCGATGTCTCCGCTAGTAACGGTATCTAGTTTGACTCGTTGGCGCCTATTTGATAGGTAGTCCTTTAGCAATTCGAGAGGTATTCCATTCAACCCGATAGATTCCAGCTTGCGTACGAGAATAGGGATTGAGACCGTATCAAACGCTTTTTTTATATCGAGGAATACTGCTAAAGATTTTTTCCTTTTATCGAGTTGCTCAACCACCAATGCACTCAAAGCAGACACCGCGTCCTCAGTTGATTTTCCCTGGCGAAAGCCAAATTGGGAGGCAGACAGAATATTATAGGCTGTTAAGTAGTTCAGCAATCTTTTATTCAGCAATTTTTCGATGATCTTAGAAATGGCTGACAGGACCGATATAGGCCTATAGTTGGTAATATTAGCAGTATCTCCTGTCTTAAATACAGGTGTTATAATAGACTGCTTGAGTAAAGTTGGGAAAATTCCTTTATTGAAACACAAATTAGTCAAATGAGTAATAACAGGCACTATTTCCGTTTTTGCATGCTTTAAAAATGAACATGGAATGCCGTCCCAGCCAGGGGCATTGTTCGATTTAAGTGACATTAGTGTGCTGCATGTTTCGTCTTCGTCAGTCTCCATTAGGACAAAAGAGTTAGAGTTAGAACGACTTGGTAAATGACGCATGTAATTATTCATTACCTTAGTAGCTGGTTCCATTTGTTGGGCAAGTTGTTTACCGACATTCGCAAAATAGTTATTAACATAATCAGCCGAGGCGTTTGGAGTCGCTCTTATATTGAGTAGTTCCGAGTTGACGCTATTACTCTTAGTCGTATGGGTGATGTTTTTTATATTTTTCCACAATAACTTATTATTACCAACTGATGACGCTAACAACTCCGTCTCATATTTCCTCTTTATTTTTTTGATTAACTTATTACAGTGATTTCTATATCTAACATAAGTAATTTTATTAATTTCATTAAATGGCTCCTTTTTCACTTTCATTTGTAAAAGATTACGATTTCGAATACATCGTAAAATGCCTGGAGTCATCCACGGCTTAATAATTCTGTTTCTCCTTGGTATTGTTGAAACCACGGTATTGGTTTTAATAGTCTCCATCAATCTACTCATCAGGCTATTAATTACTAAGTTGGGATCATCACAAAACAGCAACTCCGAAAGATTTTTTGTTTTCAGGTCATTCAAAGCACTTTCAAAGTTCAAGGTTGTTCTTTTTTTTATAGTACTATGGTTAAATTTCACTTTAGCTATTGTTAGAAATGTCGTTAAGTGGTCTGTGACACTAGTATGTAATACGGCCACACTTGCATGCAGCTTTATTTTATTTATCTTTAGCATGAAATGATCCAAACAGTTTTTTTCTCTGGTAGGTATTATGTGACCAGCCAGCAAACCATAAAAGGACAACATATTTGTGTAATTAAGACGGTTTTTTTGTTCATGTGGCGGTTCAATAGACTTTGGAGAAAAACTTAGGGTCGACACTCCTAATTTTAATGCGCAATGACATTCTGTCAACTGTTGTCGGACCCGGTAGATCTCCTTTTTGTACGGGACAAGCATATTCCATACCAAATTTAATTGAAATCGCTGCAGCTGTTTAGTTCAAATAAGTAACAAACACACACATAGGTACACACTCTTCTGCGATCCAACTTACATCCTCTAACAACATTAGATGGCATACCACGGAAGGCGGTTCAGAAACCTTGAAGCCAAAGTTATACTACAAGCCGATCACGTTAATTTATTTCAAAAAGTTGTATTTTGGTCCGAGTATAGAAACGTTATAGCTGTCAAAATTTAGCATGATTTTTCATCAATTAGACTTTCTATTCTATAGTTAGACGAACATTTAACACTTACAGAAAATCCGTCGCCGCCGTTCGCCAGAAAATTAGGTGCTACGATCTTGTAATACTGTTGCAATTGCAACGGCTCGTATCGCGGGATACTGCACTCGATGCATCGAACTCCCACGCTCACGACCCTCTCCCCGACTGGCTGGAACCGTTGAACACTGGTCGAAGACCTATAGTGGAAACATATGTTAATATTAGCCATGCTTCAAATGACCCGGCATGCCCAGAGAGATGCCATATAAGCTCACAGATAGTCATCGTGAAATAATAATGTTAATATAGAAGAGCCTGATTCAAATGATACCGAAGTGATACCTCAGCCATGTAGATAACCGACGCGCGACTAGAAACCAAGCCAGCGTTGTGTTTTATCGAGTAAGTAAAAAAACTATTTGCCCAGAATTCCCTTCCCCATTTTCATTAATCCTTTCTTAAAGATGACAAATCACTTTAGTATTTTATCCTCCTTCAAGGATTACATTGTTATTGTAATTGGATATTTGAAAGTCCAGTTATTTTGTCATTAAATGTGGCCTACAAAGTCAAAAAGTATCCACATCTTATTTTGAGAGGAAACGTAACAAAAACGCAATGTATATGATAAGAGGTATTGGATTTTCATAAGTTAAAAGAAAAATCAAACAGAATGAAATAAACGGAACAGGGAAACAATGCCTTCTTTGAAATAAATTATTGTTCAATATAAATCTTCTTACAATTCATCGATCATATGCTTATTTTATTAGAAACAGGAAACGCTCAGGTAATCATACAATGCTAAACGTCAACAAATTAAATATCGTATACTCAATAACAAAATGAGATAGAACTCATATTAAAAGGTTATTTCCATGAATTGTGGTCAAACCTACTTTTAGTAAAAGAAAGGAAATGAATTCAATTAAATGTATTTCTATGGTGTGTGTGTGCTGAATTATACTAATTCAATAACAAAGTTTCATCGTCAGATATTTTTATAAAGCACCAAAATATCTATTAAGCTCCTTAACCTCCAAGGTATTTAAAAATATATTTTATAAATATAGGCAAACTTGCACGACCACCAGGCTTTGCAAATACTGAAGGTAAAAATATAGAAATTAAAAAATAATCATCCGAATCCGTCTTGGTCAATCTTTAAATGGGCTTCGGATTCTGACAGGATGGAAAATTTGACCAGATGGGGGTCTTCGGGCTTTTTCGGGTGATTTCAATTTGGGCTATCTTGCTGCAAATAGCTACTTGCCCAAGTAGCTATTTAGCAGGATTAAAGTACAGTTGCCTAGAACGCTGACCCTGTAATGACTAGCTTTTGGGCTTCTTAAGTTTGATTTTATGGCCATCATTTCAATACGAAATAAAAAATATATAGGTAGTGAAACCCTTTACCTGATACTTGCAGCATTCTGGCGCCATTGAAGGGAACATTTGCAACAGAATACTCGAGCATTTCCATGATATGGTCACCTCTTAGCTCGAACAGTTCAATGTTATTCTCGAAAGGTTGAGTTAGCATTACGGATCCAAACGTTATTTCTGAAAATATTATTACAAAAATACTATTTAATATCCTTTCAATTTAATTTCAGATAATCTATTGTGTGTGGATGCTTGGCGGTCAATGGGTTGAAAAACCTTTTTGAATCCTCTAAAACGGTAGATTAAGAACAACTTTGGTAATCAATCATTTATATATAACATATAAATGTCTCATACGTGTTACAAGTTCCGTTCATGTTCGATACTGAAACGTTGTTATTATTTTCGTTACGCCTTTTTTTACATACGTGTTTGCAGTCAAGAAAAACTGGCTCGAAGAGTTTAACATGTACATTATTACATTTGAATACTGTTATGCCTTAAGTAAATGCCTATTCTTTTATATTTCTATGATAATATTAACACATAATTTAATAATAACGCGTGTAACAGTGAAATCCTAAAGCTAGTCTTCGAGAAAAGTAAACTAATCAGACAACCACAGGCTACTTCTACAGAAGTAACTCATCTTTCCAATGCACATTAATGAAACTTTAATTCGATTTCAGAGATATTTTGACTGCTGTTTGCCAAGCGCAATTGTGATTCGATAAAGACAAGCTCGAGCTTCAAAATTGTCAGATATTCATGAACTGACCGATATGAATTCAGAGCATTCAGAACAGAAATGCAACAATTATATTTACCTCCCGGAGGGATATCCACTCGGATGCCACCTGTGTTTATAATGCAGAAATGCACATAACTCCAATCGCTTGTATCAGATCTGTTTACTAACTGTATTAAAAAAATATTATTAAATAGATATCCTCAAATGTTCACACAGCGCTATATCACCATTAAGATTGTACTATGAACTCTAAACAATAGATGTAAATATTAATTTACTTTTTTTTGTAAATACGTACAAAATATACATGGAAAAAATTTAGACCAATACAAAAAGGTTTATGTTCATGCACCTATTTTTTTTGTACGGGAATTTGATCTAAAAACAGAACAAACAGGAAATAAAATTACTTAATACTGGGATTATACATTTGATTGTCGAAGTAAGCATTTTTCTTCTGACGATTTTTAAATACATAAGCTATGTTTATTAGAATGCAATATTATCACCACCCTACTCTTGCGTGGGTTTTTTAAAAACAAACAATGTGTATATATACAAATTCAAACCTCATTGGGTATCGCATTTTCTTTAGAGTGATAACAATATGAAATTGGCTCTAAAAAAAGAATACACGGTCAAATTGAACAACCTCCTTTTTTGAAGTCGGTCAAAAGTATATTGAACTAATTTAATGAATATTCAATACATTTTAAAATCATATACTTGAAAAAGAGTTCAGAAATAAAATATTTTTTTTCATAAAGTACGTACATACGATGATTGATTATTGGAACAGTTACTCCAAATAATAATATATCCTTAGAACATTCTCACTAAAATTATCTCTCTCTCTCCAAAAATAAAACAATACTTTCTTCTAAATCTATGTTATTGATAAGCTACTCAAGTATACACTCGCTGTGGTCAAACTCGGCCAGAACATCTTCATCATCAATAAGTAGAAATTATTAAATGATCAATGTCATAGCCAGCAGCCACTTGGCAATGTGGCTATGGAGCCATGCCGCATTGGAAAGCGCAGTGCCAGAATGACTGTTTTAAGTTAACTATGATCAGGATGATGAACAGCTTCTTTAAGTAAGTAGTTAAGCTATTACTCGCCTCCACTAACTACAAAATCTCTACAATGCTAATTAACTCAATAAACTAGTAATAACTAAAATTTTATCTCATGTGTTGTATTTGGGTTTACAGTATTCCCAACAATAATGATTGAGCACTCAAGAAAATAATTTTAAACAAATTTAAAGAAAACTTAATCGAAATAGTGAAATATACTTACATCATCTATAAAAGCATCGCATATAAAGTTACCCAAGTTGCATTCCCCACACGAACAGACCGATGACATATGTACCATAGATTTACCTATTTCTTCATTTGATATTTCGTCGATGACCGGCAAATACTGATTTATCTTCTCAATGACGTCAGGAGCTAGACATGATATGAAGAAAATTTCTATTAATAGAAGCCAAAATGTAACCGCTTGTATGTTTTCGGCTCGTTAATACTCAAATGATCAAAGTCATTACAGGATGCCTAGCCCAGCATTGGACGTTATGGAAATAAAAGTAGTGCCTATAAAGGAACTCTTTTATGCTGTCAGTAACAATTGTAGCTACAACTTCAAAGCTCATTTGCAGTAAAACGTCAAAACGTAAATAAAGTGCCGATAGTAAAATAGATTTGACGGAGTCGAAAATAAATAAACGATCACGGTCGCAGTTTTTCAGGATTCCTAAAACCAAGTAGCAGGGTAGGTCAAGCTTACCTCAAGCTTATGGTGAACCTAACCTCTATGCTTTTAGTATTGCTAAGTTCCAGCCTCGAGAACAGGCAGTGTAAATATTCGATATTCTGACTTGACATGTTTCATAAATTATCAAAGGTACTCTGCTATTTTCTGTAGAATCACAATATACGGCAAATTCCCGTGGGCTGCCTGCTTCATTGCCAACTTAATAAAAAATCTCTACTTGTCTCTTCATACCTTGAACAATATTGTTTCCAATGAAATGAGGATCCCCTTGCCAGTCGGTGAGATTTCCGTTATCATCGAAGAACAACTTAATCTCACCCAAGTATTGTGTATGGGCCGCTGCTTGGACAATGAGAACCTGTAAAAAATTTGAGGCTTTCAAATATTGTAGTTTCTAATCATCTGATAGTCTTATACGTCAGTTTAGTTTAATAGCGCTGCTAGATTCAAAGAACGAGGGTTTTAAAAATGCAGAAAAGGCACATAGTAACAGTCACATTGAGCAATTTTGTAAGGATATGGCAAAGGGCACGATGACAAAGAGGTCATTATTATATTTGATTTTTTGGGACTATTTAGGCTATTACAGACCTGTAGTCACCACGACCTAGAACATCTTTTATGACTCGCTCCCCTTCTTAGAGTTCGTCTAAAACTTAGGGACTATTCAGGAAACTCAGTACCCTGCCCTTTTTATAGATTTAATCTCATTTGGGCATAAATGGAAATTGCAGTGAAGGTGCACCGGTATCTCTCTCTCTCTTCTGCATAGAATTTGCAAGTGTCCATGTCCTGAGCTTCATTTTGTAATGATGACTTGTGTCTGGTTCCCTTACAAGAGTCCTGACTTTGGGTTTACTGAGCTGTAGCAGTTCAGAGGTTCGCTTCTTCGAAAAGGCTTTTCTATGTGTTGTCTCTGGTGATTCTAGCCAGAAGTTAACACAGTTTTCATGGAGCGTCCGTTCTTATTCATTTTTCTCAGGCTTTCGGGGATACCACAGATAGGTTCAACTGTTTCTTGAGTGGTGTTGGCCCCAGCCTTTGCGAGTTCATAGGCATTTTTTTTGCCAACTATACCAGAATGAGGGCATAGAGGTTTACACGTTCGGTTGACAATGGCTCTACTCAAGCAAATTTCCGAGAATAGTATTATAGGTGAAAAGTTGAGGACGCCTTACTGCGATACTACGATATAATGATATAGCAAACAATATAATGCTATTTATTACTTACACGCCTCGTTGGCTGATCCACCACAACAGGGTAAGGTCCCAAGGGTAAAAATCCGGAGTTATTCGGTGGCTGCCCATTACAACAACGTGTGACTATGACCTCCTACGATTATATCAATGTAAGGACCGCCGTGAAGTGCTATTTCTCTGAAAAATAATTGACTCATAACAAGCCTGCTAAACATAGTAGCTAGCAATAAATAAATACCATGGCGTATTAAGTACAACAAAACTTGGCCCTTACCTATCAATGTCTAGCCCACAGTGAGATAAAACAACAATGATATCGACGCCTTGTTCATTTAGTTTTTCTGCTTCTCGCCTCACAGCTTCTATTTCATTCGTGAATATAAGATTACCTGTTGATGCTAGTTCCTGGGAAAAAGAATTAAGTGGTAAGTAGATCAAGAATATATCTTCTTTGTAGGTAAGTAAGTCGTATTGAAATAATTCTTAAACACAAAATGGCGTTATTTTCAATTAGGCTGGCAAATCTTAAGCAAGTTAAAATTTAGACGACGGTTTAAACGACGAAGAACAATATTACATTCTACTATTTTCATTGAAATTAATGCTATACGATTTTTTATAGATATCTATTTATTGTTCTACAGCCTCATGTGATCGTGTGTTTACTTATGAAAACCAGATCATCGTTTACATTCGGCAGGATGCATCACGTACAGGTGAGGTGAGCTTAGATCCAACATATTGTATGTGATTAACCCTTACATCCCAATTTGAAATTATAGTTTTCCCTGACATTGCTTTTTTATAAAATCTTTACAATTAATATTTCCATATTTTTGTAAAAAATACAATAAAATCAAAGAAACGTTTCAAAGATAGGTTTAAAGAAAGGTATGGTTTCATTGTATGACAATCTCGTCTTTTCATCATTATTCTTCTTCTTGTACCTACAATAAAGATTTTTCCATATTTTATTTATATGGCTGACAAGAAGCCTGAGGCATATAGCATTCATATACTACTTACGTTTGTTGAAGCAATAATAACACCTATGATTCCAATTTTTCTACCATCTCTTTCTATAACAATGCTCGGTTCATACAGGCCTTGAATGGTGGGTTCTTCATCATCGATTATGTTGGCTGTGACTATGGAGGAATTTAAACGTTGCAAATATGGAACTACTCCTTCAATACCNTACTACTTACGTTTGTTGAAGCAATAATAACACCTATGATTCCAATTTTTCTACCATCTCTTTCTATAACAATGCTCGGTTCATACAGGCTTGAATGGTGGGTTCTTCATCATCGATTATGTTGGCTGTGACTATGGAGGAATTTAAAAGTTGCAAATATGGAACTATCTTCAATACCATTATCGAATTCATGGTTTCCTAAAACCTGTAAAAAGAAAAATCCCAATTAAATGAGAACATTGTAACAGTCAGAGTTTTTTTTCATAAATAAAATAAAAGAACCCAAATATCAAGTTATTATTTTGTATGAAATTAACTTTCTGAATACTAAACTTGCTTGAACATTTTTTTAAAGGACTTTCATGCAACTTTTTTATATAGCAGTGAAAAATACGCGGCAAATTGGGGTAAAAATAAAATATGTGACCTTATCAATAAGAATAAATTGAGTCTTCTTATTAATCCAAGAAAGGCCTCCCAACTTTTGAGCTCAATATTCAATAGTTACCTATCACTTACAATATAAAACTGACACCTCCTTGTCATGAGGCTTCTGATGTTCCAAAGAGCACAACACAATAATTTATCCAGGAGTTCGTATTTTTTAAATTTCAAAAATTCGTCAACTCATATCACATATTTTTTCGGTCAGGGTTTTTCTAATCGTGTCTTCAGTTACCAAAAATACTTTGTACTTACATGAGCATCATGAGGTAGCATTTCATGAACTCCTGTGTGACATTCCCTAAGCAGATTATACCAGATGGTTCCTTGGAAGCTGTCCCCGCATTAAGGAGAATTGACGAGGGCTCTCTTGCCAAAGCCTCTCTTACAATAGTAGTAAGGCGGGCAAACCCTCCGATGCAAGGGGCAACTGATGGATTGCATGTCGTACCTGCAGGACTAGTTTCTTCAAATCTGGATGAAGAATATTTAGTCTCACAAAATCAGCAATATCGCCTATTTACGTACAAAATCCTACTTACAATTTGCTCCCGTCATTGGTAAAAGCATCTATACTAATAGTAATATCTTATTGCCATAAATTATCAAATATATGTATACTATATATATTTTTGATCGTGTATAAAGCGAAAGTTATTTATCTAGTTAAACTCACACAATATCTCAGAAAATATGGATTATACCATGTTATTTATACTAATAATCGAGACATTATTTATGTGTTTATTTTTTCATTCATCGAGGAAGACCAAAGGTATAGCAATAAACTCAGATCGAGCTATACAAAGGATAGAAATACCAATAAGGCTCTGGCGACTGCTGCTCACGAACAAGGTTTCTTTAAATTTCCTGTTTCGTTTAAATAATAATGTATTAAGAATCAAATGCCAGTTTACCTTGCATGAAAGTCGTTGTAATGCAGTATGTTAAGAACAAAACTGTTGTTTTGTGCTCCAACAACCGTCAATGTAAAACAACACACCAAAATTTTATACATTGTTGTTGATTTACTATAAAATATTAAACGGATTTTATGAAGCGAACATTTCAACAGAGTTATTTAATGAACTGATTATGATTAGATAGAAATGCAATAAAATGTATTATCTATACGAATGGATGTTGATATTAGACTTGAGATATACGACAGATTACATTTGTTGTCAACATTCTACTGTTTCGATAGATACAGGTAGTAAATATGTTTGATATTAATCAGATATAGGATTAGAGATATATTATTATAGATTCCAATTCTGTGTGAATACAAAGAAATTGTTAAAATATTACTCAATAACTAGGTATTACAACTAACGTTATTGCGTCATCAATATACTAATGATACATGTGGTGTCATTAGTATATTATATACAGTATACAAGGTAGTATACAAGGTAATAAATAGATAATTTGGACCATTTACATACACATAATTGTATTATAAATATCTTCTGCGTAAGAATTTACATATTTTGAACTCCTCTTCTAAGCTAAGAGCTTCGAAAATTCTAACTAGTCTAAGTTACGTAATTTGCAAAAAGAAATTTAAGGCAATTCCGTTAAATGAATAGTTTCAGTATGTTTCCTTTATAGAAAAGTTTCCTTTGGAACTTTGATACTTGACTTTTATTTATTATCAGGTATGTAGGTATAATAAAATGCAAAATCGTGTCAGTGCTAATCTTAAAATGCTGATGCATTAAATGATACGTCAGCATTTTGTACCAGAAAAGGCGAAGTAGTATTGTAATATCGTTTTAAGAGATGGCGGTAAGCCCCCTAATAACGAAAGTTATAACACAACGTTATAACTTGTTAATAGCAAATAGCGGGTGGTCAATAAATGTGGTGATGGTGGCGACGGGTCACGTAAGGCTCACGTGCTCTCGTAAAAGATAATGAAATATATAATTAGAGGCATGTGCTTTCTGCGCTTTGTTGGGAAGTTTTTACAATGGGTTTTACAATTGCGATAAATTAGTAAAGGGAGAGAAATGACGTCATTTCATTATTTTAAGGTATGTTCAAATGAGACAAATCACCAGATACACTGGTGACATGCGGTTTTCCAATAATAAATCTGTAATAAATAAGAGCGTAGGTGGCTCAATGGTGTGGACTGTTACCCTCCTAACAGGAGGGCTGTGGTTCAAATCCCGCTACGTACCAATATGTTTTCAAATTTTCGAAGTTATATGTACGTTATTCGACGCTCTTACGGTGAAGGAAAACATCGTGAGAAAACCCGCGCACGCTTGCGAAGAGATTCAAAGGTTGTGCGTGAAGTCGTCCAATCCGCACTGGGCCCGCGTGGATGACTAAGGCCTAAAACACCTTTACGGGTCGGCTCGTGCCCCTCGGTGGCGACTTTTAATGAGCTGATTGATGATGAAGTAAGTTAGTAAACAAAAATATATTTACATTTTGTGACTTGCGGCTACGGAACACTTCATGAGCGATTCTGACTCGCACTTTGCCGCTTTTTTTATAATTATGGAATATTGATTAACGATCTTAAAGTATCTATAAATTAATATTTAAAGTTGGAGCGAGTAACGACCACCGCATTTTTACATTGAATCCCCGTACCAATTCCCATAAGTTTTCATCACAGTCATCCGAATATACAATCAAATCTGTGGTTTTCATAATATCGCAAAGCTACTACTCCAAATATTATTTCTGCATAAAACTTGTATCAATACAGAAACCCAGCGAGTCTTGGTAAACATTCCGAATGTTTTGAAATACTCCAACATTTTCTTTTATTCTCCCTATAGGTTTCTCCGTGCATTTGGACTTGAGTCGAAATACACCCATTCCTGTTACTTGTTCGAGAAAGTGGTTGCTCGCTTACCTTGGTAAAGAAAATGCTTTCTTAGATTTTAAAATTCAGCCAAATAGTTAAGTGGTTTCCACTTTTATGTCGGTGCAACCACTTCCTACATTTAATGGAAAAAATTTCATCAACATTTTGTTTCTTCTTTTTTTCAGATGAAAGTGTTTTTTTAGTATTTTAAACACTAGTAAATAAGCACAACCAACCATGACTTTAAGTTTTTAAAAACAATAACGATGAAACATATTCGTGAGTAGTATCCAAATATTAGACTTGATATTATATTAGATACAGTTTGTGCAATAAGTCGATAATAGTAGACATGGACAGTGCGAAAATTCACTTAATCTCATCATCATCATCATCAGCTCATTAAACGTCCCACCGAGGGCACGAGCTACCGGTATAGGGATTAGGCCTTAGTCGTCCAGCGGGCCCAGTGCGGATTGGACGACTTCACACCATTGAATCTCTTCGCAGGGTGCATGAAGTTTCTCACGGATGTTTCTTCACGTAAGAGTGTCGGATAACGTACATATATTGTTCGAAAATTCAAAATAATTGGTACGTGTCGGATTTGAACTCAGCCCTCCCGGTAGGAAGGCGACAGTCCGCACACTGACACCGCGCTCCTTATAATACCGAGTTCAAATATACGTTAAATGCCACAGTATTCAATTTCATGTTTATTTTAAATATGTAGTTGAAATTATATGAAATTAAAATAGAGATGACAAAGAAGGCAGACTTAATATGTAATCATACGGTGTTCGCCATACGGCGATTCAGACACAAAACTACGATAAAGGTTGTTAAGTACTGAGAAATCAGATGCAAAGGTTATTCCAAATGAAAAGCAATCATATTTTTTTTGTGAGAAGCATGCGCTGAATATGACCTAATTAAAGCACGCCTTTAATCATCTCGTTTGCAGAAACAAGTCCACACTTTATGGCCATTATCCGGTTCTCCTTATTTTCGCGAATCCTCTTGCGGCAGCGAAAAGGGATTTCTTTATGCCAATTTAAAAAGTTCGACTATCACTTCCGAGTGACATTACCGAAACGAGCAACACGATCCCGGGGGTGAGCCCTGATTTACATAGCAAACCAATGATATGCTGTACATATAAAGTACGTCACCGTGCCTCAAAAACGAACCAAAAGAGAATACAGTTGTGGCTCTTTGTTTAGGTAAATATACGCTCATTCGAAATATGTCTATGTGTGCTGTCACGGCATCGGAAACTTTTTTCCGTTGTTTTGTGAACATATTACGAATCTATTACTTTTTTACATCATTGAGCAAACCGCTACGAATGATGCAATACCAGACGATGAAAATTAGAGAAGAGTTTCAACATCATCAAAAAGCTATAGAATCAGTTCAATTGTAAAAACTCAATCTTTATTACAGCTCTAATTTAAGACAGGACTTAAGTCCGGCTAACAATAACTACTCTATTGTGTTCCTGCTGAACTTTCGAAATATCACCAGATATGAAACACAATGTTAAATTATGCAATAAATCTACAAAATTAAGACTAAACATGAATTGAAATGAATGAAAGGTAACGTAAGGTAAGTTTTAAAAAGTTTATGTAGACTATTAATTTACTATGGAATAAGCTGAAAAATACACTTCCTGTTCATATGCACTTAATAAAATTAAGTACAGTAGTGGATTTTTTTAAAACCAGGCTGTAAAAATAATAATAAACATTTATTTCGTATTCCATATGGGTTAGAAGAGTCACTAAAATTATTGTTGATACATTTTAATTCAAACGTTTAAGATAAGGGTAGTACCGTAGTGAACACCCTTCTCAAAAGTGCCCATCAGCGACGTAAGTCGGTCTGCCCATGTTTTAGGATGCTATTGGGGCTGAACCTCAATTATAGTAACAAAATGTAGGTAATTTCATTTATACATTTATAGATGTATCCGATCATATGTTTTTCAATACTTCATTTTAAATGAAACAAGTATTTTTTTTCATGTAGCTTACCTACTCTTCGAAATATTTACTATTTCCTGGAATTTTGTAGTAGTGCCGTTGTGGTATTTTAAATGAAAAATCTCTCGGTATAAAAAGGCTATAATTATCATGAATTGTCACAGTAGATTTTCTAATGTCGTCACACTTAAAAGATAAAAAGTCGTTTAATTGATTATTAGTTACTGATATTATGCAAAGAAAATCTTTGAACAAAGTCATAAATTCAGATTATCACAAAAAATTTAATCAGACGATTAAACTTCCATAGAAACAGGAAAAAAGGTTTTTCATACTTCCGCGATTAATGTGTGCCTAAACGAATTTAAAATTACTTTCGAAGTGGAAGTTTTCTTCGAGAGGCATTGTGACTAATAAAAATGTTCCTCTCTCAGTATTTCGTCGTTTTCTACATCTTTTCGAATCGCTTTGATATTCTTTGAAATAATAAACAGTTTGTTGCCGAAAAGGAAGCCGGCTGTTTTAGCTTCTTTGTTTTCATCTTTGTTTTTATGTATATCAATAATTAAGGTTCCAAACAAACAACATTGAGTTATTTATAATCAAAAGTATAGCTTGCAAATAATTTACTTTTATTCTTCAAAATTACTACCCAGACACTAGTAACTCCAAAAGAGCAACGAAGTAAAAAAAGATATGAATAAGAATTCACAAAGACATAGACGGGATTTGAAACTACTGGTAATCTCATTCTTAAATAAATTCTTCCACAAAAGACAACATCAAGCATTTTTGAACCCGTTTACAAGAATCCAGACACAATGGATAATCTTTTATTTATGACACTTAATGTGCCTCTGGCAGTCACAGGGTTGAAAAGGTATTTTTGGAAGCCTGGTTATCACTTCATTCAAGATATATAATCATTATGTCTATACCATTATTATATAATAACACAGACACAATTCATACAATAAACATATACATAGACACGCTGTCATCATCATCAAGTACTGAAATAGGGGCCTAATTTAAATAATATAATAATATCAAAAGTTAAGAATTCTTTTATAAGCTAGTTACTGCGTTCTTCTCAGATAATTTTAACAACTGAAATCAGTGGTAGATTAAATTTTACATTAATTATTGTTTCTTTTAATTTAATTTCAATTTAGAATTGGTTCGATACGTTTTTTTAATTCAAATATGTCCAGTCCGTTTAAATTAAAGTGCCAATTAGCTGTATTGATGTTTGTTACAATCAACGTTAATTTGATATTGTTTCGTTTGATTTATAATAATCAAGTTTGGTAAATACCTAAATTCGAGTTTGCATTAATCGAATCGCTAGTTCTATTAAATAAATATTAACTGGTCAAAAGTTTGTATTTCAGTAGTCCAAAAGAGACAGTACTAAATAAATTATGTTGAAAATAGAAAAATGCGGATTGTTCAGACCACTCTTTGTATTCTAGGGGAGCAATATCGCGTTTATTAATTTGCCATGAACTTTTGTGATTATAAGGTATTTTTATTTTATCGCCACTTTATTCAACTGATACCCTGACGCTACCAAAATACAGTTAATATTTTTAATTTTTCAACCATTTTGAAATATTTGGGAATAGCAGAAGTTGATAACGTCGCCTTGCGTGGGCATTTGTCAATCGCATTCTGCTTGTTTTCATTTTGATTTAATTGCCACTTAACACTGATTTTTATTCATTTCATTGAATGTTGGTATATGAGTAGCTACTTCAATTAAAACGGTGAAAGTGAAAGTTCAAACATATCCCTTTTTTCCTTACATGTAACATGCATTACAAAGAATTTATCTACAAATTGCCAAACCTCTCCTGAACAGTTGCAAATATCTCGATTTTTCCCACCGTTCTATAAATAAGCCGCACTGACAAGATCAAGCAATATTTAACCGTGAAGATATAGGCCTTATCCCTCTTTGGAAGCTGGTAACATGACTTATGGCCCTTCGGGAACTAGATAAAAGGCACTCCGGATTACGGGACATAGTAAAACACTGTCTTATGAAAGTTCTGGATTGATGTATTGCTTTAATTATTCTTTTATGTTCGAGAAATTTTTTTAATCTTTTACGAAGATAATAATTCATGTTCGGAATTTTGTGGATTTTGATTTATGCTATTATATCGCGTGTCCGATTTTCCTTATCACGTGACAGGATTGTTAAGAAATTTTTTTATTAACATTTTAAAAATCTATGTGGCTCATGTAAATTTTTAGGTTTAATTGTAAATCAGGACTACACATCAATCGTTTAGGTAGGCTCAGTAATTAAAATGTTTGAATCATTTTTTACTAATTGTTTGGTATAATCAAATTACTGTTTTCTTAAATAACATTCATAAGATTTTTCATTTTATATTTTAAATAAACGTTCTCTAAACTTATAACGTTGCAAATATTATATTGAATTGAATCCTTACTGGTTATACGTACCTCAGCTTTGGCATGTCCAATACTTCATTAAATTAATTAAATGTCAACACTGACTGACATCTGTTCGGGCGTTATGCTGTATTTGACGTTATTGTTCGAAAACTATCGAAATTAAACAAGCCAAGCAAGCAATGGGCCTTTATATAGCTTTCAGAATGTGTCATAAACTTCATTTATAGTGACTAATAAATAGCTCATCAACTTGAGATAGATCGCAATTTGCAGCTAAAGATTTCACAGTACAATAAGCATGGAATAGGGTAAAATATTCATAGCATATTTGTTATATAAATTCAGACACTCAGATCAAACTAGAATAACTCGAATCAAATTAATTATGATATTGCTTGGACTGTTGATTTTAATATCAATATCTATTTATTTTGTTTTCGTTCAACGTCTCAACCGCGAGGTACGAAACGATGGTAAATCTTTAATAGTAGTATTCAAGCAAATTTGACGAATAAGCAAACAAAGTTTAAGAGTGAAAGAACCATGCATTAGCAGGAATAAGCCAGCTCGACGGAAGTTATAACATAGCGCTATAGAAAACCGGCGTGAAATATCACTTTACGTTGTGTTGTTTTAAAGGTTAAAGTTTAAAGGAGCGTTGATAGCTCATTGGTGTGGGCTATATTGCCTTCAGATCTGGAGGGTGCTGGTGAAAATTCAGCTAAGTACCAACGTATATTCGATTTTTCGAAATTATATGTACGTTTATCCGACGTTCTTACGGTGAAGAAAAACATCATGAGGAAACCTGTGCACGTCTGCGAAGAGATTCAAGGTAGTGCGTGAATTACGCCAATCCACACTGGGTCCACCTGGACGACTAAGGCCTATACACCCTTTTCGGGCAGGCTCGTGGCCTTCGGTGGGGACGTAGGTATATGAGCATTATTGGTTGGAAGAGAGATCGTCATTCAGTCCACACTAATGAGCCACCGATGCTCTTATATTATCTCCTACACAAAACCGTAAATAGAAATCGATGCGTATATAGCCTAAGTGACAAACGAAACTAAATCCATTCAGCCACCAAATAATAGTCGGTACCATTTATTAGTAATATGAAAAAGAACGCAAAAAGGGAAATGGAAAACCGAATAGGCGTCTACATTGGACGCGTAATCGATAGGGTAGATAAGAATTGGTGATGTAGGGGCAGGGATTAAGTGGAGTAATACGTGTTAGGCAGTGGTACAGTTAATTCTACTTTGTGAAGTCCTACACTCTTCACGTTTCCAGAATCGGTAAGTATATTTCTTCATAATTCTAAGAGTTATTTTTATGTCACATTTAAGTTTAAAGTACTGCATTGTCATTTATAATTCAGAATACTAATATATGTGTAAGCCTTATTTTTACATATCACTATTTATACAAATTACCTCAACTGTAGGTATGAATTACGGATCGGATCCAGTTATCAGGATCCGTAAAGAGTTTGCTTTTAAGAAATTGATATCATTATATGCTTTTTAGATAAAAATATTATATATCAAATTTCATGTTATGTCGAACAAGTCAGCCTATCAGAAAAATAGGCAAAAATACTCCGTCGGTTTTTAAGCGAACTAAGCTCTTAAGTGATACATGCCTTAGGCAAGAATGTAAGAAATAAAAGTTACACAGACAAAAGAAAAGTATTTGCATTAACATAATGTGATTTAGTGGAGACCGCCTCTGAAATGGCCCATTGCTAATGCAATGGACCCAGTCGTATGTCGCTTTTTAGCAAACTCACATAGCCAAATGTAATTTATTGTCCTTTCACAAAGATACCTTATCTCTTCAACCTACCGCAGTCCACTATTGGACATAGCTCTCCAATTTTTGCGCCAGATATCCTGGTCCTCCGCTTTTCTCATCCAGCCTCCACCAGCGACCTTTCCATCGGTCAGCGTCAGCGTCGGTCCATCGGGTCGGAGGGCGTCCTATGCTACGCTTGAAAAGACGCGGTCTCCACTCCAGGACTCCGCTCCAAAGATACCATGTATTTTTTTATTTATAAAAAATATTTAGCGATTAAGCTTGGTGACGTGTTTTAAGATGGTCCTAGCAGGGTGGCCATGAATTTTGTAGTGTCGGTAACGATTAAAATATCGTTACTGCACAAACCCCGTTCATAGTTGGAAAAAATGCTAAAAATACGCTCAAGTTAAAACCGTTTTTTTTCGAAAACTACTGGATCAGTCACATTGAAAAAAATATATTATGTAGTATTTAAACATATTCAACTGGTGTCCTGGCAGATTTAATAATAATAATAAACTTTTATTGCACATAAAACATATTACAGGGAAAACATGGACAGAAAAAAAGTGTACAAATAAGGCGGTCTTATTACTAAAAAGCAATTTCTTCCAGACAACCTTCACAAAGATAGTTTCTTAATAATGATTAATTGGGCTGTGCAAAAGTTAGAATCTAAGTTATATAAAAATAATAAAATACAATAAATATAATTTCAAAACATACATACACAAATACATACATATAAACATTATCAACGCATATACCTTGGATGAAATATTATATATGTACATTCACATAAGTGCTATCAAACTATAAGAAGAGAAAGAAAAAGAAGAGAAATTTAAAATTCCGGTGTCAAGTATGAAGTATTACGGGGGAGTTAGAGACAGGAAATATGATTTAACACGAGATTTGAAAATAAGCAAGGAGTGAGAATTTTGAATAGATACGGGAAGAGAATTCCATAATACGAGTAGTATGGAGTGAACAACGAAAGATTTTGAAAAATAACTGGTGGAATGTGAAGGGACAGTAAGATGAAGTTTCAGGCAAGACCGCGAGTTCTCACTTTTGGAAGAAGGAAGAAAATTAAAGAATACCTTGAGGTAAGGTGGAGAACACGGATTGAATAAAATATTGTAAAGGAGAGAAAGAATATGTAGATCGCGTCGTCGACGAACAGTTAGCCATTTCAACTGTGCCCGATATTGAGACACATGATCGTATTTACGCAGTCCGAAAATTTACTTTTGAATTTATTTTTTTTTATTAAAAATGTAGTATACAAACATGTTATTGATGTCATGGTTGTTTTACTTTTTTCATTTTACCCAATCATAGCAATAAATATTAAAATGACCCCGATTTTTATTTTTTAAACCAAAATGCTCTTCTACTATGCCGGATTTATTTGTATTCAACATAAAATAAGATCATGTTCGTCTTATTTCTTTGAATACAGACACTATTTTCATTCTATTATTATTTTTCTCAATTTCACGCATGTGATTCTGAAAAAAGCGATATTGAAAGCTCTGCTCAATTGGGGCTTTTTGGATGCCTCAGGATATTTACATTTACATGTACAAAGTGAAAGTATGCGGTAATCCCGTGGATTCGAACCCACGACCTGGATCACACAGCGATCCAAATTAATCGCTTAAACTATTACATCAGTAGATTATAAATCAGGTGCCTCTTTATACATTTTTCTTAGTATAGTTTAATTCCTACAAAAAATCCACAAATAACATAAAAAAGACATATTTGTAGTTCGTTTCAAAGCAAAAGCAAGCTTCATTGAAACGATACAACAGAAAATCAGGTCTTGATACGTAACAATGAACATTCTTCAAAACCACCTCTAAGGACCATTGTTACAAATAGTATTCTTGAACGCAGTTTTTTTATTGCAGAAATTCCTGGACTTGGGTTCTTTGAAACAATACCTGTATTCCATTAGATAGTTCGGTTTGCACGTATGAAAAATGCAAACTAAAATTGGACGCATAGTGCACTGGCTATTAAACGAGAATTCCACGGGCCGTGCTCGAAAATGTTCGGTTTTAGGGATGCCTGCAATTTTTCAATTGAAATTGTCCCTTTCCAATACATCTGTGTTGTGTGCATGCGCGATGTGGGTAGTGTGTTTATGGATCGCAGTATACAGAAGGATAGCTCAATATTCAAAATAGGGGTATTTTGAACTAGATATCCCGGTCTTCTGTTTACTTCATCCAGCCAACGAAACTAAAATTAAGTAGGTATTTTACTGTTCCTAATTCATGTTTTAGAAAAAAATTCATTTCTTCATCTAGTTAGTGGAAAAGATGCTCTTAAGTACATTTTTTCTTGTATGTTTTTGTTTGCGTGAAAAAAAAAAACATCTATCTAGTTTGCTTTATCTAGCATACTATTAAAATCAAACTACCATATATTTTTCTAATAACTATTTAAATAACAGTTGCCGGTTACCTTTTTTTTGTGTATTTCAGTGTACAATAAAGAATTAAATAAATAAACAAATAAAATCCAATTCTTTTTTTCAACTAGCAACTTAAATTTAACAAACGATATCCAATTCACGAAAAGTTCGAATGGGATTAGCGTTGCGATTTACAACTGACAACCCTGGTAAGTAACGACGGTAGTGGACAGTGATTTACAACCCTTTGATAGTCGAAAAAGTATAATATCCATGCACTCCATCACCGGCGACACAGCCCTTTGTACATCGTTTAGGAACTGAAAATTTACGATTGGAAACTGGTAAAAAAATATCGACACCAATTCTGAAAAGTTGTTGATCGCCGCGTCACCTGGTATTAGTTATTCACTATCTCTTGTCTAGACGATTTTATTGTATCAGCCATCCACGTCAACGTCCACGGCCGCATTTAACCCACAATTCATTTTTTGAGGCTGACTGCTGCTGTTTGATGTTGTAGCATACGGTGAAAAGTAGATAGGGCAGACTAATACACCGAAAGAAGTATTCCTTACAAATTGAAGTTAAGCCGGGAATCCAGACACAATAGAAAACCTATTATTTGGAGCCTTGAGGCGTCATTTGCGGTCACTGATCAAGTGTTGTAACTTCTGGGGGTAACCGCAATCTCTAAAAACAGAATTGTTATAATGATACGTTTGCATTTTGTACCAGAAAAGATGAAGTAATTATTGTAATACTGTTTTAAGTGATGGCGGTAGCCCCTGGTCACTGAATCCAACCTCACTTGCTGGAATCGAGTGTCGAAACGCAAAATGTGACCAGTGATATTATGTAATATTTCTGATAGTTATAGTTCGATGAGCGTCGGTGGCTCAATGGTGTGGACTGCTGCCTTCCAATCTGGAGGGTGCAGGTTTAATTCCCGCCACGTACCAATGTGTTCTCGAATTTTCTAAATAAAATGTACGTTAACTGTCACTCAAACTGTAAATGTGTAAAATCGGCAAATCCGCACTCGGCCGCGTGGATGGCTAAGGCCTATATACCTTAAACGAGTAGCCTCGTGCCCCTCGGTAGGGATGATGATGATTGTTCGAAAATCTTACTTTTCCATCAAATACATGTTCCATCATTCATCATTCATCCTTATGATGTTATGTGAAATGTACCATTAAAATGTATTGTCCACAATGTGTACGTTTAATGTTTATTCCAGGAAATCGAACATTAGTTTTATTATCGATTATTTATTAAAACCACTTAAAGTTTATCGAAATTAATATCGACGCCAAGCGATATCAGAAAATAGAAATCTTCAGAATAATCTTAAACTTTTATCGGCCGTTCATAGTTACCTAATAATCTCCAGGCCGCACCTTTCGATATTATAATTCAGTACACGCAGCTTAATCTAGCTAAAAGCGAACCCAGCCTTTGGGACAGTTTAATCTCACATGGTGAAGAATTTACTTGCACGTCGACATCACAGTGGGGAATATTTTTCACTTGCCTAGCAACTTTACAGCCCATGTACCGTGCGCGACAACGAAGAAGAATAGAAAACTGGATGACTATACACCGGAGAGTGCGAGATAATATTTTACTATAACATCAGAGTACTCGTACGTGGTTCAAATCATACTAGATACATATAAAACTTATCGTGAAGAAACCGCGCACACCTTCATAGAAGTTCAAATGTGTTTTAAATCAGCCAATCCGCATTGGGCCAGCAAGGACGATTAAGGCCTATTTTTCTATGTTATTGTTGGTTTCTGCCGTTTCGCGCGGTCCAACATTATTTTATTCCCTAAATTAAAAGTTTGTAAAATATAGGTAACCTAAGTTCTTCCTTAAAGTCCTGTCAAAATCAGTCCAACCGTATCACAGATTACCGGAACAGACAGACAAAACTTCAAAAAGGTTATTTTGGTATCCCGTATATATTATAAGCATTTATTCAAAAACGGTTATTTCAATTTTACTAACACTCTCTCCGATTTTAATTATATGTATATAGATTTAGAAACAAACTTTACCAATACAATCTAAATTAGTTTCGCATCGCGAATGGTGTAATACATGTCCAACCTTGTATAAAATGTTTAATCATAATAAAGTCTTGAAACGCCGCAGGATGGATGAATGAAAAAGTATCCTTTGTTATTACCATACGTACGTTTGTATGGCTTACCTTGAATACGTTGTCTTTATTTAAATGAGGCAATTGCTTTTATTTCATTGCTAACCCAATTTACTTTGGCTTATGGAAGGTTCTACCTCATTTGTACTTCATGTTAACCGACTAGTCTAAAAAATTAAATTCAATGCGATTTGTTTAAGAATACATAACACTGCTTATTTTTCGCCAACCTTCCCCCAATTTGTTATTTTGAGTTGAGCCATTTATCTTTATTGTGCTGACTTTTTGTTGTTGAATACCAATTTCGAATTTCTACCAACAATGACAACACAATAATAAGTCCTTGACATATCATGAAAAAATATTATTGATTAAATAGTAGAATATAATATGCAATAATGTAAACTAATAAGACCCCAAGAAATAATTAAGAGCACTTTCTGACGATCATAAATCGATGAGTTAAACTTCGTTTAAATTTTGATACAAGTTAAATATGAATACTAACTCCCTCAAAAAGTGCCGATCATTTAACATTGTACACATTTTCCACCACTTACTACTTCGAGTCTCTGGTCAGCTATCTAGCCCTAAACTAAGCATAAGTCTTTACATGGATACTATATGACGGATAACATACTTATACTTTTAAAATTAAATCATCATCATCATCACTCATTAAACTCCCCACCGAGGGGCACGAGCCTACCCCGAAGGGATTAGGCCTTAGTCGCGACCACGCGGGCCCAGTGCGGATTGGACGACTTCACACACAACCTTCGAATCTCTTCGCAGGCGTGCATGAAGGTTTCGACTCACGATGTTTTCCTTCACGTATGAGCGTGGATAACGTACATATATATTTCGAAATTCGAAAATACATTGGTACGTGTCGGATTTCTGAACCACAGCCCTCCCGGTAGGAAGGCGACAGTCCACACCACTGAGCCACCGACGCTCTTAAATTAAATACATAATATTAAATAAACAAATTAATTGATAATCACGGAATTATCTTTATTTTCGGAAATCAGGTGATTCAGCTGCAATGTCTTAAAAAAATAGATAAATCGCATAAGTGAGGTTCCGGTTCCGTCTACGCAGCTGATCGCTGTACTTACCAGATATGGAGGTAGTTGATTGAGTGAATGTTTGGTCAATTTGCATAACTACAGCGCATTTATATCATTTACTCTCTAATGTAGTATTATCACACTACGTGAGTGCGAAATTCAGAACCAACGCCAGTCGAATTGATTGCGCAAACATTTGCAAATATCCGGTGGTTGCTCTCAGAATGGAACAGAGTAATTTTAGAGAGAAGCGATAATGACCCAATTAACAACGTCTGTTGGCCATTCTAAGGAATTAATCGGGATAAATTACGCAAATCACGATGATCCAGAATGACATGGGAGCCATAAAATTTCTGGGAATCACCCTCACTATTAGTGGTACACAATTCATTAAAGCATTTATTTCTTGGAATTGCTTAACTGCTTTAGATATAAAGTTAGATTAGGAGCAGAATGTCATATATTTTTTAATGTTAAATATATTACAATTACCGACATAGCCCGCCGATCAGCAAGTTGAAGTGGCAGTGGGCTGGTCACATCCTGTTACGCCGAACCGATGGCCGTTGGAGCAGACGAGTTCTGGAGTCGAGACCGCGTCTTGGCAAGCGTAGCGTAGGACGCCCTCCAGCCGATGGACCGACTTGTGGATGGTCGCTGGTGGAAGCTAGATGAGAAAAGCGGAGGACCGGGATACTGGCGCAAAATGGGGGAGACCTATGTCCAGCAGTGGACTGCGATAGGTTGACGAAAGAAGTGCATTATTTGTAAGACTTAGGTATAACTGTAGATAGTAACATTTTTCGTAAACACTGCTCTGCACCAGAAACCCTAGGTATAGTGTAATATATTAGTAGTATATAAAAAAATGTGAAAAAAAATATGTGAATGAGAACTATGCAATGCATTGACAGCATCTGTTCTGTAGCCATAAAAGGAGCGAAAAGAAAAGTAAAAAAAATATCTATGCAATATAACATCATGTCATTATAATTTCAAACAATATTGTTAAAAAGTTTTAACGGTTAAGGTGAGAGATATCCGAATTTAAAAATTTTAAACTATGCTTATTTTAAGTGCTACAACCATTTGTTCAGAATTTTATGTTATACTAGCTTTTGCCCGCGGCTTCGCTCGCATTAAATTCGGATAACACGGTACTTGCATTTATCACTATACATACGATTTCCCCTCCCTCCAACTTTGAAGGTTTCGGGGTCAATTTCAGATTTTTTTTAGCAAAAAATATGTTATAGTGAGCTAACCTTAAAAGATAGACATATGCTGTCGCGGACTTTTTTGTAGACCATTAAAGCAGAACAATACTCTATACATGACTTTTGTGTAACTTTAACCGTTTACGCAGCGTTACCCAGCGGAAGCTCCAAGTATGAAAAAAATACCCCCGATTTTGAAACATTCTTCATTGCTGCTCCGCTTCTATACTCGTAGCGTGATGAATATAGTCTATAGCCTTCCTCGATAAAATAAGCTATCTAACACTGAAGAATTTTTCAAATCGAACCAGTAGTTCCTGAGATTAGCGCGTTCAAACAAACAAACAAACTCTTCAGCTTTATATATAGTATAGATTAGTATAGATTTGTCATAGAAAAATTTGTCAAAATTAAGATTTGCACTCGGTCAGGGAGTGCACTTAACCGATTGCGACTAAAAATTTTTCATTTATTATATTCAATTAGATGGACCGTAAACAACTTTATGGCAGCCAATTACAATCGTGTTATTAGGGGCGCGACAATCATTCGGCCTATAGCAACTACACACACCACAACGTACGCTCGAAGTTTTATTTCCCTAACGCTATTACAGGAACGACTTCATATTAACACTTTAAAAAACACTGTTTTCCGTTCCATTCCGACTTCGGGCAATGTATTATATAGTTTTGCCAGCGACCCATTTCTCACTTTACCAGTGAAATTGGAAACAGTGAGCATTCGACACGCGAATGGCATTGCACTGTCGCGCACTTGTTTCGCGGGCGACAGAAGAAAGAAATGCAATCAATGGGAATATTGTGCGAAACGCGGGAGATTTTGACGTTTGCTGTCAGCTTTAGTGATGTGCTCTCGTCCTTTGTGCCAGTTAAACTGATAAGTGTACACACTGTTTTATTTTTCAAGATAATTTGTCGCTATGCAGTGTTCACTGTTTAATTGTTTAATATTTTTAAGATTTTGACTACTCTTTAATCTTCTAATTTAAGTAATAGTTTTGGTTAAGTATTAACTTAGCTGTAAGTCTTCCTTAAATATATACTCCGGAATTTAAACAAATTTGGTAACACGTGACATAAGATATTCTATGACAGTACCTTAACCTCTAAACTTACTAATAGCTAAAGTTCATCTTTGTCTATCAATTACGTTATTGATTAGTACGGCTGGCGGTTTCGAAGTATTACAAATTAGATTTGAGAAACTTGCACAAGGTGAACTATAAGTGTTTGCAAACTATTTGGGTTTTCCATCAAGCTAATTACGTTCCACTGGGTGGGCTCAAAGCGGATTTGTGGACGTATAAAAAAAAATAAAAAAATACTAAATTGACTTTGACGTGCATCAAACTGTTGTTATTAAACCCTCGAATATATATTTTTTCAATAAATAAACAGATTTTGTGTAGGGAGCTTTTTTTGCCCAAAAATATAAAATAATATTGCCCAAAGTTATTTGCCGTTATTAAACATAAACATACAAAAACCATTGAAAATACGAAACGATAACAAAATAAAATCATTGATTTAAAGGCAATTTTACATTTAAGTTCTCGTTTAAATACTATCAACTAGAACATAGATTTCAAACGCAATCATTTCAAAATCCTCCATCGCCAAAGTTGAAAAGTTTCCAAATGTAAATCACAGTTTATTGTAGCAACAAAAGATGGGACGAGATATTTCAACGCAAACTGGGCTTTCTTAAGCACTTTGATAAGGAATCTTAATTTCAATTTTCATTGCATGAATATATTTTTACGGCACTAAAACCTTGAAGGGAGATGGATTTTGTGTTTGTCGTAACTTCGGCGCTTGATAACGCAGGTTTTAGGGTATGGGGGTATGGAATAAATATATTTAATGTGATACATTTTTTTCCTAAGTTTACCTACTACTACTTGCTGTTTGTGTAATTTTATTATGCATGTACGTTTCTAAAACACGTTTGTTTGTTTTATACGGTGTGTGAAGAATATGCATTGACTTTACTTGAAATTGTAGGTAAAGTCGGACTTTATATAATTATCTTAGTATATCAATCCTTACCGAAACCTGACATTGTCAATAGATTCAAAGATTTTTTTATTCTAAAATAATGATATAAAGTTCAAAGTCAAGTGTATACAAGATGTGCCCTGATGGGAACTACTCATGGCAGATGCAGTTTTCAAGGCCGAGAACCGTAACCAACAATTTGTATACCAACCCCACCGCTTAGTAATTAAATTTCGAATAAGTTTTTAATTACCTATCAACACTGCTCTACGCCCTTCAGGGAGGAGATGACAGTTGAGAGATTTTTATTCAGTGTGAAAGTGTACCATGTTCCAATGCACTGGAAAACCTACTCTTAAGCCCGTATTCTAGAATTTCTAGAACGACACTCAAGCTTTGATCTTCACTTAAATAGAGTGATAAAGGGATAGCAATCTCTACTTTATATAGCACCATCCTTTTCAAACTCAATTTAAGTATAAATAAACGTTGAGCCTCGTTCTAGAATAGTCTTAGACTCAACTCAGTATCGAACCCATCATATAGTAAACATGATATTTATTTCTAAGAAGTGCGTATGATAAATTTTCACTGACATTCACACAGCGCCATCAAGCCTCAAATTAAGCGTAGCTGTGGTAGGGGCACTAAACAACAAATAAACATACTTATATATAATTTTGTAAATACATACATATTATAGATAGAAACACTGAGACCAATACAAGCAGACATGTTCACATTTGTGTGCATCTAAATGCTTGTACTGTCCAGGGATCAATACCCGAACCCTTGGTGTTAGATCCGACATCTCAAACATTACACTAAATGGTTCGTCGAGTCGTGTTTGCGTTTTTTATGAAATATCCCTTGTTTTATACTTAAAGTGGGACCTATGGTAAGGTAGCAACAAACATACTATGCCTCACTTTCAGAACACGCGATCTTGACATACTAATTGGGCCCTTCTAGTGGATTTTCAAGTAAGTTCCAAGATTAATTCGTGCAAGTCATGGTATTTCTGTATCAACTTTTATGTGTGGTTTAAATGAATATGGTAGTGACTTAATAACATTTGATGGCTTACTTCAGCCAACTACTTTGTTATATATTTTAAGGGCACTGTGTTCGCAAATATATTTTTTTGTGCTCACAATTTATGGTTTGTAAAAGTCTAGGTGTATTTGTGTTGTTCAAAAAAAGCAAAATATAAGTTTATCCGTTCTTTGTTAAGATTCATTAATGATGACCACTTCGCTTCATAATTTTTAAAGTAACTTTAGAATTGCGGTTGCGGCAACACGGCGGAAATTCTTGTATTTTGTTTACGCTCATATTATTGTTCAACATTTCATAATTCTATGGTCATCTTTCGTCGTTCTTACTAGCAAAAAAGTGATCCGCCAATAGTACTATTGTCATTTTTATATTTTATTCTGCCGATAAACTGTTTTACAGTTGGGCAGATAGTAATAATTGTTCTTGTTTTTTGTGTATGAATAAATAAATAAATAAAAAATGTACGTATTATCATCATTAGCTCTTTGAAAGTCACCAACGAGCACGAGCCTACCCGTAAACGATGCACAGGCCTCAGTCGTCCATGCGGGCCCAGTGCGGATTGGAAGGCATCACGCACAATTTTTTTTAATCTCCTAACAGGCGTGCGCAGGTTTCCTCATGATCTTTTCTTTCACCGTAATAGCGTCAGATAACGTAAATATAATTTCGAAACCTGCACCCAGCACTCTCCACATTGGAAGGCAAAAATCCTCACCATTGAGCCATCGACGGTCATTAAAACATTTTTTAACGGTCTTTCAATATGACTTACATGTAAGAAAAAATATTCAGTCCATAATATTCAAAAAGACTACATCGATTAGCGTAAGTGAAATAGAATTTAGAACCCTTAGTGTCATCCTGATCGCCATTTAGAACTCATTTTCAAAGAAGGTGCTTGGTCATATTCAAAAATTTATGTTCAGCAGGAATTTATGAGATATTGAACCGATAGTGCACCTATCAGAGTGCATTAAATTAGGTACTGAGAGCAGTATGCTAAAAGCAATCTACTGGCTAAGGCTTGTGTCCAGTAGGCATTTTACATAAACACTAGTAGTAGTAAGTAATATATTAAAATATTAGTTAAAAGACGTCCCATGTGCAATGGTACAGAAGTCTGCTTCATACGAGTATTTGTACAAGGTTCTATCACCAAGTATTGAAAACCTTTGTGTGCATGAACGTTGTTATATTGGTCTGGGTGTTCCTTATTATAATATTTATATATTATATTAAGCAAAAAATTAACTCTAAGTAAATTTATCCGTTTTTAAGTACCCACAATACTCGTACAAACTTAAACTGCAGCTAGACGTCAGTGTATGAATGTTTGTGGATGTTTAAGACTACTATATAAACATTTTGAGTGTTTATATAGTAGTCTTAAACATCCACAAGAGGTTAAGAGGTTGAGTGGTCGGCTGCAACACCAAGGGTTCCGGGTTCGATCCCCAGGCAGTTCAAACATTTGTGTGCATGAACATGTCTGTTTGTAATGGTCTGGATGTTTGTGATATGTATGATATGTATGTATTTACGAAAAAAAAAATGTATTTAAGTTTATTTATCCGTTGTTTAGTACCCATAATACAGGCTTCACGCTTAACTTGGGGCTAGATGGCGCTGTGTAAATGTCAGTGGATATTTATTTATTTATTTTTATTTATTATTATTTATATAGAAGTCTTTGGATGATTATATAATAATAATTAACAGGTATTTATAAGATTTGGTGGGAACGCAATATAAAATCATATGTCCTTTGTAAATTATATAACGGCTATTTATTCAGAAGCTAACAAAACAGAGAGTCGTAATCTCCTAAACTTGACTTTTGAGTTTACCTTTTTTATTTATCAATCTACAAGCAATTGTCCGTCCAAATTTGACTCTAAGGATAGGTTCGAAAAGTACCTGTCTCTTGTTATTGCTAACAAAAGATAGTCATCCAGTAGTTTCGATCAGCAGTCAAAGTTTTACGAACAAGCTTCAAGTTTTCGAATTTGTTTATAAGCGTAGCCGTCATGACTAATTTCTCGTTTAACACCTAAAGATAAAATGGGAGTGACTGTATATCAGCGCTGTCTGATATTCCTGGTCGAAGATGAGGAGAGCTGGGCTGCTTCCTGTTGTTTTTCTGACTGCATTTGTACTAAATGTGTAAATTAATTTTTTTTGGACAGCATGAAACGCAATCATCATCAGCTCATTAAACGTCCCCACCGAGGGGCACGAGCCTACCCTAGGGTGTATAGGCCTTAATCGTCCACGCGGGCACAGTGCGGGTTAGACAACTTCACGCACAACCTTTGAATCTATTCGCAGGCGTACGCAGGTTTCCTCACGATTTTTTCCTTCACCGTAAGAGCATCGGATAACGTACATATTTTTTCGAAAATTTGAAAACTTATTGGTACGTGGCGGGATTTGAACCTCAGCCCTCCCGGTAGAAGGGCAACACAATTGAGCCACCGACGCTCTTAATTATATACATCTTTTATACATGTAATTTTGAAACATGAAAAATAAATGTATTTTGGGTATGATTATGTTAGAGCACATAAATAAGTTATATATTTGGGGTTTCGGGCGGTAAAACAACCTATACTTTTGTTTTTGTTTCATGTCACACGAACTAAATATCTCGTATTACCTACATATTCTATTAAAAAACAACACTTTTATTATTAACACACTATTTTATTGGTAAAATGTTGATAGGTATATAGATACATGAAATAATATCTGAAGTTATTGTCTACCTTTTTATGTTAATTGACCAGTGCCAAATTTTGAGACTCTCAATATATGGATGCTTATAGGTAGTTTGGGGTATTGATATGTAATACATTTCATAATAAGTCTGTTTGAATTTCAGTCTACGTACCAATTAGGCATAATACTCGTACAATGTACTAGTCAATGTAAAGTCTGTATTAATGGCACAAATTCGCATGGTGCCTTTTTGCGCATGGGAGTGCCCCAGGGTTCAATTTAGGCCCTCTATATTTCTAATATAATATAAATGACCTCCCTTACTATTGTAAAAGTCTTTCGGATATAGTTCTATATGCTGATGATACGTCATTGATTTTTAATGTTAACAGACGTAAGGAGACTTTTGACGATGTAAATAGAGCTCTGTCTCAAGTAATGCATTGGTTTACTGCTAATAATCTTTTACTTAATGCAAAAAAAACTAAATGTATAAAATTCACTATGCCCAATGTAAGGCAGGTCGAGACCAACATAACTCTGAATAATGATCAAGTGGAACTTGTAAACTCCACTGCATTTCTTGGTATAACTTTAGATTCAAAGTTACAATGGGGGCCTCACATTGAATCACTGGCTGGTAGACTTAGCTCGGCAGATTATGCTGTTAGAAAGATAAGTTAGATAAGGCTCTTGACAGATGTAGAAACAGCAAGATTGGTTTATTTCAGTTATTTTCATAGTGTCATGTCATATGGTCTACTGTTGTGGGGTTCAGCTGCCGACATTAATACAATATTTGTACTACAAAAAAGAGCTATTCGTTTTATCTACAACCTTAGACCCCGTGACTCTCTTAAGGAACTTTTTAAAGAAATAAATATAATGACTGTAGCATCACAATATATTTATGAAAATTTAATTTACGTCCGTAAATACTATCATACCTTTAAAAAAAATTGTGACTCACACAATTTTAATACTAGGAATAGAAACAAACTTGCTGTTCCGGACTTGAGACTACATAAAGTAGGTAAATCTTTTATAGGAAGATGTATAAAGTTTTTCAATAAGGTACCGCAAAATATTGTCGAGTTACCTTTACACATGTTTAAAGCTAGAATAAAAAACCACCTTTCTAAAAAAGGGTACTACACTATTGACGAATATTTATGTGATAAAAATCCTTGGTCTTAAATTGCTCAGCTATTTCAGTGTTTATGATATATTGTTACATTAAGTAATTGTTTTTAAAAAAGGCTACACTGTTGAGTTTTCTTGGGTGCTTCTTTCTCAACAGGCCAATCCACTGAAGCGCTTTTTTTCAAAGCATCAAAATTCATATTTTTAGTTTAGTATTTTAATTGTTTTTTATTATATTTTTTGACGTTCATAAGTGCTTTATGTAAGCCTAATTTGAATAAAGAATTTTGAATTTGAATTTGTACTTATATGTCATTTCTATTTTTCAATAATATATTAGCTCGTTTACTGTAAAGCAAGCTTTAATGCAAGTGCAAAGGGATATCATGGGGTGGACATCGAATTACTAACAGCTGACATGATCCTATTCGGAATATAGAATTGATTATGGGATAAACCTACGGTCTTAACTGAAACTGTTTGGGATAAATCATTTTGTATTGAAATTTATGGCGGATTTCACTATAAGGAACTTTTTGACAGTTTGTTGTGGTTTAACTTTGTGAGTTATTGTCATTTAAATTACATATTAGTATAGTATATATTATTTATCTGTGATATTAGATAAATGTTGGTATAATCAATAGAACGCATATTGGATTAGTGGTCTCGTTTTTATGCTGCTTGATCTGGATTGTGAGTCAAATTCCATAGGAAGTGTGATGGTTAAATTGTATGCTATTTTCGTGCTTAGATTGGATATTGTAAGGTAAATCGAATATAAGATAAAAAAAGATGATTTTTGTATTTGTACCTTGTAGGAATTGAAAGCCTCTTCGGCCGTTGAAAACCTCTTCCGTCTGGTTAGTAAATAATTAAATAATAATTGCGACTGTAATGTAAATACTGACTTCAGATGCTGTAAAAAGGCTTGAAGACTCAGATACTATGGTATGCCTGGGTCAAATCCCACGCCTGACCACAGGGTCCAATCTCATTTAATCTTAATTGCTTCCAGTAGACTTTTGTATTCGCGCAAAACACAGATGGTAAATGGAAAAGATCATAAGTGATTTGATAAAAATGCTGGTCTTCAAGGAAAAGCTATTATTATTTATAATTTGAAATCTAGTCCGTGGAAGATGGATTGAGATCCGGGCTCAACACTTAGTCTTTGTAAGACAAATTAATGGGTAATTATGTACATTATTATTAGTATACCGAATCCATAAGAAGAAGATTATAATAAACACCATTACCTAAAAGAGTCTCGTGTATACGCGTCTTCCTAATATTTTATTAAAACCAAACGTTTTATCTCAGTGAGTTTTAATGTTCCTGGTTTGGAGTAACACAGGAAGATGGTCATAATTAATTCAACAGCCGATCTTAATAAGGCGTGAGACTCGAAAAGTTATTCGATTAATATAAGGATGAAATTTTATCTGAAATTAGCATTGTTAACTTTTTTATCAGATTTAGTATTTTTACTTTTTGTTATTACGTTACTAAAAAATATACTTTAGTATTTTTTTTTAGTTTATTTATTGGACCACAAATATGTTTGTTGTGCAGTTACAATTGCACTTACTAAATTCAAATTACTTAATTATCACAAACTAAGTATCGTTAGACACACATAAATGTACAAGAATATGAAAAATTGTGTGATACTTTCCAAGTATTAAGTGTACACAAGGAAAAAAAATCAGAAACAATATAAATGTATTGTATAAGTGAGGGTGCATGTACGTATGTTTGTTTATGCCTGTAGGTTTTATTGTTTGTCTTGTGTGTTTAAATATTTTTGTATTTTGGGTATGAAGTAGAGACAGGGATATTAGTGCTACTTGTAAGTGTCATATGTTGGAAGTTTTGGTTTACCAACTTGATGAATGTGTAAATGCCGTTAGTTGCTGCAAGCTGATCAACTGACTACTCTACTATTGTTCAGTTTTGAGGAAATAATTTTATTAGGTATATCTTACTTGTTTACTAAAGTAGCAGTGAAGTTTTCGGTTAGTTTCAGGACCCCACGCGACACGTCACGCGGTTAGGTAATTAAGAGTCTCGAAACTTCCAGCAAACACACAAAGAACGCGGATATAAAAAACGACATAGGATATATTAAATAGGATAGCGCATAGGCACTGGTATAGACCAGCATTTAAAAAATGGGACTATCCCTACAATAGTGTTTTAAACCAAAGATTTCATTTGTGTTTGTATTTAAGAAACATTGCTTCCGTTCATTATAACAGACATTAGTTAATTCTCATTACGAAAGACATACTCACTTTTTAAAAAGTGTAATACATTTTCGCTAGATAATTCATACTTTATCAACTTACCGAAAATACTCTTCCGAAGCTGACGACGTTTGTCACAAAAAATGCAAAACAGCCGACGGCACATTAGCAAATGAAATCTCGAATTAGTGAACCGTAAAAAGTAATTTGCAAATGCAACAAAATAATTTTAAAGTGTAACCGCTCTGAAACTTGTGAGTTGTTTGTTTATTGTTTAATGGGTAAATGTTTTGCGCTGCCCGATTGATGGTCTGCTGCGAGGGAGCGGTGTTACTTAATTTGATTTGTTTAACTTTTTATTAAGTTGTTGCGGGTCGACGTCGGCTCGGAACAAAGGACTTATCCTGTGCCGCCATTTTTGACGCCTTCATTTGTTATTTCGGAAACTTTGCTTTCGCCAGCGGCTTCTTGTAATGGTTTTGCTTTAATGGTTAAAACGTATTTTACTTTCTTAGGTGATATATTTTTGTTTGTTTCTTCTCTTCAACCAAAACCCACTGCTGGTCTTCCTATATTGTTCTGGAGATATATACATATATACAAATACAGGGTAGGCAAGTTTCTACAGCATTGTACAGTACACAAATGGCGCTGCTGTCCTCCATTTCGTATGTTTTCCTACGCACACTATTATTGAATAGTTATGAGTATTTCGTTTGTTTTTTAAGAAATATATGATATACGGTTAAAATGGCTACAATTTAGATTTTGTCCATATAAACAACATAACTGGTGTTTCGTGTTCCATTTTCTAACTTAAAAAATATTGTTTTTGCTATCGCAAACAAAATAAAGTAGTTTTTCACTAAGCGAAAATATGCGTCTGAAGGTTGAAACAAGTAAAATACTTGTTAGTTTATAACTTAAGGCAATTATTAATAAATCAATTGATTTACCTGTATTAGAAAAATATTTATCTTTAATTATAATATATGAAATGTATGGCATTATGAGTTTAATATTCACACAAGTGCCTACGTACGAGTACAAGGCACTCAACGCCTCCACGACTTTTTGTAAATACGTGTATTTTATTGTTATAAACGCCGACTGTTTAAGTAGTCAGTAGAATCCCCCAGAGTAAATAATTGCTACCGTTATTTTCAACTGTAATACAATGGTTCAAAGTTCAAAATAGTGTAATCATTAATTGAGCATAACACACCTCGGGGTAACGTACAAATAAATACAAAAGTTCCAGCAAGATACGGGCATGTTTGCTTAAAGAATTCCCATTTCAGGTAGCCTCATTTTGCAGTGCCATAAAATATGTAGATAAAGTTATATTCATATATTTTGTCCACACAAAACAAGCGTTCATAAACTCGCCTTTAATATTACGATTTTATACGAAAAGCGTGTGATGGTGGATTTTTTTATGGCCGCACGCGGCTTTTTGTTGCCAGTAATAATTTTCATAACTTTGGTTTATTGCAATTGGTATGGAACGGCCATCTGTATCGCCTGTTGTTCATTGATTCTCGGAAAAATTAATCTTCAATAACGACACAACAATTTAAGATATGGAGATTTAAAGTAATTGTCCGATTAATTTGTTTAAGATTGCTATATCATATCCGATATACGTTAAGAACCACATATTTTTTCTTAGCATTTTAATTATATAATTTATCTTACAAAGCAGTGGTCTCCGGTCGTCGCTCGAAGACTTATTGCAAAAGACAAAGAGTTATTTTGTGAGGACAGATATCTCTAACGAGCCTTTAATAATACTTCAATGCAATTAAAAAACAACTAAAGATTCTTACTGTTGTAATCATGTATGTGATAATTTTCAAAGACATTTCAATGCCTGCTCATAATTCATTCCACAATAATATATCGCAGTACTTACAGGCGCGACCTTAAACACGATTTCAATCAGTCAAACTCTTTACACAAATCCCAATGAACCAAAAGAATTTAGTTTAAATCAAAAAAGTGTTTATTCAGTTTAGGTCCTTACAGAACACTTATAAATGTCAAATGAAGCAACCACTGGTTCGGGCGGTAATTAATGTAGAACATTTGGCTTATATTCATTTTGCTACATTTTGTATGTTTTTTTGTAACAGCTGGTAGCAATGATGCAAATAGTATAGATCCCACCAAAAACATTCTGTAAAAAAATTTAGCGAAGTCTCGATGGAGCTGCTTGATTATCTCTAAAAAGTAATGAAATCAAGACAAAGACGTGCCAAGTGTAAGGTTCCTTACTGCGATTACTTTATTATTATGGTTGATGTTGTGTGACTTGGCCGTTGAAGAGTATACAAGGATATAAAACCAGGTGCTCCATGACACCATTGCACTATTCTGTCGCCAGAACTTGCTACCCATTGACGATACAAATTTGCCACTTGGAAAACGGTAATTCAATAACCCGTCGATGATAGGCTTGATAAACCCACTAACGTATAAATAATGTTCTTCCGCTACCGATTTTTGACATTGGATGAAGCAGCTTGAATATATATTGTTTAAAGGCGGTATGTTGATCTCTTATAGTTTAGCGGAGCTCTTTTGTTATCTAAGCAGGGTCACCAGGTGCTCCAGATCTTCGATTATCCAAGTTTTTATAGTTTTCTCTTTATGTATGCATTAAACCCTTACTCTTTACCGAATTCCAGCTCTCTGAGTTAATGGAAAGTACTAGTTCTATTTTGATGATCATGAGTGAGTGAGTGTCTATCTGTCGAAAATGCGAAACTTTGCTTTCGTTTAACGTCAGAACTAAATGACTTACAGACTTGAAATTTTGGATTTAAAGTATGTTATTATATCTTACTACATGACGAACATTTCAGCGCTCTGGTATTATCCAAAGGTTCTCAAATTGGGGCCTGAAAATGCGGCGAAATGGATCCTGTAAAGGATGGTACGGCAGTGTTTGCTTCGCGCTCGACTTGGCCGGGGCACTGCCGTGCCCCCAGATTCGTGATACGCTCACAAAATCGAAAAAAAGTATTCCGAATGCAGTGACAGCACACATACACATATTTCGAATGAGCGTGCATTTACCTAAACAAAATGGTGTATCTGCCTCAATATATACAGACTATCATTGGCTGGTAGACAAACTTTCGTATTGCAATTGTATACGATATATGAATCCTTACAATATTTTAAATCTTTACGTAACGCATCGTGTAACCAATGTCTTCTACGTACGTAGGTACGTCACGAAGTAGCATTCATATACGCCGCTAGGGATATATGGCACAGATATTATTTCGCATGCGAATCCTTAGCGAGTGAATATTTTCATGAAATCAGTTTTCATTGTGTTTTATCAAAGCATCTAAAGCAGATATGATAATTCATTGCTTAACTATGCATGAACTGAGCCGATGGGACAATAACTTTATTTAGAATACTCTAATCATGTTTCTGAGCTCTCAATAGAAACGTTACGCAACTATTTTGTTTGATAGAATAAAAATATAGGATTTTACATATAAATCGGATTATTTGAAGACGCAAATTTCAATGCATTGATCTTTTCGATAAAGATGTTATTACGAATATTTTGTATTAATTGGAATGTATTTCGTACGTCATTTTTGTTACAATGCATAATGAAGTCATAATTTCAAACCGTCCATAATTTCACGTATGAGTAATATTTATCACTCATACGTTTTCTCTTTCATTAAACTTACATTTGATATTATACTTACGTCGCGGGGACGGCCGCAGAGCAGTGTTGTGACAGTTTGAGAAATAAAAATAATGAAGATATAAATGCATTAGTTTTGAGATTATACTTTCATCCCATAAACGTCAGTGGTTCATTAGTATAGACTGTTGCCTTCCGATCTGGAGAGTGCAGGTTTAAATCCAGCTACGTACTAACGCCTTTCGAATTCTCGAAATTATATGTACATTTATCCGGATAAACCGAAGAACTTCACCGTAAGAGCGTCGGAGCTCTCACAGTGAAGGAATACAGCGTGAGGAAACCTCTGCACTCCTGCGAAAAGATTCAAAGGTTTTGCGTGTAGTCAGCTAATCTACACTTCGACCACGTGGACGACATAGGCCTACGAGTATACATACTGAAAGGGTAGGCTCGTGTATATAAATGCATGGTTTCTATAGCCCGTAATCCACCAGTGGATTGTAGGGCGGCTTTATCCAATTGTTAAAAGCATAAAGTAAGTCGAAATTAAAATTTAAATATACCTCTTCATGCACGTTCGGAACGTAATAAATTAATACAAACGCTGCCACAAGCGAATTTACAAGTTTCAAAAGACGTAAATTGACCTAATTAAAAAATATGAGACTTGTATTTCGGTTCGTTGTTATTCTCCAAAGCTAATTACTAAACGTATTTGTACTATACGAATACACCATTTCATGGTCTTGATTTAATTCAATAACTAATGAATAAAAGTCAATTACACGCATCGCACGCACTAATCAAAAACTTATCTATAGGTTATAATATTACAAAGCTGAAGAAGTTTCAACGCGCTAATCTCAAAAACTATTAAATAATTTGAAAAAAAAACCTTTAGTGTTAGATTGTTTATTTATCGAGGAAGGCTAAATATCATCACGTCAAGTGCGATAAGAGCGGAGCAGCAAGGAAGAATGTTTCAAAATCAGGTTTTCTATTGAGATCTTCCTCTGCATGCGCTGCGCTGCGTAAACGTTTAAAGTTTCGCAAAAGTTATGTATGACAGTATGATTTCCCTTTGAAAACCTCAATTTTACTCATCGAATACTTTATTTTACCGTTAATTTAATTCATGTTTCTTTTATGTATAATCATAATGCCTGGATTTATAACCGGAAGTGAGGTCATCATTTTGCATGCGGGCAAAATCAGGCGTTTTCAGGGGTCGACCTTTAGTTCTATGGTTTCCCAGACTATATTCCAAAAATTGCTCACGTATCTGATCCATAGGACTTCTATACGGCTGGCTCTCCGACTATAAAGGTGACAGACGTCTAACTAGCTTTTTGCCGCCAATGATTATGGATTGACGAAATTGAAACACCTTTTAGTTTTGATTCATGGTGTAGGAATCTAGAAAACTTAAAACAGTACAAAGAACTCTTAATGGATACGAAAAAAATAACGGCAAAACATCGGCAGCAATTTCATTGACAATCGGTAAGCCGATTGCGATAAAGGCAAAGGATGGCTTTATACTCAGTCAATACAACTGTAAGTAAACAGTTCTTTCAGATTTATTGGTAAAAAACCGTTGGGTATTATAAATAATTATATAATAATATTATAAATAATGATAGCGTCGGTGGCTCAATGGTGTGGACTGTTCCCTTCTACCGGGAAGGCTGAGGTTCAAATTCTGCCACGTACCAATATGTTTTCGAATTTTCGAAAAATATATGTACGTTATCCCACGCTCTTACGGTGAATGAAAAAATCGTGAGGAAACGTGCGCACGCCTGTGAAAGATTAAAAAAAGGTTGTGCGTGAAGTCGTCCAACCAGCACTGGGTCCGCGTAGACGACCAAGGCCTCGTCACCCTATATGATTAGGTTCGTTCCCCTCGGTGGGGAAGTTTATTGAGCTGATGATGATTAAAAGTAATATTGATAACAGTTTATAGTTTAGCTTTTCCAATTATTGCATGAAATGCGGTGTGTTTTAGCCAAATAAGCTTGAATTTCCATATCTTTTAAACACAAATTGATACGCCATATGATTATTATGAGCATTTAGAACTTCTTTAACAGAGCGTTCTCAGAAGCTTTCAATACAATATTTACCAAGTTTTGGTTAAAGGTATTCGATAAAACTACAAAGGTAAATCCTTAAGCAATTTCCTTCGGCATTACGACACGTAGGTACGTACCTTATGCATAATGTTTAAAAATTACAATAAACCTGCTGCATCTTATATGAAAGATAAAAAGCCGAAATGGTTATTCCTTGAATATTCGGTGAAAAAATAACGAGATCTTTCACGACGTGCCGAGATATCAACGATGTGCCTTTCTTTTTATGTGATAGCAGGTCTGTATTAAAGGGAAAGTTTTAGGCACATTCAGTTCTTTTTTAGTTCATTATAACATGTAATTTTTCAGATAATGCGCTGTTATGTTTGTTCATAATGCCATGGTTAGGTTAAAATTAATTTTTTTTCTATCTTATTGCTTTGTTCCTATCGATCACCTGCACCGAATATTTTAAACCCCTGATAGACGTTTTAATTGACGGTTAGTGTCACAGACTGTTTCAAATACCGAGTTGGGTGAAAATTACTACAATTTGGATTTTGAATTTCTGTTGCAGCTTATTCCTAAATACATCCCTGCACGTCCGTTTCTCAGAAGCTAAACGCTTCAGTCAATAAATGGAAAAGAAAAGGAATATTCAAAGCACCACAGTATTTACAAATTTTTTGCTATACAATTGCCCAATAAATTGTTTTTATACTACTTGTTAATGTAAATTCCTTATATTGTGTCATATACATACTCACAAACAGTATTTTTAAACATATGTTGTCGCCAATAATTACTATTCATAATAATCATTATCAGCTAATTATACATATGGCATGAGCCGACCCGTATAGGGTGTATACCCTTAGTCGTCCATGCGGACCAGTTCGGATTGGCCGACTCACGTACAACCTTTGAATTTCTTCGTATGCGTGGGAGGTTTACTCACATTTTTTTTTAATTGTAAGTGCCTCGGATAACGCATATATCATTTCGGCGATTTGAATTCCAATTCCAATTTTCTATTTGTGTTCAATATGTAGAATGTGTGTGGTCGGTTACCCAGCATCCCGTCTTTTGATTTCAAAATAATTGCAGACTATAACTTCACAATAAGTTTGTTCACGTTATACCTACCTGTATTTAGCTTTTAGTTGTCTAACTTTGAGAGCTGAGCTTCCACTAAGTAAAGAAATCGGATATTCATCGCCTCACGGTATATGAAGTTGTGAATTGTTCACCTTTGTACTAAAATTGATTTACTGAGACGTTTGATAAAACATTTTAATATTTTGTAGTAAGTTTTGTGGTCTTGATAAGCTGTTGGTTTTGGCTGGCACGGTGTGAAAGAAGAGTTAGCACTCGATGTTTCTAGCCTAGTCTATCTATCGAGGAAATATTGATAGGACTATAATCAATAATATCTACATTAGCTCGTTTGGTACAACAGCATTAATTCCTGCGAGACTACTGCTAGCATCGAAACTCCATGTCGGATGTACTGTTGAAAGTGTTTATATTGTTACTGCTTAATTTGCAATAGAAATCAGTATCAATAGCTATGTCGACGTTGTGCTACAATGATATCGATATAACATAGATATTCCATAGGCTATACGACGTTCAGAATAGGTTCATCTGTAAAGCCACGGGCACATCGTGACTTCATCGAGATTTCACGGGATCTCCACTGCGGTGGTACCTACCTAGACGACTCAGTACAAAGTCTACCACCTATTAATAGTGATTCGTCATCGATTGATTCCTATAATGACATATCTCTCTCTTTTCAACCTATTGCAGTCATCTGTTGAATATAGATCTAGGCCCAATCTGTTCGTACAAAAAATACACTCAAACTTTCCTTGCCACTGTGTCACGTGCACAACCCGTTTATAATCAGGTGAGGCGGGACAGCGCGCCGCATTGCAGCACTATTGGGAATATGCCGGTGTTAAATCAACGAGAGTCAACATTCGTCCCATATACACACGATGCGTCCCGCAGTCTGCGAAACGATCCAGTGCTGAGGTGGATTGAAAGCAAAATTGTATTGGTAACTAGCGAAACGATTGTTGACGGACTGCTATTATGTATTTATGAAGCGGTATATGAATATCTCATCACATCAACTCATTATACCGAGGAGCACGAGCCAACCCATATAAGGTTGCATATGCTGTAGTCTACACAGGCCCAATGCGGCCGACTTCTCGCACGACATTTGAATTTCTTCGTAGGAGTGCGCAGGTTTCTCACCATGTTTTGCTTCACCATAAAAGCGGCGAATAAACGTACATAGAAATTCGAAGACACGTTGGTAAGTAGCGGGATTTGAATCTTCGCCCTCCAGATTGAAGGCAACAGTGCACACCAATAAATATCTATTAGAGATTAAATAGAATATGTAGAATCGTGATATTTGATGAAAATGGGGGAGAACGAGGGACGTTTAGTACACTTCTGTAGATTAAAATGTTATAGGGTTCAAGTCATTTTTTAAGAATAATAAACAAGCAGACAATTCACCTGGTAATAAATGATACCGGATAGTAATAATGATAGCGGAGGACCGGGATATCTGGCGCAAAATGAGGGAGACCTATGTCCAGCAGTGGACTGCAATAAGTTGAAGAGAGAAATGATACCACCGAATTGACGCAATTACAAACTACACCAGTTTTATTAGGTTGCCATCTCATCTGATGTTAAGAGACAATGGTAACGACGACGAAAGATGAAGCGACTGCCCAGGAATCGTCTGCTCACTCTTTATAACAATTTTATCTGGGGTACTTCAAGACGAGCCATGCAAAGCTCCTCACTTCAGATCAGAAACTAAATATTCGCATCACCTCCCCGAGAGTAGCGAAACGGCGAAGCCGTACATCGTTAGGTACTGATATGTAGAACTTGTTGAAGTTATGGTCGGTAGAGTTAAGCCGTGTAGATTCAGAAGCTTGACTCTACATGAAATCTGATATCTTTTTCACAGGGCAAACCTTTTCGTTGTTACTATTCAATATTTGTAATAGTGTAATCCAAAAGGGCTTCATTGAAAATACAGTTCAGACATGCATTTGCGTGTAAGGGCCTTTGCTGAGTGAAGTCCAGTTTGGCACTAGCCTTTTAGATTTTCTGTAATCTGTTGTTGTTTTATTTTGTGCCCAATCAATCTTCCTTGCTTTCTTTTGTAGTCGTCTTAGCAAAATTATACATGAAATTTTTTGGTGGGTTGATATTATCGATGTACAATGAAGTAACTGTTCTCGTATATTTCCGAGTCCAATAATATGAAAATTTTGTCACAACAAATCTTGTTTTTCCTTAATCTGTGCTTGAATGGAATATAAACATTTTGTATTATTATGTTTTTACATGACAATATAGTGATGAATTCCGAGAATATGCCGAGTTCTTTTTGTTTTCTAAGACTCACCAGCCTTATCTAATTTAAATTTTTCGGTCAAAATCTTTAACGTCATCATCATTAACACCCCAGAGCACACCATAGTTACGGAAAAATTGGGCCTCTATCCACCACATGGGCCGTTTGCGGATTTGTGGGTGTTAACAACTACTCCCCTAAGAAAGTAGCCAGAAAATATCCACTGACATTCACACAACGCCATATAGCCCAAAACTAAACAATAGCCTGTTATATGAATACTAAACAACGGATACACATACGTATGTACATTTTTTTTTTGCAAATACATACGAGTCCATAAAAATCACACAGACCAATGCATACAGACATGTTCAACACACAAATGTTTTTAATGCCCAGAAAAAAAACCCGGAACTCTAATAGGCGACCGCGACGTCACAACCATTACACCAAACAGCATTTAGTTTTGGGAAATTTTATCTAAACACTGGCCTAACGCTAATCCGATTCTGACAAAATCCGTTTATAGATCGAGTCAGTAGTGGCATTGATGAGCGACACAGTTTTAGGCCTCTCGTGACGGGAATAAATTCATTCCACGTTTCGGCCGTGCGTCCCGCCTGATAATGTTGCGCTGGCTAAGCTTTTGGCTGCTTATGAACGTGAAGTAGGCTTGCTTTGTAATTGAATTATTACAAGAACAAATAGTCCTCTATAACGATGCTATCGGAGAATCCAAAGCAAAACAGATCATAGATTAGCATTAGGAAAAGCGTCACAAAGAGAACGGACTACTAAGAAGCTCTGGCATTCATGGTCAAAAAAAGATCGAAAGAACAATTTTTGAACATCGAATATTTACAAATACTTGTCCGTCTCCATTCTCCATTTTCCATTTGGTACAAAAATAAAACTAAAAACAAACGTACAACGAAAATACTAACAGGTTTCCTATTGTTGTTTTTCTATACCAAAGCTGATCAGATAGACAAACTATACAGTACTCTCGTCTCTCTTCATCCTATCTCACTGCTAGAAACAAATATCTGCCAGTTTTTGCCAGATATCCGTCTTCCACATTCCTACATCATACCCTTAAATGTGAAGCTGTTAAATACCACTTTTCGCTTAAACTTATACTGTGCTTTCCACTCGAAAAGCTTTGGGAGTTTCAAAATTTGTGCTAATTTATTAGATATATTATGATTGTTTGTAAAAAATATGTATTACCGATATATAAAAAATTAACTATAAAAATCGATTGTTAAATCGTTTGTTTTTTAGTTACTGTGACGTCATTTAGTAGTCTCAATGTGACCGTGACAGATTTATTCCCGGCGTGGATACCTCTAGTGGCCCAAAATTTAATCAGTTTTTGGAGCAATTGTATTAGCACAGTTTAACGGTAGCTGCTTTGAACATTGGTCAATAAAATATAATAACATTTAAGACGTAATCGAGCTTTGATACAATGTCGCAGAGTCTAAGCTAGTTCCGCCTAGTAAATATGATATCGTATGTCTTAAGAAGACAATTTCGGAAATCTTTTACTATGGGAAAAAAATGGACTCAAATTACCATCGAATCGTTTTTTTCCAGGACACTACTAGCTTCGTACTTAAGGCAGAATTCCAGTTTCACCCACACCATCTGGATACTTGGAGGTCTCCCACTATTCGTTTTGGTCGACATTTTCTGCCGCGTACGATTAACTTGTGGAATGAGTTGCCATCCAAAACGTTCTTCCAAAAGAGAGCGTATTCTTATGTATGTAAAGGGCCGGCAACGCATCGCTGTGACCACAGCTGCAAATATCCATGGGCGGTGGTACCACTTTCCATCAGGTGAACCGCATGCTAGTTTGCCTCCCTATCATCATCATCAGCTCATTAAAAATCCCTACCAAGGGGCAAGAGCCTACCCGTATAGGGTGATTAGGCCTTAGTCGTGGACGACTAAGGCCCAGTGCGGGTTGAATGACTTCACGCACAACCTTTCTTCGCAGGCGTGCGCAGGTTTCCTCACGATGTTTTCCTTCACCGTAAGAGCGTCGGATAACGTACTTATAATTTCGAAAATTCGAAAATACATTGGTACGTGGCGAGATTTGAACTTCAGCCCTCCTGGTAGGAGGACAACAGTCCACACCATTGAGCCACCGATGCTCTTATGCCTCCCTATGTTATAAAAATGTATATATATACATCTAGTCGACTAGACTTCTTACCTTCGTTACGCACTAACCATCCGTTCAGCATTGTGATTTTTTATTTACAAACGATAATAAATTCATAACACGCATGCCAGTTGGCGCGTATCGGTTCTTTTTCGGCTTTTTCGGGGTATCATTCAGAAAATGGCCGACTCATAATTCTTTGTATCCACAAGCAATTGATGTATCGATTTGATATGACACAATCAATTTAAGGGGTTTAGCTGTTAAGATTTAGTATGTTGTCCCAGATAATCACAGCAGATAGGTTATATCAGCACACAATAATAACAGCAGACTGGTAATCACATCACTTTTAGTAGACTAAATTCTGAGAAATCTAGATAGGTTACCTACCTATCGACCTTAGTTCCAGATATCATCGCAGAGAATAGGAATTAATACACTTCTGTATTTTTGGTAATGTGTATTTAGACGTATTTACGCAAAAAGGACCCAACCCACTCAATGTCACTTTTGAGATATTTCATTTTGAAGTTAAAGTTGTATTTGAACATTTCTTATCATATATAATTAGTTTTTTACAAATATAACGTGATTTTGGCATAGTTTTATTGAAGGTTGTATATACTAGCTTAATAATGTCGCATATGAATTTGGAATATATTTAATATTGTACTGTCATGTGGAAAATATTGTATTATAAGAAAGATAAAATAATGTTGGTACATTTAGACTGGGCATAATTACATGTTTAATCCATATAACTGCGTAAAATATCACTATTTATGCTTAAAGACGAAAGTCTTTGAACAATGCGTCTACCCGTGTAACATACGCAGCTGAGACATGGACACTGACTGCGGGATTGGTTCACAAGTTCAAGTCACTCAACGCGCAATTGGAGCGAGCTATGCTTGGAGTCTCTCTTAGGATAAGATCAGAAATGATTATATCTGTAAGAGAACTAAAGTTACCGACATAGCCCGCCGGATCAGCAGTTGAAGTGGCAGTCACGTATGTCGCAGAACCGATGGCCATTGGAGCAGACGAGTTCTGGAGTGGAGACCGCGTCTTGACAAGCGTAGCATAGGACGCCCTCCGGCCCGATGGACCGACGACTTACGAAAGGTCGCTGGTGGAAGCTGGATGAGAAAAGCGGAGGACCGGATATCTGGCGCAAATGAGGGAGACCTATGTCCAGTAAGTGGACTGCGATAGGTTGAAGAGAGATGCTTTTCAAGTGTTTGATACTTCATTAAGTCATGAATTTAAATAAGTATTAATTGAATTATTAAGGAAAATGTGGACTTGGATCCCTTTTGAGATAATCTATGTTTTACGAGGCTATTCTCGTGATACAATTATCAAAACCAATCCAGTTATGTAAAACTGTTTGAATGTTATATTTCAAGTGATAATCCAAGGGCGATATGTATATCCTTTGTACACCCTTATCGAGATACGAAATTCAAAGAGTGTCTGTAGAAACCAGGGTGTCCTGGAACAAGGCGATTCACAATAGCAGTCATAGGTCAAAGCTGTATATATAAAGGTAGATACGCCATCCGTGCCTCAAAAACGAACCGCCGAAGAGAGTACGTTGGACTTTTTTTTGTGTTCGAAATTCGAAATATGTGTATGTGTGCTGTCACTGCATTCGGAACATTATCGATTGTTTCTGAGCATATCACGAATCCATACTTTTTTTACATCATTGTGTAAAGAATTGATTTTTGCGACGATGATGCGAATGGCAATTGTGACCTCAAGGAATAAACCTCGGAAATTGCGGTTCGTTAGCGTTTGCGGCGGTACCGGCCGGCCGGAAAGTTGGGGGAAGCGTGCCTATTACGAATATAACCATATCGCACCCGTGCGAAGCAGGGCGGGTCGCTAGTTCATAAATATAATAGTATTTCGAAACCCTTGTTTATATTGTAATTGCATGAGATGTCAGTATTGGTTCTTACACCAAGGGTTCCGGGTTCAACCCGGCAGTACAGTACTTGTGCATGAACAGTTAGTATTTAATCTGGCTGTTTTCCTATGTTTAAAATGTATGCATTTACAAAAATATAAACAGTATGCTTATCCATTGTAAAGTACCAGATGTTTACATATTACAGCTAAATGCTTAACTTGGGACTAGATGGCGCTGTGTGAATGTCCGTGTCCATTTTTTTAGTTATGTCATTTTGGGGCATTTGTCAATTATGATAATGGTAACCAATTCGCTTTTAACTCTCTTTATAGTTTAAACGAAGACGGTTCATCGGATTTAAGTGATACCATCCATCCACTTGGAACCCCTAGAGAGCCACGACTGCGATCTAAACCTTTAAAACTTGAGAAGGAAAAGAAAATATGGTAGGACGAAAGAGTTTTAGACCTCCCCTAACCTGATTTAGCGAAACAATTAAGGCCAGTTTTCTGTGACGCCGGCCTATCAAATATTTAGTAAATACTTGTGCATGAACATGTCTGTTAGGAGTGGTCTGGGTGTTTTTATGTATACAAAAAAAAATGTATATAAGTATGTTTATACGTTTATTATCCATATTGCTCAGTTTAGGGGCTAGATGGCGCTGTGTGAATGTGAGTTGTGTGGGTGAGTGGATATTTATTATTTATTAATATTATAGGAATAGTAAAGTGTTATTTTGAACTAATATTTGTGAAAGAACGCATAAGTGTATCGATATCTAACATGACATGCGATCACTGACCCGAATAATTAATTTATGATCGTTCAAAGGCCCAGAATCTCGACAATTTATTAATATTGACAGCGAACTTTTGGGGTAATCCATTGAGGAACGTGACTTCCATATTCTGCCTTTATTTTAAGCATGACTAACGAGAACCTGTTTTAAAAGCTTATATTATCCTTATTTAAACCGCAGTTTGAGAGGTCATGAGTATGAATTCCATATTGAGTACACAGTCTATAGAAATTATTGTGAAATTTAACACTTTGGAAATAAACTATGACGACCTACTATTTAATTAATTTCCTTAAGCACTGTAATTGTCATGAAGAGGCGTATTATTTACCACCAGATGAACTGACGATCATATGGCTATAGTCCGGTTGACCGTAGGGTCCTAGGGTAACTTTTAGGTAGCAGAACAACGTACTTTTGACTCTATAGTTACAGTAGTCCGCAAGCATACATTTTTAAACTGTTATATTATAAAACAGCTCACAAAAAAGTACTAAGAGAAGATAATAATGATAAAGGAGAAATTTAGTATTTTTTAAAGTTTCCATTTCAAGTTATGTTTTTTATCCTGCTGCTTGCGGCGTCTAGAAGAGTCTTTATTTTAAGATGCTGAAGACATGTTTTTGTGTGATGTTCGTAGTATTAGTAGGCTAATTTGACACTATTAAGACTACCATAATGAGTCACGATATAGCAGTCTATCTATACGATGACGACGGACGAGTGTCCATTGGAACTACAAAAGCTGTTGTCATCATCATTATCAGCTCATGAACGTCCCCACCAAAGCCTACGAGCCTACCTATAAACGGTAGTAAGTCACGCGGGCCATTGGCGGATTGGGCGACTTCACGCACAACCTTTGAATTTATTTTTAGGAGTGCGCAGGTTTCCTAACGACGTTTTCCTTTACTTTAAAAGCGTCGGACAAACGAAATATAATTTAAAAAATTCAAAGTGACATTGGTACCCGGCGGGATTTGAACCTGAACCCTCCAGATCGGAAGGCAACAGTCCACACCAATGAGGCACCGGCGTTCAAAGTTTTTGTCAATAATGCTTAATTAATCAATGCAAAGAAAAGTGTGAACAAATTTCCGACATTTGTGTTTTAAGCATTGCAATATCCAGTTAAAATGTTTATGTATGAAACTAGGTGACCCTTTACTGTTTTTAAAACAACAACGAAGGTCAAACGTTATCAGACGTGACAGCTAGTTAGTTGAGCCGTAAAATGAATTTATTATAGGCTCAAATGTTCGGAAATGTCACCATGTTCTCTTATCGGCCCCGACGGCAATTTAGCTGGATTTTGGCCGCGCTAATTACCCAAATAGAGCGTTGATTGGCGTTTAGGGCGTAATTAAAAGATTCAATGTAAATCGAAAGCTGAATACTATGCCAGTATAGATTGCTAGGTAATTTTACACGTGTGGTTTTTATGCAGTTTATAATTGCAAACATAAACAAGAGTGCTACATTTTGTTTAGGTATTTGAACAAATTAAATATTTATTTATACCAAGGGTTTCGGGTAAGATCCCCGGGCAGTACAAACATTTGTGTGCATGAACATCTCTCTTTGTACTGATCTCGTGTTTTCTATGTATGTGTATGTTTTTATTTCGTCATCAGTTATTGAACGTCGCCACCGAGGCACACGAGCCTACCCGTAAGGGTGTTTAGCCTTAGTCGTCCACGCGAGCCCAGTGCGGATTGGTCGACTTCACGCAAACTTTGAATTTCTTCGCAGGCGTGCACAGGTTTCCTCACGATGTTTTCCTTCACCGTAAGAGCGTCGGACCATGTTTATAGGGGTGAAATAGAAACATATGAGAAATTGCTATTTAGAGGCAGCGGGGACGAGAATTAAAGGAGAAGGCTTGAAACGTCAGCTACATGACTAGTTCCCGTACTACACAACTAGTTCCAGAATTGATCTTCCATAGAAACATTTATGTGCGTAAAATGTGTTTGGAGTTTTCTAAGCATAACAAAATGTATTTTACAAAAAAGAGACAATATTTGTAGTTTAGCTTTCTAGTGCTTATTATTACAACCAGATTCTTTCTTTAATTAGCCTAAATGGTGATAGTCATTGAGTTTTTAGTATTGTTCAAATCTAAGACAAAGACATCTAAAACTCCTTCCGAACCTCCAAAGGAAAATGATTAACTTATTCAAAATTAAAGAGTTCTTCATTTGAGTACACTGACATTGATATACAAGTACAGTTGAAGTTCAGTTCAAATTATTCAAACGTTACTCTGACGGTTGTTAGCTAAAACAATTTTGGCGCAATTCTGCCGCTATATTTTTAAAGTTACGTAAGGTGAAATGAAATTTGTGCACCGTCTCAGACGTGCCATAATCACCGTCGTAGTTTCATGTCTACAAATGGCGTTATATTCTGCGATGAGTTTACAATGTGTTCGAAAATATCTTATAACAAATTTTGAATTTCTTACCTCACTGCGGTGTATCGTGTGGTGTATAAACGTCTTCCATTAATGCATATTTGTTATTACCTACAAGACAATTATAGAATATAGTTAAATACATAAGAGTTAAATGCCATCTCTCCTAAGTTGCTGTGCCCGTCAGGGTCCATAATGTACCTGTATAATAGATTATCACCTTCTAAACATTGTGGAAAAGCAATAAACGATTCATGGATTGATTGAAAGCTCTTTGCATAAATTGCGTCTCCCCGGCAGTAGCTTAGCAAGGCAAGATGATAGATTGATTATTTCTGAAAAACTGTACAATTTTTTACCGCAATTAAATCATGTAGCACTGCTCAAAATATCCCACCCATAATTTTCAATATTGGCATATTAACGTACCGATAACTGGTTAATCGGTGTAATCGATCAAAACAAGAGGTCGTATAAATAAAACGTGTTGCACGCAGCGGCTGACGGTTTGGTTTAATCTGTGCAATTATTGGCGCCGCAAACTAGATATTAAATACACGGTCGATAGTGCGGTGGGGCAGTGGCAGTTGAAAACTTCGATTTTTTAATAAGTTCTTTTTTGCATGCTAATATATTTGTTTGCTGCCTATTCTGTGTGTCATTAACAGTGTAGAAGGAAATGTTTATGACAAAACATAAACGACTGCACTAGAAATAAAATGTGAAATCAACGAAATAAAAGCCTACTCGGATATTTCTTCTTCTTTGTCGATACACTTTTGGGAGAGTGGACGTGGTCGTCATATCAGGCCAGGTGGTGAGCCTAACTATTCGGATATTTAACAATTAGAAATTTGTTGATGGGATCGCTGGAACCAGTTTCAATCCATCGAATCTTTAAAAAACATATTACAAGCAATTAAGCATCTACTATTTGTCACTTTTATATCCTCATAACCCAATCATAGATTATCCAGTAAAAACTTAATTGGAATCGGATTCAGAAACATCGATCATTCTTCTGGAAATTGGAATGAAAATGTTGAAAATTTGTTCCCTGTGACATAGAGTGACATTAATTGCATATTCCTGAACCTAAACGACAATATAGGAAATTCCAATCATTCAACAACTATTATTACTGAATCTCATAATATTTTGACACAAAATACGAATAGAATCCGATTTTGCAAAAGAATAACTCAGCAAACGAAACGACTCAAAGTCTGGCTTCCAAGTTCGTACTGGGGATGACCTATTTCCACTAGTAGACTGTGATAGGCTGAAGACAGATTCCGAACTGATGATTCTACTATCACGGACGAGGCCCTGGTGACTTAAAAACTACACCTAGTGCACCCGTTTTCTACTAAATATTTTATATCTAAAACCTCATATACGGCACGCGTGAGAACATTTGGGGTGGTGAAAATTGCATTTACCTACTTCACTTTTTAATGATACGAAGTGAACAAGACGGTCAGTTAACTCACCTGGTGGTAAGTGATACGCCTGTCAATGATAGATGCAGAGTTGAAGGAATTTGTTATCATTAGGTAGTCATTGTTATCCGTCAACACTGCCCTGCACCCATCACCCGAGGCGACAGGTCGCTCATACTCGGGAATTTTACTAGCTTCAGTGCCCTCATCCCGAAATACAAAAGTGCAAAAAACTTCTATGTTACGGGATGATATCTGGCACTGCGGTGTTACCTGCCTAAGTGACTCAGTACCGAGTCTTCCACCTAGTAAAACTTCCATCATCATACTGAAATGAACTGAAGTATTGTTTATATCAATTAAAATATCGTAGCATTATTTGTAATCATCACTGTTAAAATGAAGCTCTAGGTGGTTACTCAACCCCTTGCTTAAAATTATTCAAAATTATTTTTTAATAGTATACTCAACTGAAAGTACTTTTTATTTTAATAGAAAATCAGCGATTGTAGTAAGTATTACGAGAACGCCCTCAGCCCGATGGACCGACGACTTGCGAAAGGTCGCTGGTGGAGGCTGGATGAGAAAAGCTGAAGACCGGGATATCTGGCGCAAAATGGGGGATACCTATGTCCTGCAGTGCACTGCGATAGGTTAACGAGAGAGAAGTAAGTATAAAATTATTTATTAAGCTTAACCAAACCAATTATGCAAATAAATCTACGGCGACGCAAACTTTCCAATATTTTGATACTCCGCACTCCGGAGTGGCCGCGAGTTCTACGTTTGCATAAATATAAAATTTTCAACTGATATCCGATTGAATATTCTATTGAAGCCTTTTGAGCGTGCATCTCTGCTGCGATTTTTCTTTCAAGTTCTGTTCTTACGACGTATTTGCGCTGTGGTTGAAATGATTTCAATACGGAATGGTACTACTCTTATAAAAAATATTGAATATTGTCATCATAATATCATGTATAAATGACTGATAGGACAGTCCAATTTACAAATAAATATATGTTATACTTTGATTAGTTTCCATAGTACAACCTCCTAGTTAGGATTGAGACTATATGGTGTTCTGTATAAATATGTCTGCAAAATTCTATCAATATTATAATTATCACGTCAGCAGAATGTTCAGGGTTTGTAAAGATGCACCAAAAACGGTATGTCCTTTCTGTCATAACCGCTTAAAGCAGCATATGTGTCAGAGAGCCCTTTTCCATAAACGCTTTTGAACGCGCGGGCGATATCACCCTTTTTTAATTCGAGAAATTTTTGCGTACCCAGATATACACAGCCCTATAATAAAAAAAAAACATTGTATTCAAACAATTTTTGGTTTTAATACAAAGCTCCATTCATTTTGAGTTATAAAAACATAACTTGAGCCAGCAATTCTCAGAACTCGATCCTTATCGTTTGGTTATGTTTCGGCCGGCGCGCGGCAATTGCGGAGTCAAGTAGCGGGGCCATGTTTTTCACTAAAGTCTATGCGGCTTCGACCGGATAACATAGTGGTCGTTATATTTAAAAGTTCATAGCTGAAAGCCAACAGTGAACTCTATGAATTGAAGCAACTCTAAACCAATGGAGGACGAAGCTATGCTAACATTCAAATACAATTTTCAGATAAAAAATGCAGCAGTCGTTTTGCAGTTTCGGCGGGCCTAATTGTTTGTCGATTTTATTGAGTTCCACCGGCAGAAGCGGTAGGAACACAACATCCGGAGCACCGCACTCTGTAGATTTTTTTCCATCTGGAACTTTTTTCCTTAAACAACAGTTTATTGATTCAAGTGGCTAGTAAAGTGCATAGCGTTTGTTAGCTCTTTTTAAATTACTTAACCTTAAATACACCAATGATCTCGAAAAAGGAATGTTGTCCCTGTTGTGTGTGATGTCAACTCACAGTATCCAGTAATTTCACTGCCCGTCTTACCCTTTAGCTTGGCATTCGAATTTACCTACAAAGCTACAAATAATAAATGTATATCCACTGACATTCACACAGCGCCATCTAGCCCCAAGTTAAGCATGAAACCTATATTATGGGTACTAAACAATAGATAAACATACTTATATACATATTTTTTATAAATATATACATATCATACATAGAAAACACCCAAACCATTACAAACAAATATGTTCATGCACACAAATGTTTGTACTGCCCAGAGATCGAACCCGGAACCCTTGGTGTAGCAGCCGACGTCTCAACTGCTACACCAAATGGGTCGTCAAACGTCACCTACAAGGAACACTTACAGCTTTTTATTCCTTGAATAAAACAACAGAACAAATATCAACTTCCGGCATACATCAACGGGAATTAATTGATTACGTGTAACATGTTGATTACACGAATACCTTTATTATCTGTAACGTATTTCATATTAAAGTAGCATTAATAAGCGATTCCTTGTTAAGTGTTAAACATGGCAACGGTGCCACGGCGATGATTACGGAATCATCACAGGATAAATATTAAAGCGCACGACAAAGCTCTGTTAATTCGTTGGGTGTTCGGAATTGTGTCCGTTTGCTGTCAAAATGTTTAATGAAAAATTTCACCCGATAAAGGTTCTTTTTATAAATGAAGTTCACTGTTTATTCAATCGAACGCGTAATGAAGCGTTAATATTAATTCGATCGCTCCTCATTGTGCAGAACTCGACCGATCGTGTCGCAATTAAGTTTTACGTATTTGTCTTATCAAAAAGTCATTACTTTTTTAATCATTCGTATTACCTACCGTTCTTTAAGTTTGAATGTTGTCTATTTCTTTGAGAGATAATGAGGATCAGTCTTTATAAATTTAATTGGCTTGTTCCTTTTATATATCTCTTACAGTCTGTACCTCAGGGCCTTTGGTAATTTTACCCTATTTGCTAAGTATCAGTTGGAATATATTGGCAGGATATCGTGAAAGATGCGTAAATGCTAAAATAAACACTTTTCACTGCACAAAACAAAAAATACATACACCATTTGCTTTTTGTTCTTAAAATAGAGAACACAAGGTCTAAAACAAACGTTAACTTAGTTTTGTACTTAAAATGCATTTTAATCTTATCATCAGAACCGCAAAGAACAAGTGACCTACTTCCCAGTTTAAAAACAAAACTTCAAAGATACAATTTTAGTACCAATTCACAATTTTATTTTATCGAAGATTTCCGATATGAGCCTAACTTTAAATTTTACAACTTTAGACATTAATGTTTACAAGTATATAACAATCAATGCTATGGGTGTTTATATAATTTTCTCTTGTATTAACTTTAAATCATATAAATTTAAAATATGAAAGAAAATCGGTCCATCACCATCTTAAATGAAAATTATAATTTCTGGTATACTCCAGTCCTCCAAATTTGGACCAACTTTTTAATGTATACAATCATGTAAACTTGTATATTTGATAACAATGTTTTTAAATATACAGTTAAAATCTATCAATTATGGTATGTGAGGATATAAATTGTATGTAAAGGAAATATGATGATAATGGTAAAATATTATTTGTCTAAATGAATCCCTATTACATTAATCCTTAGTACATTATTATCAATTTAACACAAGCTGTTGTGTCTTTTGCTTTTGATAGTGCCCAATTCTGTATAAGCGTTACCTGCAGAGTATTATGAACTTTAAATTTTAAATTCCTTTCGCGGAAAATTTTGCTGCTAGATAAAGTTTATCGGATGCCATGAATTTCACTGTGAAGTTGGAAAAAGTAGGATGCGAAATATTGTTCCCGGTGGATTTTGATATTTGTACGAGAAGCCCATCACGTTCTTGTAAGTTATTTTCGTGTGGCAGATTAAATTATATTTGACATCATGGTATAATAAGATTGGCATAAGATATTTATACAACGAATTAAAAAAAGACAACTTTATGTAATACATATTTATTGAATACTTAGTACAAATAAAACAAAATCTCCAATATTACTTTAGTTACTTGTCTCTCGTGGTAACGGATTTGTGTTTAAAGTTTTGTATAATATAATTAAACCGTTTCCTTTAATTAGTCTCCGGTAATCCAAGTTGAAAATAACTGGAAATCTGTGGTATCATTCCTAAAATTGAGGCTTTCTTTTCGCATAAATCCCTTCTAATCTTGTTCGAGTATCAGAACAGTAAAATTTTAATCGAATTACATTTTGTCATATCGGATTAAAAATCCAATAATGAAGACAGATTACCGAACCAGGAAGTAAAATCCTGTGAAAACTTTGAACTTAATAAAATTTTTATCCACGTCATCATCACCAGTAAACATACAGAGCCGTACGTACCCATATAGGGTGTTTAGGCCTTAGTCGTCCACGGGGGCCCAGTGCGGGTTGGACGACTTCACGTACAACCTTTCAATCTCTTCGCAAGCGTTGCACAGGTTTCCTCACGATGTTTTCCTTCACCGTAAAGAGCGTCGGCTACGTACATATAATTTCGAAAACATATAAGTATGTGGTGGGATTTGAACCACAGCCCTGGTAGGAGGCCAACAGTCCAAACCATTGAGCCACCGACCCTCCTCCAGGTCGACGCTGATCCAGGTATGACTTTATTGTTGTAATATAGTATTTTTTCATTCGATATTTATTAAAAATTATCTTGCAAGATGTTAAGATGAAAGTTATGTTTTATTATGTTATAAAATGTTAAGGACGGTCAGGACGCTCGCCTGATGGTAAGTGATACGCCTAACCATGAGAGAGGCATTGATTGAGACCAACAACTGAGAAACAGTTATTATTCTTCACCAATGCCGCGCTGCACCCGACGCCCGAGACACAGATGTAAGGTCTCTTATACCGGGCATTTTTCTATTTTAGAACAGGCTTGAACTATCACTAAAGGAGTCCAGGGAGGCCATGCCATCCCTGGACAGGAAACTGTCTAGGCGTCTTTTACACATAGACAGGAATAGCCTTAGACTGGTGACGGGGACCATCACTGGACACTGCACACCAAACAAACACTTTCACACACTAGGTATCACGGACAGTCCTCTGTCCAGAGCGTGCATGGAGTAGAAGAAACTGTGGCGCATGTGCTTCTTAGGTGCACAAGCGTAGCCCAGATCCGCAGGGAGACTATGGGCTCATCGGTAAAAGTCGCGGATGCCCTAAGGAGACCGGGAAGACTTATCTGCTTTTGGAGGGAGGTGGGCTGGCTGGAGTGACCAGAAGGCCGCCATGGCTCACGCACAATGGTCACTGCACGGACTAAGTGCAGAAACCAACCCTACTAATATAGAACATGACTAACGGAGAGACTATGGATGTCAGCTATTAAACTAGACGCTATTTTTCTAAAGATCTATTTCTGCAGAACAAAGCAGAACCCTGACCAAAGGTTAGCAGGAACTAGGGCCGACTAAAAATGAAAGCAAAATCCTGATACTGTTTAACCTTACCTTATTTATATTCTTGCGTCTTACATTTCTTTTTGTAAACAATTTGCTTTGCCATAGTGAACACATTGTAAAATTAATTTTATCCAATAATTTATAAGCTTCATGTCTACGGTCAATTAAAAGCATCCCAATGTTTCTGTTTGCAATTGCAATGTACCAAGTAGACATTTGCATTGTGTACTAACGCTTCGGTCAGCATACACTGTTAATGGTGTTTTCTTCAGGTTAAATAATCGCAATATGCTGTAGTCATTGTTTTCGCTTCTAAGCTGGACCCTTCGTCCGTATTTTTTAAATATGATCACTTTTAATAATTATATCTGCCATAAAAAACATCGTTCGTCTGCTGTTCGTGTACTGAAAAACAACTTATCGATAAACAAGTCATAAATCTGGAGAATTTAGATTAGGACTTAAACCCAGTATTTTGAAATAACTGTCACAGCCGGAGATGTCTTTAATCTTTATTTTCTAACTTTAATGGCGTTGCGTTTGTATTGACCTTGAAATAGTTCCCAAATGATCGTATTGGCCTGCGTGGCGGTGTATAGCCCAATATTTTTAAGCCATTTAATTTTCCTTAATGGAAAGACTGCCTGGCAGTGAAATATAGTCTGTTCGATCTGACGTAGGTACTTAATGGCAGTTTAGATTTCGAATTCCCCGATCGCGGGAAACTTTCGGGGGAAACTGGGACAAGACCCTTTCGTTTGCACCCATCGATTACTATTTGCATCTAGACACTACTTGTGACATCCTTCAGATCATCTGTCCATTATGCGGGTGGCCTAGACGCTGTGCTTGCTAGTACATGGTCTTTATTTAAGAACCTTTTGAAGCCACAAGGGCTATTTCTAGTTTTTCTTTCAGAAAAATTCTAGGAAAGAGATGTATGCTAGAAGAGCCAGTAAAACTATGCGCAAAAAAACTCAGCGTCAAATGGTTTAGTGGTCATCACATCACATCTTCTTATTCTTGATCAGCTCATTGAACGACCCCGCTCGAGGGGCACGAGCCTACCCGTATAGGATGATTAGGCCTTAGACGTCCACGCGGGCCTAGTGCGGGTAGGATGACTTCACCCACGACCTTTGTTGTTATCGACGCTCTTTCGGTAAAGGAAAACATCGTTAGGTAAACCTTCACACGCCTGCGAAGAGATTCAAAGGTTGTGTGTGAAGTCGTCCAATCGGCACTGGGCCCGCGTGGACGACTAAGGCCTAATCATCCTATACGGAATAAGCTTGTGCCCTCGGTGGGGAGATTAATGAGCTGATGAGATGATTTCGAAAATTCGAAAACACATTGGTACGTGACAGGTTTGAACAGTGGCACATTTAAACCTCAGGCAAACACACAACATAAGCATAGATAAATGTATACTGTAACGGATCTCGCTGAAGCCAATTAGGTCCTAACAACAGACCGTCCCGTATTCTACACATAAATAATGCGCGTGCAAGAGAGCCGGGATTTAATCAAACCACAGCTTAACCGCAAATTTTGTGACGGAAAATAGGTACCTGTGTTTGTTTAGCCTACACTATTAACGTGACCGCACTACCTTTATGTCCGGATTTGGACCTTAACAGAAGACCATAAGGTCGAGCAATCAGTTAGCTTGAGTAACCTGCAAGCCAGATTTTACTGAGGACACACGGTAATGAAGGAGATACGGTAAATAACGGATAATAGTTAACAAGAAGATGAGAAATGTTGTGTTTATTACTACTATTAGTCGTGCCCGTGACTTCGTCCGAGTGGAAATCAAAGCAGAATTATTTATTCCTTATTACATATATCAGATATCTGTCAGTGAATTTCCGTTGAAGTCGGTCGATCTGTTCCTGAGATAATCCAGAATAAACAGAGATACATTTTAATTAGTGATTGTGGTTTACCTTACTCGTATGAATATGAAAGTCGGTAGGAACTGTAAACATACCAAAATGTTTTATTATTTTAAATCAAAACAAAAGTTTTATTGTTTTTTTTTATTTATTATCTGCAAAAATATGACAATTAGATAAGGTATCGCTGACAAGGTTTTTTAATAACTGTATACCTTCATTATACCTAAAAGTATTCCACAACACCATTTAGAGGCTCACCCTAAGCTATCTGAACCACACAGTCATAGCAAACTTAAATAGAAGCCTTCGACGTTTAATTACATCCTCACATTGGGTGCTAAGCCTTTCCAGAGGCGATCTCGCCTCAAGTCCGGCCTAATCTCGGATTAAATGAAAACCCGACAATCTTAGCTCTTTGCCCGGATGAAATGAACTGTCGAACGTAACTGACTGTGCGAGTCTAATTGGTATTAAGGACTGCAAGTCATTGAGGGAATTATGCCATTACAGTTTCAATCAATTCCTCTTAGCCTCTTCAAATATTGGATGCTTACTTTTTGCCAAAGTGTTTAACAGAAAACCCTATTTTCGGTAAACACGACTGTGAATGGCACCCCAATTGACAAATTAGAGTGCCATTTAAAAGTGGTTTTAGTAGGTAGATGTAGTTTGAATAAAAAAAAATTAAGCATTGTATTTTTAAAACAACTTAATATTGGCATGTTAATTGGCACTGATGTATCCGTAAATCTTGTTTATATATGTAAGTTTATATTGTCAACCCAAATGTTCGGACAGTTCCTAATTTTATGATTTAACAGTATTATGACTAATACTGTAAATAAACCAAAAAATGTTTTATACAACAAAACCTCCTCTATTTACATAAAATAATTCATTCCGCAGTAGACACGCCAAATCTTCTCTCGTCTTTAAATGTTAATACTCGGTATAGATGTCGACATCCAAATATATTTATTTGTTATAAAAGTGCACATAAATACACGTCTTATTACAACCCTGGTGAGAATGTGTCGCATGTACAATGAGCTAGTCCCGTGCGAGATGGGGTATGGAGAGATAGACATCCTATTCAACCTATCGCAGTCCACTGCTGGACATAGGTCTCCCCCATTTCGCGCCAGATATCCCGGTCCTCCGCTTTCCTCATCCAGCTCCACCAGCGACCTTTCGCAAGTCGTCGGTCCATCGGGCCGGAGGGCGTCCTACGCTACGCTTGCCGAGACGCGGTCTCCACTCCAGAACTCGTCTGCTCCAACGGCATCGGTTCTGCGACATACGTGACCAGCCCACTGCCACTTCAAGTTGCTGATCCGGCGGGCTATGTCAGTAACTTTAGTTCTCTTACGGATTAAATCATTTCTGATCTTATCCTAAGAGAGACCCGAGCATAGCTCGCTCCATTGCGCGTTGAGTGACTTTGAACTTGTGAACCAATCCCGCAGTCAGTGTCCATGTCTCAGCTGCGTATGTAAGTACGGGTAGGACGCATTGCTCAAAGACTTTTGTCTTTAAGCATTGCGGAATCGTCGACGTGAAGACCTGACGTAACTTGCCGAATGCCGCCCAGCCCAACTGAATCCTCCTACTAGCTTCCCTCTCGAAATTGTGCCGGCCAAGTTGGATGGTTTGGCCCAAGTAAACGTATTCTTGCACAACTTCGAGAAGATGCCATCGACGCATATCGGTTGTGGCATGACATGGTCATTGAACATGACTTTCGTCTTGTCCAAATTCATGCCAAGCCCAACTCGTCGGGAGGATTCATTTAGGCTATTCAACATCTCAGCAAGCTCTTCCGATGACTCTGCAACGATGACGATCCCCCTGTCTTACACCACGACGCAATTGGATGGGTCTTGTCCGCTGGTCTTGGATCTGAATGGTCATCGTCGCTGCGTTGGAGAGACACTTCATCACCTCGATATATCGCCAGTCGATACCGCATCGCTGCAGAGCCTCCAGAACAGCCCAGGTTTCAATGGAGTCGAAGGCTTTCTCGTAGTCCACAAATGCCATACACAGCGGCTGGTTATACTCTTCGGTCTTCTGTATAAGCTGCCGAACAGTATGGATGTGGTCCACGGTGCTGTAGCCTTTTCGAAACCCAGCCTGCTCCGGTGGTTGGAATTCGTCGAGTCTTATGGCGAGACGGTTCGCTACAACTCTGGAAAACAACTTATAGACGTGGCTCAGAAGCGCTATCGGTCTATAATTCTTCAAGAGAGTTTTATCACCCTTCTTGAAGAATAAGACGACGACGCTTCTGGACCACGCCTCCGGTGTAGTTCCTGGTGGATGACGGCATTAAAGAGCTCAACTAATGCCCTAAGGACGGGTTGTCCACCGGCTTTTAGGAGCTCTGTCGTAATACCGTCATCACCCGGGGCCTTCCCATTTCTAAGTTGCTCCAGTGCTGCACTAATCTCGCTAACGTCAATATCCGGGATATCTTGCGTACAATGGCGCCTTAGTGGGGCACGTGGATCTTCGGTGTCCTCGGTCTGTGGCTGATGAGCGCTCGTGAATACAGTCGTCCATAGAATTTCTCAACCTCTTCCAGGATCTGTGGGCGAGTCGCGAGCAATTGCCCATCTGCTGTCTTAAGCCTCACCAGATGGCTCCTCCAAGTGGTTTTTGAAAACTTTGGACCCCTGTTGCGCTCAATAAGGTCCTTGATGAACCTTGTATTGAAACAGCGGAGGTCCTGCGAACCAGTTTTCGTATCCGCTTGGAGAGAGCCTGATATTCGGCGAAGCAACAGCAGCAGATGGCATCTCGCGTCTCAGCCTCATCAAATCCAGGGTTCGGGAGAAAGTTTGGACGACTTCGCTCGTTTCATCGGCGGAAATGCCTGCGACCAGTTTCACACCGTCTTTACCACGTTGTCGGTTATCTCATCACGTCGCCAGTGGTTTCAGCAAGTCGAATCGATTTCGAAGTTCCAATTGGAACTGTTCGGACCCATAGTGTATTTGGAGCGGCGTAGGTCTGAGAGTAGATTTTATTAGCGAGACCTTTCGGTCTGAAAACATATATTTAAAGTGCTCGGACAAGTCGGTGATCACTGCCGGTTTTAAACCTGTTGACCACTGAGACATCTTTAAATATATGTCGCTTCGCCATAATAAAATCTACTCTCGTTCCTAGAGATAGACATCTTGAATGATAATTTTATTTGTTATAAAAAAGCCATATCTTCAGCCTTAACGACCTAGGAAATCTATTGAAATAATTGTAAATTGGTTAGTACTTTGTTTTTCTTTTTCTAAATATTTTTATAGCATGTTATATTTTGTCAGCTGTCCAGTGAACTGTTTTATTTTTTGTTGTTTGTGTACCATAAATAAACAAATATGTTTTAGGATCATCGAGTTTTTGCTAGATAAGAAGAACCCTAATTGTTACGTCGACAGAATTAAAATGGTATTGTACCTTGTACTTGTACGTGTGTGCACATTGTGTGTTCCAGATTAGACCACAGCACGGAACCAATTGCCGTTAAGCATTTGAGAGCCAACGATCCGTAAACCAATGGCGTTGCGGACACAGTCGAATGCAATTTGCACAATTTACCATTGTAACCTATATAATGCCTATTTATATATTACTTACGTGTATGTGAGATTCCAGTTTAGATTATACTGTATTATCTGCTTAAGTAGATTAATTTATTTTTATTTTAACGTTTAAATGTGTGTTAACTGTTGTTATGTGGTTCATATACAACCTCTTTTCTAGAACTAATTTCTAAGAACTTCTCTCTATCGCAGTCCACTGGTGGACATAGGTCTCCCCATTTTTTTTGACATTCACACAGCGCCATCTAGTCCCAAACTAAGCAATTGCCTGTAATATGGGCACTAAACAACGGATAAACATACTTATATTATTTTTTTATAAATACATACATATTATACTTAGAAAACACCCAGATCAATATAAACAGACATGTTCATGCACACAAATATTTGTACTGCACGCGGATCAAACCCGGAACCTTTGGTGTAAGCGCTGACATCTCAACCACTTACACCAGATGGGTCTCAATTTTGCGCTGAAATCCCGGTCCCTAAAGCGGAGGACCGGGATATAAGAACTTGTCAAATGTAAAAGAATTTCATTGATTGTTTTTTGTTTCTCTTCTCTTTAACATTTGTAAATGGCTAACGTGTTTTCTTTTATAATATATATTTTTTTATTTATCAAGAGTGGTTTCGCTGCATTATCGATAGTTATTTATCTTTAGGTTTGTTCACGGGTGTTTTTATCACATTGGTTAGAAACGTATTTAATACTCGAATTGAAATCGATTATAAGTACCTTCTTTTGCATAATCCTTGCCAAAATCAGAACAATGGCCAAATGAAGTTCTTTGAATGTTTGGGTGTCTGAAAGCGTCACCCACACATACAAACCTATCGAGTGTGGGCGTTATCATGCTTTTACTCACCTACACAATCATCCATTATGGTTTCTATTTGGTTATTATATTTTACTGTAAAACGAAATACCTCTCTATATAGGTTGCTATGATACAATTTTTAAGATTTTTTTATTTATTTATTATTAGTTCCACATGAATGATTTCAATAAATAATTCAGTATTGCTATATTACTTTCGAATGGAAATCTTAACTGATTCTATAAATAGCACTGAAGCTGGAATTGCCATTTAAGCTTTTAGTGAGAATACTTTGATACACGTTTCCCTTGATCGTTTTGTCCCACTGTCCGTAATAGGTATATCCTTTAACGGATTTATGACATCGGTACACTGGAAATCGCTTTCAAAAGGCCAAATGAATTTTGGTTGTGCTGTGCTGTTGTACTTTTAAAATTAAAATTGAGGTTTACTTAAATGAAAATAGTATCGGTCTACACATTGGTCAAGACTTTCCTAGAAAATACATAAATTTATACTATTTAATTAAATATCTAGACACTCAATGTTTGCCCATGAGTGCCTAAATGTTAAATTTTTGTCAGCAAATTGCGGTGTATTCTATGATTATTTTTTTATTGGGATTAAATTCTTGGGTATTTAACCAATTTTAAATTGATGTAACAAAAGAGCTTACAATGACAACGATGCCCATGAATATTGCAAGAAAAGAAAATAAAGGTTGAAATAATATGTTGCTGGCCCACAATATGGCTGGACCAATTGGTTCTTTCGATTTAACAATTTCAGTTCTAACGATCCGAAAATATTACAATAGGTTGTTCGTAGTAACTTTCAGTAGTTTTTAGTTTTAATATTTTATTTACATTAGGCCTTTATTTACATTAGGCCTAGGATTAGTAAATAAGCAAAAATAGAGATTTTGAATTATTTATAAGATGGTATTCCACTGCCGAGCTTGAACTTTTTTTATTTCTTCATGATCATACTTCAGTGCGTGTCGTCAGCTCATTTCAGTATCCGTCTTGTGATTGGCGACTATGTATCGCGTACAAAATACTGAATTTATATTTCCGAAATACAAGCTGGATTACGGTAAAAAATTACTGCAGCACCCATAAATGTTCCCCGGGGTATTCCAAGCGCGATCAAAGCGACAATGATGCGCTCGTTACGCAAGTTCCTTAGGGAAATCACGAATCTTAGCACCTTTGGGTTTAATCAAAGGGAAATGCGATACAACTGGATTTTCAGCGTTCATTTCAAATTCAATGATGTATTCTGATGAGCGGCAATGAAAATAATTTGCCTGTGGAAATGGTTCTGTGCCCGTTCTTAATTTTTCGCTTTATTTCACAGTGGGTTACGTTCCAAACATCCCATAGCTACGCTGTGTGAAACAGTCTGTTTGTTCGCTGTAGTGGTATTAAGTGATGATCACAAGGAAAAACTGAAAAAGATAATAATTTGTTAAATTTATCAATGGCAAAAACATAACTCGGTAGCTAGCAGTCGGAAAAAAACGATCAACATCCGTTTCGCCAAAATGTTACCTTCTTTGAAGTACTTATTGGATCCAATGGTTACTGGATTCTTCTAGTTTCAGGGAGGTAAAGAAGTTCGTATTAGTATAATGTAGGTCTCAAACAATTTCGCATTTAATATCCTGATCCTCCATTTTTCTCATCCAGTATATTCGATCCACGTCTGACATTTTTCAACGCGTCTATTTATTAAATGGAAGAAACTATTTTAATTTATGTACCTTTATATTTACTCTCTACTACTATAATTATCTTAAGGGAGTCAAGTTAGTTTTGATATATATTAGGTAAACAACATTCGGTTTTATGTTTTTTTAAACAATCAAATATTCATGTGGTACGGATTCATATATTGTACAAGAGCTATAAATATGATATTGACCGCGACAATGATCGTATCGGTAGAGTTAAGAGCCGAAACGATATCTTCGTTTCAGCGGACTTTATCGATGCCCGGTACATTGACTCATTCGATTTCGGCACGGTTCGCAAAAGTTTACAAATGCACTTTACGGGCCGTTACTTCATCTTAGCTACTGAGCCGTGTCACAATCCTTTTTTTCATATTATACTTACGAATGTTACACTGTCTGTCTTTTACGCTTTTAAAATTTTACTTCATTAAAACGATTACACAAAATAGAAGAAAACTAAAAAAATACATATAATTAAGTTTGGAAATAAATTAAAGCAAGATATTAAGACACAAAATGTTAATATTAGTGGACGCATTCACATAAAAAATTTAAGGATTGCAAACAAGAAAAGGAGAAAAATTTATAATATTTTTTTATGAAATTTTGTGAGAAGGTCTGTGCCCAGCAATGAGGCGTTAAACGGCTATGATAATGCCATTGTGTTCTTTTAAGATTTTTCTATTTATTAATTTAACGTTAAAATGTAAACAGCAAAACGTTCTTACCAATATGTTATGTTATGATGACTGATGCATAAGAAAATAGCAAGACACATCAGGCTGAAAGCTCGCCACTTTTCCGGTGAAGCTGTGTCCAACAGCGAAGAGTCCACCTAAAAAGAAGCAACTCTGAAAGACTAACTATTAATTGCACATCTTGAAAATAGAAAAGGGAATAGTTGATAAACGTAAAGGAAAAATAATTTTGAGCCTTATCTTTTCACTTCGTGAAACAATTCATTGTATCACAAAGGTCAATCCAGCCCATTCACGGCTCGTAAACTCGCTATAGTGTTAGTCAGTGTACAATCATACCAAATGCCAAAACCATGAACGCCCAAAGAAACTTTCTACGCGGACGAAATCGCCGACAAAAACTAGTGTCTCAAAACACACGCCATCACACAAAGTTCCCTTGTCAACCAACCTTGACAGATTGGATTATAACGAACACCGATACAAAGGAGAGTTCATCAAGTTGATGTACGGGTTTTGGTGGGACCCGCGAACGTAAATAACTTTGTAACTTGGCCATTGACTTGTGCCTACCAATCTTATAAAGAGGGAAGTTTGCGACACTTGACGTATGTTTACTTATTGTTTCTTAGATATATACGAGTATTCGTTATAAACACGTGTTACAATTAACAATCGTTATGTTATAATTAACTTTTGTTTAACTGGAAGTTATCTTTTAATAAAAGCTTTCGCTAATTTTCAAAACTCTAAATTTAGTATAGCAGTCGTATAACAATTATTCGAAATCTGAACTCAGATAAATAATACTACGAAAATAAATCTGTAACATTTTATAAGCAGTGTTCACTATATTTTGTTATATAAAATAACTTGATTTAGGGATTGCAGCATCACACGTTACTATTTGTACCTAACTATGTTTAACACTACGGGCCACGCGTCTCTGTTGCTGTAGGTGTACAGAATTTGTCACACAAGCTACAGACATCTTGTCATCATGCTTTATTGTAATTATATTAGTAGGTCATACATTTTAATCTTAAACTATGTATGAACAATCAAAACTGCTAGCAGTTGGTTCTATTATTGCTATAGTAAGTGCATAAAGAAAATGTTACTGGCCGAGCAAAAATAAACGGTTTATGTTACAGAAAAAAAATCCATTCTCAATTTGATTTGGATTTTATTTTTTCTTTAACGAGTGATTGTCTTTTGTTTGATGCCAACTCCACTAAAAAAGAAACACTTCACTTTTAACAGCCATCCAATCCCTCGGAGAAAGGTTCGGAAAATAATAAACATATACGACTAGCAATTTCATAGAACATCAATAGCTATATGATTCATAGGAGCGATAAAGGCGTATCTTGTAGCATTTTATGGACCGTTCCCATGTTATATAATCTGCCAAAGGTATGGGAACATTGTTACGAGCCATCTCCGATATTGACCACAAATCTATATTATATTGTTTGTTAAGGGTAAGCTTTGCTTACCTAGCTATTATAAAAATCCATGGTAACGCAAGAAGATATTTTAGTCCATTAGTGAATCTTTTAAATCTCCAATCATCCATTAGACTTTAACGTCCCACTGCACCCTGCAGAGCATAGCTATGGGAAGATTGGGCCGTAACCCACCACGCTGGCCCAATGCAGATTGGTGGTTGTTAACGAGTATAGTTCTTAAACTGTAGCCGGGACCGACGGCTTAACGTGCCCTTCGAATCATGGGATCATCTCTCTTTTCGGACAAGCAGGTGATTCAGCCTGTAATGTCCTAACTAAGGTAGGAAAATCGCAAATAGTGATGATTCCCCGCGAGATACAAACCCACGACGTCCGGGTCACGCAGCCGAACGCTGTGTCCATTAGAACACAAAACTTTAAGACACTTCACCGTCTGCGCCTTAATGAAATTTACGGTAAGGCCATAAAAGATTGGGTGATCCTCTCGTAAAATAAGGCTCGATACGTTTTGAATCAGATCACGATAGCTTGATAATATTATATTGAATAATTATGTTACCACGTTCAAGCCCAGACATCATAAATAAGAAATCTCAGAAGTTTGTGACTTTATATCGCACAAAAAGTCAAATTTTTAGAAGAAATTTGACCTATAAATTGTTATTACTATATAAAACTAGAAGACTTTCATAATCACCATGATAAGTTAACTTTGGAATTATTTCTAAAGTTATGCGTCTTTTAACCCAAAGCATAACCTTAATTGTTTATCTAAGAGCATACCAAAGGGGGTATGCTACAAGATTATAATATGCCCTCTGTTGTTGCAAATTTATGTAAGAGGGTAGCAGTGTCATTTACTACAATGGAGGCTTACCACCATCTCTTAAAATAATAATTATTATTATTATCTTTATTGCACAAGAAAAAAAACAATACTCGGAGGAACAGAACAGTAGTACAAATAAGGAGGTCTTATCGCCATAAAGCAATCTCTTGCAGACACTGACAACCTTCAAAGGAATAAGGAAAAAAAGCAGAGGAAACAAATATAGATTGTAGAAATAATGAGTCAAATATTATGCAAAAATTAAGTTAGAAACAATGAAAAGATAAATACATACAATAATATAAAAGATTTACAATTTATACCATACATATTTCATAATTATTTGACGACCCATTTGGTGAAGTGGTTGAGACGTCGACTGCAACACCAAGGGTTCCGGGTTCGATCCCCGGTCAGTATGAACATTTGTGTGCATGAACATGTCTGTTTGTATTGGTCTAGCGCGCTCGACTTGGCGGGAGCACTGCCATGCTTCCCGATTTTTGACATCGGATGAAGCGGCCCACTATGTTGAATATATTGTTTAAAGGCAGTATGTCGATCTCTTATAGTTTGGCTGGGCTCTTTTGTTATCTAATCAGGGTCACCAGGTGCTTCAGATCTTCGATTATCCAAGTTTCTATAGTTTTCCCTTTATGTAGCCATTAAACCCTAACCCTGTACCAAATTTCAGCTCTCTGAGTTAATGAGAAGTACTAGTTCTATTTTGATGATCATGAGTGAGTGTCTATCTATCGAAAATGCGAAACATTGCTTCCGCTTAGCGTCGAAACTAAATGACCTACAGACTTATAGTATATCTTACTAGATGACGAAAATTTCAGCGTTCTAGTATTATCCAAAGGTTCTCAAATTGGGGTCTGAAAATGCGGCGAAACGGATCCTGTAAAGGATAGTACCGCAGTGTTTGCTTCGCGCTCGACTTGGCGAGGGCACTGCCTTGCACCCAGATTCAAAAACGCCCACGAACAAAACAACTGAACTTAACAATAAATTACAACCAATCTCGAAGCTTACTACCTGGGTATAGGAAATAAATTCAAACACAACTTTCCACTTTATCAGACTTCGCTGTTAGAAACTTATACGTATTAACATTCTCTGTTAGAGTTAGGCATCGACGAAACTGTTGTTCCAACATTTGTTATCTTTACGTTGCTTCGTAGTTCAAAGAAAACTCCTTTTGTGTTTTTTGGTGTTTCTGAATATTTCATCTTTTGTTTTTTGTATGTCCCTTTTCTTTTGGAAAATAAGTTTATGAATTCATATTTTTATTTAAATTGTGCACACGTTGGAGTGCAAGCAATATTATGCTTAGTTTTATACCAAAAAGCAGGGTCAATCACACGAAAACTAAAACTAACGACTGATTTTTACGTTGAGAATCTTCTTCGAAACTCTTGATGCCATAGCTGACATTTTGACCGATACAGCAAATCATATGAACCCAATATTAAACACTTTTAATATTCAGACGTACTTAGTAAAAACCGGAATGCAAAAAGTATTATTGATGCGAGCAATATTTAAGCCATCGATTTTTAATATTCTTACATTTTAGGGGTTTGGTGACTTGATCTTTATCACTTCCTTCCCGAAGAAAAGTGACAGAACATTAAGAAAGTTTTGAATAAGGCTTAGAGGTATTACAGCTATTAAATATGCCAGTGGTAACCAGATCACGTAGGCGAGTGGCCGCGTCGTTTGCCCCACAAATGTCGACGGGCCACGTGTCGACGTAGCCTGGCTGTGTGCCAGCGTATAAGGCATTGCAGTCATAATTACGACTTTTACGGTTTGTTACTATATGGATATGATGGGTAGGATTAAGAGCTTTTGTGTCATACCTACTACCTTAGAAAGACCACATATTAGCTTGTTTGCGGGAGTATTTTTTAACTAATTACTAACTAGTGATGGTGGATGACACGGTTCTTGAGAAGCATAGCGTAGTATGTAATGGAACTGACTAAAGGCAATGAAATGACTGGATACAAAATTAACTGGATTAAATTAAATTATGGAACAACGAGGTGAAGTAATGCCAATAACTACACTCATCAAATAATTATCCACACTTTCTTACTACTCGGTTTCCAGTGCGAAGCGCCCGAGCAGGATCTGTTAGTTTTAGCTCTGATATGCTTGGTGGGTTGATGATCAGATCACACGATAATTTTTAAACGTCACTATACACCGAAATTCTATCACCATCAACGATTATCATAAAAATTTACATTGCCCAATAAATAAGACAAATGTTGGCCATTACCATGTCGTTTTGCAAATCTACAGTAACGTCAAACGTTGTAAACCACCGTTTTTCCGGACAAATGATTAATTCTGTATGATAATATGGGTTAATAGAAAAACAATCCTGGTAATAGACGACGCAACGTTGAAATCTAGAATTTTACGGTTTGATTAAATCTCGGCCGCTCCTGGTATCCATTATTCAAATACCACACCATCAATAATTCAACTACATAGTTGTACAGTTTGCTCTCTACGTTTCCTTAGTATAGTTTATTCATGTTTGTTCAGAATAATGATGTCTTATAGCATGGTTTTCAACTTTTAAAAGCTTAAGTTATTGAAGGAGGCGTTTTTAGAAACTTCAAAAGTGAAAAAAGTACATCTGGTCATTAAAACTTTTAAGTTTTTTCGTAGTATCTAAAAGTATATGTTGAAGATATATGAAATGGCAGCCTCTGCTGATTTCAAAAATAAGATAAGTCTACTGCTGGGTATCGGTCTACCGGCTTTGCTCAAAACGTTACCGCTATTTATGGAAGGTCCAACTATTCCTGAACATTTATACTAGGTTATTTTATTCAATTACGAATGGAATCACATCAAAATAATACAATAATATTTTAAGGTATTTGTTCTTAACCATTTAACCGTACATTTGTGAACATTCAACAGACACAATAGATTTTCTTCTAATGTTTCTGGACTCTGGAATCCCGGAGGTTAATAAATTATACTCTGTCCAACTTTGACAGCTCCTATCAATAACTAATTTTATATTTGACATTAATGTACCACAGTAATAGCATACTTTATTGACTGGTAACGCCCACCTAGTGAAGTGCCCTGTGCACAATAATGAGGCACAGACTCTAAAAAGTCACTGACTATCTCCGAACCAAATATTTGATTTTTTTAATTTCCTTTAGACAGCTACCTTAGATTGTAATTACGCACGTTGAAAAAAATAAATATACACTCAGGCAACTCGCTACAAAACATATTCACACAAATATTTGAACTGCCCGGGGAATGAAATCCATTATCTTCACCGTATTGATTTTCAATCTATACACAGGATAGACCCAATATTACCAGGTTATAATCACTTAATAACTATCTAGATAATCCCAGCAAATTGGTTTTTGATAAACAACTCGTAAAATATTACAAAAGTTACCAGAGTCCTTGTAAAGAAACTTCGACCATTTGTTTAGACTTAACTTTTAGCAGTAGCCCACTCGTGACCGAACTAATAACTCGAAATATCTAGACCGAATAAATTTAACAAGTTTCTTAGTTTACCTGAGGGTTTTGGCTTTACCAAGGGTTTATAGACGGTCGTTGTAGGCTTTGTTTATACATAGGCAAGCAGTTACTATTTTTCATTACAAGCCCTATCATAAAGAAATAACATCCCCCTCCTGTCCTACTCATCTATCACATAATTCTTTCTACTAGGACTCAGTACTGAGTTGTCTAGGTCGGTAGCACCGCACTTATAAGTAAAAGTTAATTTTAGTCGTCGTCCCGTAAAATAGGGGTGTTTTGCACTTCGGTATGGGGATTGTGTTTGGGATGGGGGCACTGTAGTAAGTAAAATTACCAAGTATGAGGTATGTCATCTCGGGCGCAGAGCAGTGTTGACGGAAAAACAAATTACCTACGGTTGTTAAATTTCCACAACACTGTTTATTCCGTCCTGGGGGATTACCGCCATCCCTTAAAACAGTGTTACAATAATATAACTTCGTTTTTTCTGGTACAATAAAGCTGACGTATCATTATAACAATACTGTTTTAAGAGATTGCAGTAACCCTCCTGGTCAGGCGTATCACTTACGACTAGATCCCATCCAAAAAGAACATAATACGTAAGCTTCAAGGAAGGATCCGATTTTGCTTGGTCAATGGACACGCAAACATCTTTTTTTTATTATTATATAAAATATCTATGATTAAATTTAAAATAATCATGTTATTTCTGCCAGGTAAATTTTAAACTACAACACTTGTTAGTGACGCCATATTTTAATTAGATAAGCACTTCTAACACATTTCGATTTCATAAACAATAATAATTACTGTTACTTTAACTGTACTCCTTTTCATTTTCATTCTTCTTCATACCGAATATAGTTATTATTCAATATCATTGATTACTAGCTAAGCGTTCGACAAAATTTATTGGAGTGGCATAATCTGATGAAGTTATTTATGTTCCAAAGTGTACATGACGGTCAGGACGCTCACCTGATGGTAACATACGCCTGACCATGACAGAGTGGCATTGATTGACACCAACAACTGATACACAGTTATTATTCCCCATCAATACCGCACTGCGCCCGTCACCCAAGACAACAGATGTTAGGATTCTAATACCCGTTTATTTTACCACAATATATTTAAATATGCCAGTAATATGTAATACTTGGGAAGAATCCGAATTTTCAATTTTAATTGATTTTTAACGTGTTTAAACACAGGCATTTATTTTGAGATGTAAATATAATAATGCAAAGATTTGCAAAAGCAAATTGCTAGAGCTGTTTGATTTGATCCGAAAAGTCGTGCGCTAAGAAAAGTCGTAAGCTAAAATATATATGTGAACCATGTATTTATAAACGAGATAAACAAATTAAACATAAAAATAAATAATATAGGAAGACACAAACTTCTACGTAAGCATTCCGGTGTAACAAGGTGCTTTTTGATTCGAAACTTTGTGAATTGTTAAGAAACTCGCTAGTAATTAATTTCAGCCCCAAACGCAATACGTAATTTTGTTCACACCAAGTTCACATCTAATCGTCAAGAAGTTTTAAGAGCATACCTTCATTCGTGCTGAATGAAAACTTGGACAATTTATGGCAGTTAAAGTTACGTTGTTTATTTTTGGATACTTGTTCATATACATTTGTTTACCCCTTGGATGCCAGTGACACCTTTAGAACAGAGACACCTTTTTAGATACAGATTTTGTATTATTTATATTAAATAGTACTTAACAAACTTTATTCTCCATTCATCCAGCAACTCCATTTCCCAAGAGGTGTTACATATTTGATATCCATAATTTAAACATTAGAGTTCAAAACCGACGAATTTTAAAACCTTATGCACGTTAAGGGGTTATCTACTCTCATTGGTAAAATTGACGACGTCTCTTCATATCAGAAACAGTCCAAAGTCCTTGATAATACTTTTTACAATCATATTCACGTTTGCCGAAAATTTATAAATTTTAGACATCTCAAGCTCGACGGCATTACGGCTGATCGTTTAATTGATTAAGATTTGTTGTCAAAATTTCCTGAGTTTACTTAGCAACTATTGAATGTGTTACTTTATTTTATGTTTATTCTCCTTTGATGTACCAGAATTCCAAACACAATAGAAAACCAATTGTTTCTGTTGATGTAGCCACTAGCAAGGTTAAATCTTTTCACAAAACCAGAAAGCATAGAAATAACTCTAACTTAAAGCTATTACTCAATTGTAGAACACTTAAATTGTATTCTCTGTAAAATCTCTCTCTGGGACAGACCAAACGAAAATACCATCATTACATACTGGTACATACGTGAACAGTTGCACAAGTCGGAAGCCATCTTACATTTATGCAAAACGCCCTTCCCGGAACTTGTGGACTGCGAGTGCACAATAAATGCATGCAACTCTGACTAAAAGCCAGATGTTGCATCTCCACAATAAATCTTAGACGCTTATCCTGCACTGTTTAATATATCACGGGTCGCTTATAGAAAATGATGTTCTTTAAATGTTCCTGGAATATTCCTTAGAGGTATTGTCCGTGACAATGCGGAATAGTAAGGTGTGAAGTGTTTTAATATATTTCGTAATTTATGTCCCTTTCTTTTGAAATTTAGATTTCTATGGTAGTTGGAAATATGCAGCGTGTTTTCTTAATTGGTGATAAGCAGAGGGATAAGGACTTTGGAAATATATTCATAATTAATATATTGCAGTTCAGGCACTGTCTCCGCGGTCTAGTGGGCACAATGTTTAGCTGCTTGAACCGTAGGTCATAGGTTGGAATCCCGCGGGGAAACTTCACTACGATTTTTCCTACTTTGGTTAGTACTTTGCATAAAGAACCACCTGATTGTCCGAAAAGACGTTCTTCAGAGGGGCACGTTAAGCCGGCGGTCTCAAATACAAAATTAGGATGGTAGACGGGCGAACCACGTAGGCCCAGTGCGGATTAGTGAGTAACACCTATACTCACTAATCCGCACTGGGCCCACGTGGTGGGTTGGTACGTTAATCGTAAAATAGTCACACAAGCAACAATTGACCCACTTTAGTTTTAACGTTATAGCTATAGGTTGGAGAGGATTATGGCTTGAACGTCAAGCTGTGATTAGAGAAGGTGATCGGCAATATGTTGCAAACAGCCTTTTTAGTCATATTTATGATATTTTTAAATATAAATATTTAATTATATCCCATTATGACAACTTCATTTCAGTATTGCAATATTATAAATGGAACTTGGTTGCAAGTTTGCAAGACATTAAGTAAATCTATACCGAAGCAATAACCGCGAGTAGTCGCCGTCATCGTATCGCTTTGAAGTTACAGAATCTTATGAAACCCAAAGGAGTTGGTAACTGGACGGTATTCGTATTACTTTTGTAACTTCATCTACGATATCACACAGGTGTATTCGAGATTTTGATCCTTATTCACGGCAGTTTATCCTTTTGTGATCTTTGCACTAACATTATTATGACCAAAAGTACACTTAGTTGTTGATGGCCAAATCAAATATATGTAAATTGTATTATAGATAGTTGTTGTTTGCGAATTCACATTTGATTTGAAGGGCATTAATATCTTTTATGTCTGTCTATCCTGTAAGATTCTTAATTTTTTAAACTTAAGACACGTAAATCTGTCTGAAGTCCGTCACTTTAAGGATTTTATTTCTAATATTGTTCTTTTAGGGTCCATAAAAACGGATCAATTTATTTTCTTTAATTCGTGAACAAAAAGCATACCACTCACAACTCACAATAAGTTTGAGGAACTGCCTCTTTGATGGTAAACATAGTATAAAATACGACTTCTGTAAGCACCGACTTGCAAAGTTATCCTGGTCAGGGAGGCATTCTGGGGCCGATATTATTCCAAGTTCACATACTTGGGTTTTGTAGTTTTCGAATCTCAAAAATATGTTTGTGCCTAACTCAAGCAGTCCGCCCAAATTCACACGGGTATTTCTAGTTATAATAAGAATCTAAATTTATCATTTTCAAAAATATAATACTTGTAATAGCCTGTTACATAATTTTATTAAAGTGTATGATATCCAGACATACGCTTTTGCTACTCAAACCAGCCTCATCTGCTAGTGTTGCATCTTGTAAAATAGCTATTCAAAACCCTGGTGACATGCTGACACTGATTGAACCAGCGTAATAACGGATGTTCTTAAACTAAAGTTTAGTTGCCTTCTATACCGGATTAATATCCCACCAAAACCTAACCAAATAGGGTAATAAAGAAATAAACTCCAAACATATTTCATAGTACGTGTAAACGGTAGTACGTATTCAGTTAACAGCAACCGAGAATCATGAGCTCAAGAAGACAAATGACATACAATATTTGCGAAAACATACAAAATTTGCGCCGTAAATCTAAGCTTTGGAGTGCATTTGGCAAAAGTAGTAACAATTAATCTGGACGAGAGTGCGGCGTGCGACCCCTTGGAAAACGGCCAATTTGGACCGGTGCGACATTTTCTGAAATGGTAAAGTTGACGCAACATGCATATTGGCTTGTTAATTTTATTTGGAGGTTTGCATCCTTATGGACGACGATATTTAAAAAAAGGTTTTATATACATCTAGCCCCAATTTTAATAAGGGGTTTTGTTAACCAGTCTGTACACTCTTACTGCAGGGCCAAGTCTTAACACAGTAACACTTAAAATTAAAACTTGTCCAATAAGTTTTTCAAGAAGCAGCACGCGTTTTAATTTTTATCTATATTTGTTTGAGGAGTTAGAGTATGTTATAAATAGAATACGATGTGCTATGTAACATTTGCGTTGCGATTTTTTGTAGTTAAAAAGTATATATGAATGCTTAGCAGTTATTTTGTGTCTTCATATGATATGTTTTGAAGATAATCGCAATGCTACTACTTTGGTACATTAAATTTCCTTCATCATCATCAGCTCATTATAAGTCCCCACCAAAAGGCACGAGCCTTCCCGTGAAGTCCACGGGGGCCTAATGCGAATTGAACCGCTTTATGCACAACCTTTTGATTGTCTTCGTAAGCGTGCGCAAGTTTCCTCACGATATTTCTCTTCACTTTAAGAGCGTCGGATAGCGAATACATAGTTTCGAAAATTCGAAAACACATGTGGCGGGACCTTAACCTGCGCCCTCCCAAACAAAAGGCAACAGTCCACACAATTGCCCACCGACGCTCTTAATTTCGTTATAGTGTGATAAATAGTTTCACCGCTTCACTGTCGTGCTATTTTTAATTACAACTTAAATCGAAAGACTCCAAATGCTTGTTTAAAACAATTTTGTATTTCATTAAACTAACCAGACGAATAAAAACATAAAAACTTTTGCTTAATTAATGAAAAGCTACTTTGATTTACGGCGCTAACTAACGGAACATTGAAATCAGAAAGAAACTTGGACATCTGTTCAACTTTTAAACAATTGACAATTATGCTAATATGAACTGTGCTTCTTGGGAATAGAGTGCCATTTAGGGATGAGAGTTTCCTATCTGGTAACTAAGATATTTCCTTAAAAGATTGTACTTAAAGTGCACTGTCAAAAACTATGAAATATTAACTTATAGCCAACAAAATGCAAAGCGCTGCATAATTGAATAAAAATCCCGGCAGATACATTATAAAAGCGACACTTGTTGTCTTAGTTTGCTGAAAGGAAAATGAGAGATGCTTCCAAGTAGGTAAGTAAATATTGGAGCGAACATATTGAAGTAAGCAAGAAATAGCAAACATTTTCGTTTTTCTACGCGTATAATGTAGTCAACAGAATCACTGCTATAGCAATTTTCTTCTTTTCATACGATATCTTCCATTTTATTCCAATACATGTAGATATTCGAGCGATCGTCAAACTGTTGAAAAGAAAGATGATTCCGATCTTCGGAAGGCACCCTAAGGTACAGCTAAGTTGCAGCTACAATCTAAGTATGTAAGTCGTTTAAAGCCGACCAAACCGCATTGTGGGTTATGGCACATCTCTCAATCGCTATAGGCTGATGGTGATGATGAAAACTGCTTAAATTTCAGCATTAACAAAACTATACTTTATGTCATAATTTTCGTCATCAAATCTTGGACATACTGAATCTATTACATTGTGACTATAACCATTATATGGTAGACTCGACACTGAGTTGTCTAGGTAGATACCACCGCAGTGCCAGATTCCGTCCTATGAAACAAGGGTATTATGCATTTCTATGTTTTGGTTAAGTGAGTTCCTTAATACTAAATCTGGAATAGGCGTATTACTTAACATCAGATGAGAGCACAGAATTAATAATTTTCTCTTATTATTTAATTCTATAGGTTAGAGTGATACATTTTAAAAACATCATTCCAGAAATCTAACGCAATGCTCTCTTTATCATAACCAATTGCTATTTGCCGCACATCGCCATTTTGTACAAAGGTCTCAACAAATTTGAGCTTCCAATTCGCACTCATATAAAAAAATGTACTTTTGTGCTCGTTCAATTTCCTTTCTCACTTTGTAATTTGTCAAACGGGGTAAAAGGATAAGGAACGGTTGAATGAAAGAATGACTTAGTATTGAATTTATTATATCACTATTGTGCCCGCGGTATAAGACATTCTCCGCACAGCATATAACCTTAAATCGCATCGTTAAGTCACGTTAAAGTGTGCAGCTTAGCGGAAAAAAATACTTTAATTTTCATTATAAGGGTATTTGAAATAAATTAGCCTATGTTTTTATTACATCTGCTACCTGCCAAAAAGTGCGTCCCAATCAGTCCGCCATTTTCAAAATAACTCGGAACAAACAGACAGACGAAAGTTGTAAAAAATATTTTTTGGTAATGTATTTTAGTATTACTTTAATATACATGAAGACCGTGATTATGACCTCAACGTGGGTTCTTGAATCACCTTCCTCCACCCTCTTACCCAATACAGATGCTAGTGGAAAAGTTTAACCATATTCCTAATAATATACTTTTATACAGTATACATATACTTATATAAATAAACTTAGTTTCACTTTAGGTTCTCATATTTATGTTTTTTCAGAGAAGGTTCTCAGAAAGGATAAAACTAAGACATCCATACTAAAAGACTTGCCAGTAAAGCTGTGAAGCCACGTTTCAGATTGGTGCACAAAAGTTATTCAATTGTTGTCTCCTTCAATGCACCTCATTATGGTCAGATGTATCACTTACCATCAGGTGAGCGTCCTGACCTGTTCACTCGGAACAGGACGGTCACATAAAAAACATTTATGTATTAGACAAAGGTGTAAGTAGTTATAATTTTAATAATCGTCCAAACAGTGAATATACGCTAATTTACTAAAAACCCAATGGGAATATCATGAAAACAACCAAAATTGAATTCTTAAAAATCTAGAACAGTTTCCGGATTGACGGATAAAACGAAGAAAACCCCGGCCAGAGAAATCGTACAGCACTTCAAAAGAAAGCATTCAACTTTTTAAAACGCTTGAAATTCAACAGACCCTGAATCGACATCATTTCAGTGTTTGCTTTATAACATTTTTATTAAAACATGATAACTCTTCATTAATCAAAAAGATCTTTCGCAAGTAGACTGTGTACGAGTATAAGTAAGTAATATTACGAGTTATGATTTCGGCGCAATACAGAAGCGCAAAACACTACTATTTCACGGGATAATATCTAGCACTACGGTGGTTTTTATCTTGACAACTCTGTATTGAGTCCTACCATGACATGATAAAATAGAAAATCTATTATTTCAAGTAATGAGTTGTCATTGGCGATCAAAGAGTTAAAAGTAATATTCGAAAAACAAGCAAATGAAAAGACATTATTATTAATGAAGAAAAAAATATTCATTTCTTTAAAGTAACACCAGTTTTACGATTATTACGAGGCAAGACAAGTTCGTTAAGGAACTAGAGAATAAACCCCACGGGTCGCTCAGGCGACCTCATTCTGTGTCTTATGCTTATGAGTGGATTGTGGAATGTTGCAGGAAAATCGTGAAAAAAGACATGTATGTAAATGCCTATTGACTCCATGTGATGTTTAAAGCAGGCTGTATAGCAGCCAAAAAGAATTCCGGGTTTGATCGTACTCGTATGTCATATTTTGAATTAATTATGTTGATTTGATTAACTCAGGATCTGGCAGGAGTCGTTCCAAGATTTATTTTTTCTCGAATAACCATAGCTGAGCGAATATTATGTCAATAACATTCATAGCTTTTATCCGCAGCTTTTCGCCCTTTAATTCAGAATAACACAGTTCCTCTTCCTGATTTAGAACACAGAACAGAACTCAAACAGAACCTTTTTTATGTGTTGTAAGCCTGTACTAATTTATGAAGAATCTCACACACATTTTCATGCCATAACCTAAGTGAATTTTGTATACAAAAAACACAATACACGTATTTCACGTGGTAACAAAGATTGTGTGTGCCGGTTTTTAGAACACTTAGAAAATCGCATTCCCCTTTTTTAATGATTGGAGATCAGCAAGTCCACATACAAATTCAAAGCCGTTTAAAGAAATGCCGTGAAAGACGATCAAATAGACAGATGCACATATACTGTCACTTTAAATATGTAAAGTTAAATTGACAAAACAATTAAAATCATATTTCTTTTTGAAAATTAAGAACCAGTTATAATATCAATAATTTAGAAGATAGAATGGAAATTAAATTCGAGTGAAATTTCAAATTCTTTAACCCTTCCAAACAACCAAAAAATAGACAATACGATGTGTCAAATATTTCAATGTGACTTCAACGTACACAATGAATGCCGGTTATGACGGACATAGCAGACGCTCCGCGGAAGGGAGATGGCCCATTTGGCACCACGTTAAAGCAGACCACTGCATGAATAAATAAATATGAAAGTTTTAAAGAATATATTAGTTATAGTTGTTCCCCGCGGTATTACCAGCGTTATAAGATTATATTCTCCCGCAGTAAAACATAACCTTAAATCGCTTTGATAAGCCACGCGGCGCGCGGCCACCGCGCAGTAACACATTGCCTTATTTTTCCAAAATAAAAGTTCTGTCTAAAATTGAAGTAGCCAGTGTTTTTCCTTATTACATCAGCTACCTGCCAAAAATAAAATCCATCATCCGTTCAAATCCATCAGATAAACAGACAAAATTTTCAAAAATTGTTATTTTGGAATGTGTACCGTCGTATCTTTATTTCAATAATACAAATAGACGATCCAATTTGATTTATATATATATAGATGTTATAGATAATACGATGCACTTGAACAATTACCCTTGTGACGTTAATTTAAGTAATAATGAGACCATGAAAGTAGAAAGTCCAGTTTTTAAGTAGAATAATAATAACTTTGGAAAAAGATTTCTCGATTCGTAAGGTGCCTATTTTGCCTTGATATTAGCTACCAGTAGTTTCTGAATAAACTGTTCAAGAGCCATGCTATTTGATCTTTTACCTCTCACTGGATTTTGACTTACTGCCATGAAGTAATGTAGTAATGCCACTAAAGTCATAAAAAAGGATTGTGGTTTACATTCTCAATAATCCACAGTCCACAGTAGAATGTATCAGTCTCAAAGGCGTAGGCGTAGAACTCAAAAATAAGATACAGATCAGGCGTAGTTTGAGAGTGATAGGTGTGGGTATCAAATTCAATAGCATAAATCTTTTGCCACCTTTCTCTGGAATGGCAACACGAAGAAAACACAATCTCAATTAGCCAATATTATTATTTAATTTACAATTTATGCACAAAGAAACATCCAGTAATGAACACGATAGCTGGTGTGATAGAATAAGTATAAAAAACATTAAAACACACATCAATATCAAACTAAGCCCTAAACAATAAAGAAGGGTTGACCGTCATCTCTCAACTTGAAGCGTCCAATTGTGACTTTAGCAAGAGTTACTGACAAAATGTGTCATACCGTCCAAATTACCGAAAAAATAATGTTTTTAATTTGAATTACGGAAAAAGAAAAATTTTCTGTTTTAAATTTGTTCCAAAACGCACGAAATTGAATAAATAAGCACTTCGTTAATACCGCATAGCCCTAAATAGCAGCAATTCTCACGTAAACTTTATAACAACCGGCGACATCGGTGTGCAAATGAAAATTTTATGCAAAAACATTCCCCGTGAGATTTGGTGAAATAACCGGACTGTGGCACAACGTTATCCCGGAACGGGTTTCGTTCGCGGTGGTTTTATTCGCTTTTTATCCGGATCAATCCGGTTAAGCGTCTGGAAGTGTTCCAGCTCTCGACGAGTGTCTCCAGGCGCCGGTTTTATTCAAATTATGTTTTGAAATCGAAGGGAAATGCGACATCCGCTGCGCCATTTCGGCGAAATTGAATAACAAATAAACAATAAGTTAGACGCGAATCTGAAAATTTGAGAAAGATTTCGGGTGATGGTAACTGGTTTTATCGGATTGAATAGGAAATGAGAATCCTAAGGATACCATTGTTACGAAGATTTATGGGAACAATCCAGATTTTGTGTTACGATATGCTAAGTAAAGATTACTATGCAATTGTTTCATTAAAGTAAGCATTATGATTACTTATGTCATTTTAAAAGTTATAAGAAAAATTTAAACGTACATATTCTATGATTTTTGCACATACTTAGTTCTAGTTTATATTCCGATGAATACAACCTTTTTCAGTTATCAATTGCTTAACGTCAGTGCGTCATCATCATCCAGCTCATTAAACGTCCCCATATATATATTTTTAGTCATAAATATTTGAATGTATAAATTGTTTTATGTAAATACATAAAACAATTTAATTTATTTTAGTTCAATGTCATTATTAGAACATGTTTAAGTAAATACTTAATCATGTTCTAATAATAACATTGAACAGTGTTGCCATCTTTGATTTGTAGACAAAGTTAATAGTTGGTCTTTAAGCTTCCGATTAGTATCAACTTCTAATATATTTTTATGAAATTATTTTATTTAATAAACTAAGTAATCACATGGCTTATGCTTGTATTAAAATGTTTTGTAACAATTGTATCGAAATGTAATAATCTCAATATAACATTTATTTAACCGGAAGTGTTGCAGTGGCGCCACCTTTATAAATACTTTTGATTATTTAGTACAGTTATAATGTTGACTTCCGATTAAAAGGTAAACAATTTCTCAAATTTCTCAAATTTCTTGAGAGCTCTGTTGCTCAGACTGCAAGTAAAGGGCACAAAGGACTTCTCTGTGGTTGTTTTAGTTAACGTTTCGGAGGTGCATTGAAACACAAAACTTTAATTTGACTGGTAAGACACATGTGTCCCTTACTTATACAAAACAAATGGAAATCACCCAGACCAATATAAACAGACTTATTAAAGTTCACTAATGTTTGTACCGCTCTTATATTGACGACCAATCTGGTGTAATGGTTGAAACATCAGCTATTGAATTCAAAGCTTTAAAGCTAGTGAATTAATCACAAAAAAATATTGTTTATTAATAAATGAAATTAAATGAAATATTACACCAAGGGTTCCGGATTCGATCCCCGGGCAGTGCAAACATTTGTGTGCATGAAAAATTTTTGTTTGTAGTGGTGTACAAAAAAAAAGTATGTTTATCCGATGTTTCGTTTCCATATTACAGGCTAATGCTTAGTTTTGGCTAGATGGCGCTGTGTGAATGTCAGTGGATATATATTAAAAACGGTACACTTGATGTCGTACCCAACATCTCAATAATTACACCAAATGGTTAATCCCAAATTAATAAATCTAAATACAAATCGGATAACACATCTTTATTTTTAAAAGGATGTTATTTTTTAATTTATATGGATGATTTTCTTTTTAATTTTAATTACAATAAAACTAACATGAACTAGTTATAACAATATTATTGACACTGATTGAGAGATTATCATAAACCAAGTTATTTGTCGGTTTATATAATCGACGTAAAAGACTGTAAGTTCACTACTACACTATTTTACTCCACTATTTTATTCATTACACGTTGCACATGCAGCCGTATTCTCCCTTAAAAAGTCCCTGGAAAACATGTGCTAATACTCTGCATGCATTTTCAACTAACCCGAGGCCAAGGTTAATTTCCTCTAGGGCGTATCCCGTTTTAAATAGGGTTGCCAACATATCTCATGGTTAATGAGCGGATAAGGCATTCAACTAGATACAGCCACAAGTAATTACGCAGTCCTTCAGAACTTTAAGCAATTTTTAAATAGATATCCACGGACATTCACACAGCACCATCGAACTCAAAACTAAGCATTAGCTTGTAATATGGGTACTAAACAACCGATAAAGAACTGTGTTTCCGGGTCACCCTATGGCATTCAAGTGCACTGTTTTTTTCTGTGCAAACTCGCTTCATCTTGGATCACGTCTCTTCCACCAGATGCTCGAGACCAAGCCCTTTTCTAGAAAGGCTATAATTGAGCGTTGTGGTGCTATGGAGCCGAAACGATTTTCAAAATCCTGTTTCTCACAATGCCCTGACCTTGACACTTGCTCAATCTCACCGGAACACTGTAATGGACTTTGTGTCTGTTGTATTTTTCCAAATACCATCCTGTGCAATTGTAACATGCCATCATCGCAATGAATCAGAAAATTTACCAAGAACAGTAGATTGATGAGATGATGTTAAATTGTTGATAGGCTCGAGGGCTTCTCTTGTAAGTATGAATTACTGGACTAGAAGTCGTGGATCCAGTCAAAACCGAATAGGTGCATCTATGATAATTATTTTGGTATTTCTGCTACGAGTATATTTTGGGTCTGAATTTTATTCTATTTTAACATTCTTAATAGTTTACGCTTTTATTAGATTCATTTTGAAATAGTACTTTTATTAGATTTATAAGAATAATTAATTTGAAAGTTAGGATTATAAAAACATATTCCTATTTCTAACTTATCCCGTCCCTTTTTAACTGACTTCTCACTAAAACTTGTTGTTTCTTGAAGCTCTTGTTGTTGTTGAATTGCATAACTCAAACGGTTAATCTACAATAATTAAGACATAAACCGATAATGTCATACCTTATTGTGAACAAAATAGACATAAGACGATAAAGTCATAAATGTATAAAATAATCCATATACTTTTACGGAAGGCATTTTACAACACTTTTAAATTAGCTAATCTTTTTGACATTTCATTTGCACACAAACTGCAATCTTCTTATAATTAAGTTAACTTGCAAGCATATTTTGTATAACACTTGACTCAAACACAATTTAATACAACACCGAATTCTGCACAAAATTGCTTTTTCAGAACAATTTCAAATCCATTTCACTCAACAAAAATCTCTCGGTAAAAAGTGGGAGAAGCCACAAAGTCCGTAACTCTTCATAACAGAAACACATGATAATCCTAAAATCCAAGTCTTAGTGTGCATTAACTCTTGGGTTTTAGAGATGTCTTTTTGGTTTTAATGGACTCAAATTTATGTATGAGCGTCCAGTACTCAAATAAATACTTATAAACGTTAAACGCGTAATTTTATTCCATGATTTCAGTCTTTAATAACGTATGGTGATCTCCCTGTCTTGACGACTTTTCTGGATTTATATGGTGATCAGTTCTTATCTTTGTTCTTTTAATTAAAAAACCTTTGTTTATTATTTCACAGTGTGTTTTATTAATTACTTACATTAACCAAATTCGACCCTCAACCAGATGGACTGAAAACTTAAGGTGGTGGGTGCAGATGGATGTCAACTGCAAGGGATCGGTCGCGTGGAATCATTAGAGGAGGCCTTCGTTCAGCAGTGGACGTTCTAGCTTGTTGATGATGATTGATGATGATTCGTAATTTTAATTTTTTTAGGACTTCCTTAAGTGAAAAGCATAAGTGCTTTTTTTTGTCAACTTATTTTTTTTTTTTGTCAACTTAAGAGTTGACAAAATACAAAAAGTTTTTGATAGAATTTACTAATGCTTTTGTAAAAGATTATTAAAAAATAAATTTATCACAGCGCCGGTGGCTTATTGGTGTGGACTGTTGCTTTCCGATCTGGAGTAAAGTCGGCCAATCCGCACTGCGCCCGCGTGGACGACTAAAGCCTATACATCCTATACGGGTATGCTCGTACTTCTCGGGGCACTTAATGAGCTGATTGATGACTTTTTAAAATGCTGATGATGACATGTCATGATGACAAAAATAAGTATCTCTTTAAACTAATTTACACTTATTTCACCTTAGCTATGTGCCTGCCTAACCTAAGAAATGTTTCGGAATTGAGTATCTGAGATCGTTCCAGGCAAAGTAATCAACAACATATATATTAATTACTCATTAAAAACAACTTTTATCTAACTATATAAAATCTGTAATACATAACACATGTGACCATGGGGCATCAATAAACAATATAAAATTTTTCATCTAATAACAATTTCCATAATCCACAAAAACAGCTTTGAACGTGCACACACAGAACAAAAATCTTTTACAAATAATTAACTTTAAAATAATCTTTTGCCTCAGTTCATTTAAAGTTAACTGTTGATAGCTACTCTAATGTTACAACGTCGAACTGTGTTGATGTGAAACCTATTTAAAGTTACCACTAACACCGTATCAAAACAATATTATACTGCTGAAATAATACAATGCATTGAGTCCAAATTTGTTTAAGACAAATTTACGTGAATTCAATTCGTTTGTTATACCACGCCGCTTAATTATGATTTAGTTTTCATAATTAAAAAAAAAACATCAAATAAATATCCAGTGACATTCACAGAGCGCCATTTAGCCCAAGTTAAGCGTGAAGCTTGTAGTAGGAAATAAATCATTATTTATTTTCGAAATACATACATATAGCAAGCAGTAAATGCTAAAGGGCCCCGCGTATCAAGGGCCCCCGCGCTATAACATCTGTTTGACTGCAACAAAATAATAAAACATTAGAACTTTGATGAACTTTTTCACGTAAATGTTTAGTTAAAATCGTTTATTTAGACTAGCATATAAACCAATTTCTCACCTTGAAACGGCTACATTATCCTCTATCTCAGAAATACTCGCATAATCACAAAACTTCTTAATCCAAAACTGCCTTCAATACTGATATGAAATGAAATGCTAAATTTAAAAACGTTATTACAAAAAAGAAACACATTTTATTGTACTGACGATTTTATAGTATAGGTATTATCAATTTTTGTAAGTTAGTTTGAACAAGAGTTATGATTTAAATAACATACAAAACAAGTATTTCACTTATTGGGTTTGAGCTGCTTCATTTTTTTAAGTAAATACTTGTATTTCTGATACGAGACTGCTCCCTCAAGATAGTCCATTGCACATGGTTTTTTATATTTAATTGTATATTGTCATTACAATAAAATATAAACAAGGATTTTCTATGACTTGCTGGTTAAGCTAAGCCTGGTTAAGCATAAGGTTTTTTTAACAAAATTATATTTACATGTTTGTAAACAAACACAAGCTAATTTAAGTAAAACGATCACACGAAAATGCATGCTACAGAAACCTATTTCTGTAAGTTTCAGAACAACGAAGATATAAATATTCTGTCATGTTTATCCAAATTGATATGTTCCTGTAGCTTGAAGTTTTTATAGAGAGGCAGATTATATGCTTTGTTACAAAAAAAGACGTATAAAGCATTTGGGATGATTTTAGTTATTTCTATGTACTACACAATACAGATTAATATTAAACAAATATATAATTTATTACAGAAAGTCCAGCTCCGTAATCTAACTGAATTGGTGGAATCCTCGTAGGTAGTCCTATTTTGAGTCAAATTTTATTGACTGGTCGTTAGACTTGTATTAGATGTACGATTATATCTATTAGGGTGTGAATTCGTAGTTTCTGCACTGTTATGTTGTGGTTGGGCGGTATAATAGAAGTTTCTAGTTTAGGAGATTTGTTTCAATGACTTCGCGATCGTAGTGGTAATGCTTTACATCTTCTAGGTTCTGTTTAAATTAGTTAAGCTTCTTGATTTAACTACTAGTTAAGACGTTAAGGTTTAAGCAGCTTGAATTGTTTTTAAATCCCTATAAAATGAAAAATTAACAGCATATGAACGTTCTATGTACTTTAAAACTATCTGGATACTAAGTATTCAGAGAATTTAGAAAAAAAATTGAACCTGGAATCATTTCTATTGAAATTTTTATAATTTTTTTTTCATTATAGTGACCCATCCTCAAACTGTCTACACAAGAATTAACGAGATAATAATACATAAGAGTTTGATTGATTGATGACATATCATACTTCTATGATATATATAAGTAATACATAGTACATAATGCTATGTTTAGTACTAAGTTGTTATTTTGTTTCAATTCTGTGTAGAGCTAATGCCGTATTACATTGTTCTTGCGTGCTGTATGTAACTACCAACAAACTCTCCTTATAAAATAAAACAATTTACTTTATACAGGAATACAATGACTCAACCCGCGTGAATAATTTACTCTTGAGATTAACGCTCAGTTTTGTAAAGTGCTGGGGGTTTAAAAAGAATACGTTATATACGTATTCAAGTATATCACCTCACATGCAAATTCCTTTTTTTGGCAGGCATCAAATTAAAAGGCAGTATCGTAGAGAGTGATGAATTACCAAGTAAATCATATATCTGAGCGTATAATTTATTGAGTAATATCTATATGCCATATACTTTGAGTTCACGATATTAAATACGTGAGATGATATGTTTGCTCTGGCAGTGGAACAGATCAATCATATATTCTTGTCGTATGCAATCTAAAATTTAACACACTAAATATACAGAATAAGAACAATTAGTATAATCGGCACAAAAATGTCACAACCTACATACGACAATATAGACTATCCAAACAGAATCCCAATTACGGAGATGCAAATAAACAACAAAGGAATGTACTCACAATAAAATCCCAATTTTTAATCTCATAACTCAAGATTCTATCATCATTCAAAAAA